>VXAZ01006720.1:992898-1341872 GCA_013399875.1 Gymnorhina tibicen | reverse complement strand
TGGGGCGGTGATCCGGGCCCGCGGGTGGTGCGGGGCGGTGGTGATGTGGAGTGGAGGGTGGGGTGATGATGCGGGGCTGTGATCCGGGCCCGCAGGAGGTGTGGAGCCGTGGTGATTCGGGGCGGGGATGCGGGGTAGAGGGCGGGGTGATGATGCGGGGCGCAGGCCGGGCATTGGGGGATTGGCTCCGGGCGGGGGAGGGATACAGGGAGGGAGGCGCGGCCGGCTCTGCCAGACTCCCTGTGCCAGGCGGGTCCATGGCTGTGCTGCTGCTGGAGAAGCTGCTCGGAGTGTTCCACACTCGCTGAGGTTGCTTGGGTGCACAGTGTACATTTTTGTCGTCACGTCAGTGGTGGAAAAGTGCACATTGTGTAATGCCGATAGAGAAAAGTGGCTTTTCTTAAAGCTAATGAAAGTAACGCCTTCACCTCAGGCTGTATCCTATAGGTGCATGAAATATTATTTTTAGAGAAGTCTATGGAAAATGTTTCTGTGCAGGGTGAGATTGCAAAGTAAATTGAGAATTGGTTTGATCTTGTGAGAAAGTTTTTTATACAGAAAAATGCCTTGTCAGTTGGGATTTAGTTTTTCTTTAAGATCCTTTAAGCTTTGGTGTTGTCCTAGCAGTTTGGTGTTAGAGGAGGCTCTGCTGTGATGGGGGTGAAGCACAGGCACAGGTTGCCCAGATTAGTTGTGGATGCTCCATCCCTGGAAGTGTTCAAGGGCAGGTTGGACGGGTCTTGGAGCAGCCTGGGATAGTGGAAGGTGTCCCTGTCTGTGGCAGGAAGGTTAGAACTAGATCCTTTCCAACCCAATCCATTCTGTCATTCCAGTGGACACGAATGGTGTTCAAAAACCAGTTTTGTCAAACAGAACACAGTGCTTTATTAATTCCAAATTATGTTCCAAATGATGATAGTGTCAGAATCAATAGGTTTTGGGGTAGATTTTTTAAAAAATGATGCAGGTCATGAAGATGCCATGTAATAATGGAAAACTTTTAAGATTTCTTGGGTGATGCAAGAGAGATGTTACTCTTTTCCCCATAAACTCAGGGCTTTTAAAATGTATTTGTGAATGTAATTGCTGAAATAAAGCATGGATGGTTTTCAGGAAAGCAGAAACAGGTTAAAATTCCAGTGCTTACTGTACCTATTGACAAATGCATAGAATTGAGTTATTAATAGCAGAGAGTAATCAGGTTCAAAGAATCTTAATGGAAAATGCAGCACCACCTTTCCTACCAATTGTTGAGCCATCAGTGATCAGGTCTTTTATCAGTAAGCTTAAATGCACACCCTTAGATGTCCAAGATATTCTTTCGCCTGCAGGAAATAAAGGCGGAGTCATTGCTTCTGTTTTTTTTAATGGAGTAAACTGAGCTATATGAATTGTTTTCTGTTGAGATTAGAATTTGGGGAACAAATTAATAAAGTCATAAACTAGTATAATATAGTAGTCTTTATATCACTGCATTTTTTAATCTCCCTCCACCCCTTTTCTCCAGCTCAACCCCACTTTTTTTTTTTTTTTTTTAACATCTGATGGCATTGTATAAAGATGTTTATTTCCAAACAGATTTCGAAGTCCTGGTCTTTTTTCTACCTTTCCCCAATAGCTGTAGTATTTTCTGTAGGCACCTCACCTCTGAATGCTGTTACCTAATTCTCCATTCCAAGTGTTGGGCAAGTTTTAATATCAAACTTAAAGAAGTGTGCGTGTCCTGAAGAACTGGAAGAGAGCAGGCTTGTTTGCTGAATGACAGCTTTAACTGGAAACTGTTACTGGAAAAAATGTTGGGCTAAAAGATAAGGGAAGAAAGACTTTGATTCATGTTGATTTCTATTTTATCATATTAAGAAAAATTTTCATCCACTTTTCCTGAGTTTTGGATCACTTGTGAGTACCTGGCTAATTGAACAAAGAATGTGGTCATTTCTAAGTCTGTTTTTCTGCTTCCTGATACAGATCTCGATCGAGTATAGCATCCTGTACAAGTGTAAGCACCCAAACTGCTTCTGACGATCAGGTTGTCAAATTCTGGGATGAACTCAGTTTAGTTGGCTTACCAGATGACATTGATGTTCAAGCCTTATTTGAGCCAACAGGTAAGATCCATTGTTGTCCTCCTTTTTTTCCCAGT
This sequence comes from Gymnorhina tibicen, assembly GCA_013399875.1. Lineage (NCBI taxonomy): Eukaryota > Metazoa > Chordata > Aves > Passeriformes > Artamidae > Gymnorhina > Gymnorhina tibicen. Next base: position 1,339,729 of record VXAZ01006720.1, on the reverse strand, counting down.
ACGGTAGCTACAGTGACATGAGTGAAGTTTTGCAGCTGTTGGTTTCTTGTGCTGTGGTGGTTGTCAAGTCTCTGACGGTGCTTTGGTAGCTTTTGCTCGTGTCAGGTTGTGTTTTTGTAGTCCTCTTTCCAGAAAAGAGAATCCTCAGCTTTGTGTGGGGAAATACTTTTAATCTGCTGCTGAATTGGTGGTCAGGTGGTAATACCTTCAGTACCATGATTCTGTTTTAGGGAGAAAAGGGAAAAGAAATGAGGCACAGCTTAATATAATTCTCCAAAATCTTAATCCTATGATGTTACCTGATCTCCTGCTGCAAATGCAGAGTTATTGGAAACAATGGAATGGAAGATTTAAAAGAGCAGCATCATTAGAGCAATAGAGAGATAATGCACATGCATGTTTCCAGAATCTGCAGGTTTTCTGTCAGAAAACTCGCTGGTTTGTCATCTGCTCTTTCATTTCAGTGGAACTTTTCTGTTAATTAGGGTATGAATTACTTTTTCAGAAGGCATCTGTGTCCAAATGCTTTGATGCTAGTAGTCCATTCACATATTTTACTTCAAAATATGGAAATATGTAATAATATAAACATTACTCTTTCATGAGTGTGGAAACTTATTTCAAGGTCTAATTAAAAGAAAAAAGTAAAATCCAGTGGTTTGTTTAAATAGTTATACTATAGTGTTTATAGTATGGGTTTATCAATCTACATTTTTGAAGTTGCTGTTATTTGTAAATGAATCTTCCCAAGCCTGTACAGAGATTTTTGGGATTTTTTTTTTTGTGGCTTGAATTATTAAGTTGGCCAATACCTAATTTCAACAGCTAGTGTAAACCACCATTTCTAATTCCTGTATAAAGCAGTCAGAGAATTCCTTTGGAAGTATGCACCATTTGCATTGTTTTTCTGAGAACTGAATTAGAAACTTCTTGTAAGAGTTACCTGTTGAATTCTACAAATTCTGATTTTTTTTGTTAGGTAGATGTGTCTCTAGTGTGTTTCTTGTATTAACACCATTTTCTCAGTCATTTATATGAGTTTTTGTTCATGCTGTATTTTGAGCTTTTAAACACTTCGTGTAGACTTCTAAAGCATCATATGAGCATATTCTGCATGAGCGTGCAGATCTGTATCCAGTCCTTGGGAATCATAAATTAAGAGTACAAACACAGGGAAATGTTATCTACAGTGAAATATAAGGTCAAATGGAACTCTGTGTGTGTGTCACACAAGCATTGAATGTAGTATCAGAGTCAGAGAATCCTGTGCCACCCCAGTGCTATGATTACATGATCAGGCACTTGAAAATTAGAAACTGATAAAAAGTGTGTTGTGTATAAAAGGAAATTGCAGTGTTTTTAGTGTCTGATAGTAACTGCAGTATATTCAGTGTATGATAATATGGGTTTTCAATGTTGCAACAAGAAAAACAAGGAGGAGGAGACTTCTCTGTTTTTTCTGGCAAGTATTTACTGCTAGAACTGAGCTTGGAGGAAGTGCTTGACAGAGCTGTCCAACCCTTTCTCTCTCTGAACGCACCAGGTCACTGCTGGGCTCATCACCGCTGTGCGGAGTGGTCTGTGGGAGTCTGCCAGACTGAAGAGCAGCTATCGGTGAACGTGGACAAAGCTGTTGTCTCAGGGAGCACAGAAGTGAGTAAAAACACCTGAATCCTCAAGTCTGTAAGAAAACAGGGTGGGTAGGGTTGAAAAAAAGACAAATGCAATACAAAGCGTGACTAAAAATATCCACACATGGATCTCTGAGCTCCCATTTATAGTAAAGTTTCCTTGGGCAGATCCCCGTGCTAAAAACATCTGTTGCAACTTATTAAAAAGTTTTATGGAGTTGCACAGAATATATCATTAATCAGTTTTGAGGTAACTAGAATGTAGGAAGAACCAGACTGACCAAAACAAATCAGAGACAAAAGAAAAGTTGAGTTCAGTTAGCAAATACTCTGATAGGTAGAGGAAATATTTATTGTACCAGTTTATACTCTGAAATTATATGACTCAAATATAGTAAAAAATTTCTCAATTAACTTTCATGCCAGTTTCAAAAAGCAGGTTAGTATAAAAAAGCCAGTGTTTGCCATGAAACTTAAATTGATACTCTAAATACTCATGGAAATACACAGACAAATATTTAATCTTTGAAATTGAAATGGTAATGTCTTTGGAAAAGTAAGTACCTTTGAAAAGGATGAACTTGTTCTGGTATCATATTCTGGTACTGCTTTGAAATATTGGAGATGTACTTCACATTGTTTTTGCCACGTGTAGCTATGGTTTTTTGGTCATATTTAGTAATGCCCAATAGGTTTTTTAATAATTTTTGTGTGTGTGTGTTAAATCAGCCATGCTATCAACAAATCTTGGTAATTTTTGATGTTTTTCCAATGGTCATGCTTAGGCCTTTTTTCACTTGAGTCTTCTTGTTTTTCATGCATTATAATAGAACAAAAAAACTTGGCAGAAGATACCAGTAGATGTTCTCCATTGTCTGGACTAAAAAGATGCTTTACATCACTCTTTCAATACCAGCCATAGAATACAGCTTTCCTTGCACCTTCTTCTTCTATTCCTATTAAGTAAATGCTTTGTTTTGAATAATTTAATTAATTTCTGTGTTTCTGCTTTCAAAGTAAAAGACTATTCAAAATGAATGAACCTGACAGTATTAAGTTCTAGATGAGCTTGGAAATGTTAAAATGTGTGTATGTATAAAAAATGACAGTAAGAATTGAAAGACTGTTCAAAATTGAATACTTTTTTTTTTTAATCTCATTGCTGAAAAGTTTCTGCCCCCTTGTTTTTGGCTCATAGTCATTTTGTGATCAGCTCATTCCTGTCTATAGTCATTTTTTCTAACAGAAATCCTGGTTGAGCTGTTCAAGTTTGTGTTTCGCTCTATTGAATTTCATCCTGTTGTCCTTATTTCAGTTTCATTTCTTCCTGTGCAGTACCTTTCTCCTCCCCTGTGCTCAGGGTGATGGTGCCTCACCTTTATGTCATCAGTACCTTTTTAAGTTCTGCATAGATGTTTATGATGGAATTATTTAACTATGAATTTTTTGAAGCATGAACATCTCTGGTGTTGCAGTTTCTGTTTCAGCCTCATCTTTTCATGTGCTGCACTGAATATTCCCTACTGATCTTTTCAAATTCTGCAAGTAATGTTTAGATCCCCCTGTTGCATATGTTTCATGGCAGTGCAGAGAGAGGAAAAGGAGTTTGAATCGAATGCCATTTGTGTATTTTCTATTCAGTCTTTGCTGAAGCCGTTGAGAAACTTCCTTTGTGTAGTCCAGCAGTCAGCCAGTGAAGAATGATGCTGATTTGGTTATGCTCTTTTATCCTTCTTGTGATATCCCCAGGGAGAGCTGAGTAAAGGCACAACTGGGATTCTAGAAGAATAGCTAGATGGAATTGGACTTCTTTATCCCACTGTCACACCAGGGATTTGTTTGCTTTTTATTTTATTTTATTTTTTTGAAAAATAAGGACCAAACTCTTCTGTAGTTCTCTGTTCCTGACTACACAGAAGTGTAGTGATTGCTCAAGGAGTTTGTATGGAACTGGTTTGGAGCCCAGGTAATCCTGTGTTTGCTCTTGTCCAGGCTGTAGTGTTAGGTAATAATTTTTCCACTACTTTTTAACTTATTACTAAGATTAAGAAGGCAGAAAAAAGTATAAGGTCCTGGTTGTCCTGTGTGGTAGTGGAAAAGCTCATCTTTGTGTGAGTTATTTTAAAAAAGTTTAGAATAAAAGGTAAATTAATTAATTGAATGTATGTGTTTGTGTTTGTGGCATCTTGTGCTTCGTTTCATTTGGGCTTCTTTCGAATGGGATGTTCCTGCATTTTAAAGGAAAAGTTGTGTTCAGATGTTCTGAAATCTGTTGGCCATGCAATTGCAAGTATGTGCTCAGGGCATACAGAAAAATAGTTTAAATAAAACCAAGCTGTATGCTGTTTCCTCTGCTTGCCACCAAATTTGCTTTGGGTCTCTTGTTGTTTGCTTGGTAGGGGATTTCTGTCTTCTTGGAAGTCCTTTTGGCATGAGGAACTGGTTTGTGATGTGGTCTGCACATCTTTCCTTAGCTGGGAAAGTACATTCTCTTTTCCTTCACTTCATGTAAAACTGCATATTTGAAGTGTAACCAACTTTTGATAATATAGTCCATTGGTTTAGGTCTTTTAATTTTTGGAGAGCATTTTGGGCCTGTTCTTACCTTGAGGGACTCTTTTAATTTGTAAGCTGCATTCTTGTTTCTCATTAGTTAGGCTGCCTATTGTTTGCAAATCTGCTTTAACTGGATATGACAGTGTTTCTTATTACTCTGTTTACCAGTTGAGATGTCCATTTGGCTTCACTGAACCTGTGATTGCATTAGTAAAGCTTGTGTGGACATACTTCACTGACCTGTTCCAAAATACGTATGTTTATCCGTTTTGGGCCCTTGTTTGCTGAAGGTTTAAAGCACGGCACTGCAGAGATCTCAGTATCTGTGAATGTCTCACAAAATACCCTGCTTAGCGTGTCTTTCTTGTTCAGTTCTTTTGATTGTGAAGGCCTGGCAAAGGCACCTGACCAGCTTGTTTCATGTATTTGTGTCTAGACAGAGGCGGATTCTTTGTCTTTCTTTCAAAGTCTGGGGTTTGCCATTCTTTACTATTCATGAGTGCACAAACCTGCATCTGTGAGGTATTTGAAATCCTGTGTATCGTGTTGGTTTGTGCCAAGGGACAAAGAAAAACTGGAATATACAGTCAGCTTTGTGGTGTGGGTGCCTCAGTTTGTCCCATTGCTTGTCTTGCTTATCTCAGCAAGGGAGAGTCATGGATTTTCTCAGAACTGCTTTCTAAGTGTAGGAGGTCGTAAGGAAGAACTGGTGATTCTCGTGACAAACCTAGTGCCAGAGCTTTTCTCAGGATGACTCCCAAGAATTCAGCTAATTATCCTGGTACAGCGTGTAAGGTAAAGAGTTTGAACACCCAGGTGTGGCCGTGCCTTCCCCCACTACTTGAATAGCATTTCAGAGGGTTTGGGAGTAATTTTGTTCCGAGGTTTGAAAGAAAACAACTCTTCAAAATATAAATGGGGGAGAGAAAAGTTCCAGTGATTTGTTTGATCAACTCAGTTTTCTTATCTTTCGTAAGTGTTTAGCTCAGTATATGAAGTTCACCATGGTAAAGAAGCTGTCATGTTGTCAGATAGACTTTTATTGGTGTTTCTACAGATACTTAGTGTAAGATGCAAAAATGATGTGAACTGTAGACTTAATAAGATAAACAAAGCAAAAGAATGTGATCAAACAGAAATTAGGTTTTTTCCCTGGAAAAAATATAGTAGATGTGGACAAGTGGAGTTTACAGCTTTTTCTTACATTTTTGGTTTCAGTCTTACACTCTCCTGCTTTTTGATATTTGGAAATGTGAACTTACTGGCATTACCATGTAAAACGTAGAGGCCTTTAAGGCTTGTATTTGTCCAGCTTTTAACAATACTGGTTTCTGAAACAGTGGTTCCTGAAGTATTTTCAGGTATTTTTAAATAATACTTTATAATTTTGATGTTTATTTTGCATGCATTGAGTAGGTTTCTGTTTGTTTTTGTACAGTCAGCTGAGGAAAAATGAAGTTTGCCAATTGTCTGTTTTACATTGTCTAGCCATAGCTATTCTGTATGCTACAGAGTCCCAAATAAGATGGACTGCTTTTTTCTCCCCGATATGTAAATAGCTCAATTCAGAAAGTGAGTTTAAGGAAGTAGATAATGTGTTCAAACTACTTTTGAACAAACTGGGCGCAAGAAAGGAATGCCAAGGGTAACTTTCCCAGCCAGCTTTCTCTTCTGATAAGATGTAGAAAGCAGTTTCCAAGTCTGGGAGAGTTTGTCAAGGACACTAAAGTCAAAGAAAACAGTGTTGGTGGAAACCAAGGAGGCTCCTATCTGCTTGAAGACTGAATAGGAGAAACATGATAGTAATGAAAAGTCTTTAAATTTGTTTTAAATTCCTTGCTCAAGACTTGATTCTAGTGCGATGCCTACCAAGCTAGATCAGAAAGAAATAAGTTGAGGGGAAAGATGGGGAACATGTTTATACATCTTTTAGAACTGTCCATATTTTGAATGTATCTTCATCCCTTAGTCTCGGTGCACTTCTCATCTTTTTGAAAATTGTCCATGTTTTAATGGGGTGTGCATGTTTTATTTGTGCTGCTTCAAGATGAGAACGAGTTTGGCTGAAATGATACTTCCTTTCGTTGTTCCTTGTATGTAAAAGTGAACATCAACACCCTAATGTACTGTTAACTTCATGCACTGTGGAGGATTGTGCCCATTTAAGCATAGCAATTTTTCATTTGGTTTTACTTTTTGTTGAGAAAAACTGTGTGAGAAATGGCTGAGATGACAGAATCCTGAATGTAGGGATGGTGTTGGCTTCACGTATGTCTCAGTCAAGCTGAACAGAGCATGGAGTGATGTGGGGTTTTTCTAGACAGAGTGCAGGATTTGCAGTTCTTTGATGCTTTAAAGCTCCCTTCTTCCTTTTTCATTACTGGAAGAACTACTAATTCTTATATCCAGAGAAAAATGCATGAAGAGAATGTAATCTATTCATAAATTATATTATTTCTAGGCAGAGTCCTCTGCATTTGCCCATTTTCCAAGGACGAGCTTTGTAACATGAAACTAAATGAGCAGCTCTGGTATTCAGAAGTTCCTTTCCCAACTCTTGAGTTTTTTATGGTGCTTTTGCACACACCAGGCACTTGACTTCTGCTCGTTTCCCTTCACTGTAGCTTGGGAGGGACTACCTGGCTGCTCTTGGGAGTGGCTTCTGATTTTATCTTAGCGAGTTTTTTTTCCTGTAGTTGCTTTTGTCCTGCAACTGAGGAAGTACTGCAGGAAGTTTTCTTCCAAAATAACATCTCTACTTTTTTTATGGGTTGCTGTCTCTTAAGAGAACTCCAGCACAGAAAGTGCTAGAGAAAGAAGGACTAGAGAAATAGTGACATATGTCTCACCAAGAAGACGCTTGCATGTGCTTTAGGTCAGTTTGGTAGTTTTATTCAGTTCCTGGCATGTTTTAGACATACTGTAACAGTTCAGCAGTGAGGGACATGGGCTATTTCAGTTCTCCATGAATTTCCCTCTTGTTATTTTGGCGTTTCTCTAGAGATCTGTAGCCATTTCCCTGCTGATGATGACAGGCAGTGTTTTTAAAGGACCTTACTGACTGAGGGTACAACTTTAGGGATCGTTTAACGCCGTGGATTATCTTCCATGATTTACTCTGTTCCATAATGGTTTGGATTTTGGTCACTTAAAGCCAGATCCTTGTTGTCTTGAAGAATGTGAATTGTTCTTACAGGTTGTAAATGACATCAGAAAGCCTATGTCAATTGTTTTATAGCTGTATTTCCCAAGTTCTGCAAAGCAGCTGTGGTATCTTAAAATTACCATAGTTGGCTCTGATTTACACCTCTAATTCTTCTGGAGCACCTTTGTACCCCATAAATTATGTCAGTACAGCCTTGGTAAATCTGTTCAGGTTAAGGAGCTGCCATGGGACCTCTTCATGTGTGTTCAGATTTTTTGCAGCTCCAGCAATTTGAAAACAGGTGTTTGCCTGCTTAGTAAGAGTACGACTTAATTCTCATTAGCATTGACAAGTGAACAGTGATTAAAGTATTCTTTCATTTGAACCAAAATAAGCTTTACCATAACATAGCATTGTTCATTTGAGGTCACAGAATCACAGAATGATTTGGGTTGGAAGGGACATTAAAGATCATCCATTAAAAATCATCCAACTCCCCTGCTATGGGCAGGGATGCCTTCCAGTGAGGTTCCTCAAAGCTCCATGTAGTGGGAAGACAAGGGGGAGTGGCTTCAAACAGAAAGAGAGTAGGTTTAGACTGGATTTAGAGTGGAAGTAATTATTTACTGTCGGGATGGTGAGGATTGGAACAGGTTGTCCAGAGAAGCTGTGGCTACCCCATCCCTGGAAGTGTTCAAGGCTGGGTTGGATGGAGCTTTGGGTGACCTGGTCTAGTGGAAGGTGACCCTGCCCACGGCCGGGGGTTGGAATTGGGTGATCTTCAATGTCCCTTCTAGCCCAAACCATTCTTTGACTCTGTAATTCTGTTTTTTCTTCTGCAGTGAAACACAGAACAGAAAAATGTAAATTACACTTCTAACAGATAAAAAGAGTTTTGTTACCTATCAAAACACAGCACCTTTAAAGCTACAGACTTAAGGACTCAGCTTTCAAAACACAGTTTTCCGTTTCTCCAGTTGTCTCATAGACCACATTTTCTAGAACAAAATAAAATACATTTTTCTAAGTCCCTGCTGGTATTTAAGACAATGAAGTAATAGTTAAAACTGAGTAAATGTGAATTAAGAACTTTGCAATGCTCTTCTTCTAGTATGTTTTTGTAATTATTTTGGCACCTAAATTGTGGATACCTTGGGATATAATTAGGCTCCACACTTGTATATGAATTTTCAGTGGTGTACTTAAAAGTTTGTAATGATTACTATAAACTAGACTGGTCTGTCTGAATAGTTATGGTCATAAAGTGAGAGGCAGTAACATGTTGGAAAAATGTGGCTAAAGTAAAGGCTAAGCACTTGGGATGATTGAAGGGGTCTGGAAATTATTTCAATTTTTAATTTTCCATTTATTGAGAAAAGCCCTTTCATTTATTTTCCTAGTCTTTCTGACATAATTGTTGTTCACCTCTGAATACTTTGATACTTGGGTGAGCTGGGTACATGGCTGAGGGAGAGGTTGGTTGTAAGTGTTAATTGTTGCAGTGTAATTGAGGTTTATTGAGTGAAGAGCTGGTCTGTTTTTTCTTTCCCCACCATTTGTTAGATGGGTTGATATTTCAGATTTGTACTATGTGGTGCGACATACTCTGTTATCATTAAGTAACTCTCCAAGTCAGCCAGCCAGTGAAAAAAATAAAGGCATATAAAGTACAGTATTAAACTGAAAATACTTAATTAAAAACTTGTTTCTAAAATAGTCTGAGGAATATTAGGCTTTTTCCCTAGCCAAAATTTCATTTAAAATAAATACAGAAAATTTCAGTTATTTTCCTATAATTAAACATTTTTGTTGTTAACGTTCCAGTAAAGGCAGTACTATGCTTCAGCCTGTTAAGGTCTTTGGAATTTTTACAAGTGGAAAAGTTTATTAGGAATACGAAGAAATACTTACTTCAAGACTATATGGCACATGCCCAATTTAGCACTTTTTAAAATTAGCGTCTCAAGAAACAAAAGATGTTCCTTTCTTCAGAGACACAAAACACTGATCTGTTTATGTGTTAATGTACAGTAGAGTATCAGTATACCAAATATCAGCAAAGTGTTTGATTTAGAGCTTTTCTGGGTAGTACTTGTGTATGGAGTTTGATTCTTATCCAGTACAGATACTTAAATGTCACTTTGCAGTCTCTGTAGTAGTTCCTTGTTTGATAACCTGTTAGCAGTGTGATTCTGACCTGCTGACTGGAAGAAGGGGAGCATGTGATCATGTGAAACTTACTTAGCTATAGTTAATTTTTTATATTGTCTTCATCACATTGATTGTATTTACAAGAGGGAGGCAGGTTTTAACTTGTGAATCGCAGTTCGGAGGAGAATTTTTCTTCTGAGATGAAGCAGAACAAAAGATGCACATTTTTAAACAAATTTTTTTGGAGATTTTTCTTTTGATGTGCCTTGTCATCAAGAGCCTTCTGTGAAATAACATCTTTGTTTGTATCCTTACCTATTTGTTTCCAAGTATATTAAAAAAAATACTATGAATTTGTCTGCAGATCAAGTGGTACTGTCAGTGCATGTTTAAACTCACTGATTAGAGTAAAACTGTCTTGTTCCTTATTTGGGCCATAACAACCAAGTTCTAGAGCTTACCTTTGCCAGGGACAATGATCAGTGCCTGGTTTCTAATATATACATTTTAGGCTTAAGTAATCAACATTTTTTCAGAGTGAGACAGAACTTTTCATAAACTGTCACTTTTTTCCAGCGCACAAATACAGTTTCTCTTACTTCCACTGCTTTGTGTTCGCTACAGTTTTGCATATCTGAATAGAAGCACAGTGTCATTTCTGGCAGGTGAATCTACCCAAATGATCCTTCCCATTACAACTGCAGTTCTGGAATACAGCAGCAAACGAGAGAGGAAAATACTTGGGTTACTTACGCAGCACAAAGTGTCTTTCCTTAAGATGGTTCATGTGGCTTCATCTGAAGGGGGAAGTGTTTGATTTTTCAGCCTCACCATTGCTTTTCTCTCCCAGAGCAGTGGTGCTGCTGGGCTCCTGCTGTGGAGCCAGGAGGAGGTTCCAGGGAGCTCGCCCTAGGAGCAGCTCCCGTGGCACTCAAGTAGGAAAGCAGAGTCAGCCTGAGAGTTTTCAGTGCGGGTTTTTTTCAAGCTGAATGCTTTGAAAAATGCACCTTTCTTGAACTCCAGATGACGAATAGGTGGGTACCAGAATTGGGAGAGAGACTGTGGCTACAAAGATGTTTCTGAGAGGGTTTTGATGCTGAATAGGTGATAGTCACTGCAGATGCTGAGGGCAGGCTGAGGTGTAGGAACCAGACAAAATGGACTGGGGGCACAGAAGGAGACTTGAGAAGCAGCAACAGCCCAGGAATGAAAGCCGAAGAGCCTAGCTGAGAAACATGAAAGGGCCTGTGTTCCTGGAGGAATTTCCAGTGCAGGTTTCCTTTATTCAGTAACATTCACTGAAATAATTTACTGAAAGCTCTGAAGTGAAATTGTTCAGTGTGTGTTCCAAACTGCTGAAGTGTGTTTCACAAAGACCTTTTCTTCCTTTTGCATGACTTGAGTAGAAAATACTTTTTTTCATAATATGTCAGAAGAAATCTTCTATTTTTTTTTTTCTCCCCCCAGTTCCCCTGGTGTATTTCAGAAATGTTACTCTGAGCATTAAGGCAATGACATAGTAGTTCACTAACATTTCATTTCAAGATTTTATAATCTAGGCAGGGGGGTTATATGTTAAAACCAGGCAGAACCTGATCTCTGAAAAGCAAAGAAAACCCACTAAAGGAAAATCACACTGTCTCTCCAATCTCAAATGTACCTTCTTCCTTGGTAATGCGTCATTTTGCTGGTAGGACTGACCCATTTTGAGTCTTTGCTGTAGAAAATGAGAATGCAGATACTTGGGCTCTCTCTTTCTCCTGTCTTTCTGTGCTCAGCAACATTGGCATAGTCCTTCAACGTCTACAAAAGAGAGAAAATGACAGTGTAATGCCCCCAAACTCTGAATGTGGAACAAGGAAATAAAATCTTATTTTAAAATGTATGAAAATACTAACAAATTTATTTAAATTATTATCCCATTAATATATTCTGCAAGTAAGAAAACTGGAGCTCTGTATATATTTAAAAAGTCAGGAAACCATACCCATTTCTTAACCAGCATGCCAGCAGTCAGTTTATAAAAATTTACACAAGGAAATGTGGCAGTACCACCAATCTCCTCACCTTTGTAGGTGTTGGAATGCAGCCCTCCTTTACCAACCTATTACCGCCTCACTCATGGTTGCTTCTGATTTAAATATTTTATATTCAGTCTTTTTCATAGCTAATCTGGGGGTTTTTATTGTTGGTGCTCAAGGGTCTAATTTTGCCTTTTGTGCGGTGCTTATATTTATGAGAAAAGACTAATCAGTCTTTTGGAGTTAATACTGGTTCGTTTCAGTCAAGGACAGGTCCTCATTATGCTTTGAGAATTATAGAAATAAAACGGCCTCTTCAGCAGCTTTCTCCTTAATATATAGCACAGGAATAAAAGGAAAAAATACCTCTATGGGACTAGTAGGTGTATTTGCTCAGCTGTAGCATTGTTTGCTTAGTGTTACACAACTCACTCTAATCTAGGTTTCACAGCAGTTTCCCTTTCATATAGTATTTTATTTAAGCATGTCTTTTAAATTTATCATGGATGTGGGTCACATGCTTTTTTTTGAATGAGAGCTTTAAAGTCCAGACTCTTTAATGAAATTAGAATTATAAAGGGGTTCTGATTATTCCGGTCAAAAGAGTCTGAGGTTTTTTCCTGTTTAATATAAATTATATCGTGGGTTTTCATTTGGGGTTTTCACCCATCCTCAAAAAAATCTTACAAACATACTTTGAAACTCAGGAGTGCTCATATTAGTCTGTTGGCATCAGTTTGCTTTTAAGCAGTAGCCTAAAAACTACTTCTGAGATTGGTGTACTCAGCAGCTCGCAAAATCAAACCATTAGCAAAAAATACTTCTGAACTCCCTGAAGATTTTGTTATTGACTTCCATTAGTGTAAGTTCTGTCCCAGAGTTGCAGATTGAGCATAAATATTGCAGACATCAGTATGAAGTAAGTGCCATTAATGCAGGTGTCGTTGAGTGTTTTTTTAATAACATGGAGCAAATCAGGCATGAGCGAGACATCTTAGGAATCTTCACAAATGTGGAGTAACTGCCCTTCCTGTGCAAGTGCATCACCTCAGTGGGAAATACGGACATTACTTTCATTAAAGCTATTTTTCCTAATAGGCCCCCATTGATTAATAATCAAATAATCATTTATTATGTGAAAGAATTAATATTGTTTATTTTCATGTATATAGTTGTCCTCCCCATTCTGCAGATGTGACCTGGGAATAAAAAGTAGGCAGACAATTGTAGGTCTGCTGCCAGTAATGAATGTGTAGGTGTTCCATGAATCATAGTCATGATTAATTATAAGAATCCTATTGAATAATATTAATTGAAGAACTGGTGAAGTGGCATGTTCTCAAAGCAGCACTTCCCATAAGCTTTTTTTACCAGTGTATTTTCAGTGATATTAATGGTTTTCCTCAAAGATTCATTTTCCTCTTCAGTATATCAGGGAGGGAAAGTAGCTGTTATGAAATAAATAAATATTTATTTCCCGAAGTATCTAATGTGGGTGAAACAACTTGATACACTACATTGCAGCATCATGGTCTCACTTCAGATACATGTATTCAATCTGCAATCTAGACACTTTTTTTTTTACAAAACTGCAAGTACTTCCACATCTAACCTTTCCCTTTCCAGTTTTAAATTTATACTATAATATTTCCTTTTTGTTCAAAAAATTTTCGCCCACTCTGCTTCACTATGAAATTGCCTTGCGAGGACTGGGAAGAACGACAGAATCTACAGAACAAATAGTCAGTGTGAATCTAAATACCCAATCCAACCAAATATGCAAGCAAGTACTGAGGCTCTTTTTCCTTTCAGTTACTGCAGGTTGTTACAGATTATTAGGTGTTGTTTGTGTGGGAGATGTGTTGACAAATCACAAACCTTTAGAAGTAAATAGAGAACTTCTAGAGAAATGACACAAGAAGACAGTTCATTTGTTATTATTATTCTTTGAGCTTTGCAAGGGAAGTGCTCGTTTTCCAAAACGTAAATGGATTTGATACGTTCAATAAGTAGGAGTTTCAGTTTTTTCAAATGTCATACCAGGTGAGTTTTTTTAATGAGAGTAACTGAAATAGATGGCAAATCATTGGGAAGACTGTTACCATTACACATCCATCACATCAGAATGTGCCTTGGGCACCTCCAGAATGTTTGCTTCCTGTCAGGCCTAAAATACTGTGATGGATAAATCCCCCAGTAAAGGTCGGCCCTGGCAGCAATGCTCACTCGTCTGAGAAACTGAAAGGTCAGGGTGCTCAGGATTCTAGTAGGACTGGAAGCTGAGCATCTCACTAACATGTGGTTGAACTTTCACTCCTGACTTTATGTGAGTTTGTTGTGTGTGGTGCTTCTGGAAGCTCATTTCTGTTCGTGAGTGCTCTGTTACAGTCTTACACACCAGATGAGTGGTTTTCAGCCTTTTCTGAACTCCTTTAATTGAAATAAATCAATTTTTTGGTAAACCATCTCTTGCCTAATGGGTGTTTTAAGTAAAATACTCATCCTAGCACTGTGACAGAATTGTTATCTTAACACCGTCACAGCATTAGGATGTCATCTGATGCTGAGATTTCTGTGCCATCAGATAAAATTGGTTTTAGAAAACAGTGCAATCATCTTGATTGTTTTGACCATCTGAACAGCTCTCTAATACTACTGGACGGCTCACATGAATTAGCTGAGCAGCCTGTGTCTCTTGAGGAGTTTATTTGTCAATGATGATGATGATTAAGCCCAGGAACCACAGTGAAGTGGACTCTCCACTGTGTTAGCGTGGGGACAGTCTATGTTTAGGGCTTGTGACCTTGCTGTGGACTTACAGCCTGGTCTGTGTGGAAAATGCCCTGTCCAGAGCGTAACACAGAGTCCACAATAGAACTCTCAGAATCTCAGACTGGCTCCTGCTCTCTCTCCAGGCACCACATCTTTTGTTGGCCCAAATTGTTTCCCCTTCACTAGCTCTGATGTATTATTCATGTTATTTCAATGTGGTTTTACTTTTGATAAAGGAATGGGATTTCCCCATTTGACTGTAAACATGGTGAGAAAAAGCTTTTAGGACATTATTCCAGCCCTAGTTTAGCTGTAACCAGCTGAAATATAAATATCCAAACCTCCTTGTCCTGTCATTAGAGATTAAGGAAAAGCATTATGAAGAAGTAGGACTGTGCTTCGTTTGACTTGGTGCTACAAATGAAACAGAAGCTTCATTTAATTGTTTGTACCTTTACACGTAACAATGTTAAAAAACACACAGAATCTTGTAGTAGAAAAAAAGGGGTTTAATGTTAAAGAGACCAAGTAGGAATTGGTGCTGGAACAGAAAAAAAATATGTACATTTACTAATCTGTGACATACAAAGCATAACACTAATCTCTGGCAGTTCTTTTCCATTTGATGGCACTAACATCTCTATAATTAAGAGCAATGGAATTATTTAGAGGAAAATTGTGTTATAAACCATTCTTTTTTTAATTGAACAGCTGTAATTTCTACCAATGGAGCAAACTGTATTATAAGAAAATGATTATTAGTTTAAAATGCAAAGTTAAATGAATGCAAAATTAACAAACAGATGGTGAAGAATTATTGTGCTTTATTTTACTCCTGGGTAAAAGGGCTCATGCAGGATTGTAAAAATGTCATCACACTTCGTAAACCTGAAAGCAAACAGAATTTGCAGTTGTGCACATCTGTTTTGGGACACTGCTAGAGGGTTAGAAGAATCAATGTTGTTTTCAAATAAGGGTATTCATCAAAAGGATATCATTTACTTAACAGTTATGGCTTCTGCTAAGCATCAGACTTAATGTACTGTGGAATTCATTACAAAATTTGGCAGCTTCTTTCTTCACAAGCTACTGAGGCAGCATTCTGCAAAACTGAAACAAACAGCCCCTTCTTACCCTCACCTCCCTGAAGCCCAGAACAACAGTTGAATAACCTGCTTAAATGTTTGACCAGTAGTTTTAGGGGTTTAAATTGTAGGTCAAGATGTTGCACTTCACAATGCTTGCCTGTGGAATATCAGTGATGAAACAGGATGGAAAGACATGGGGCTTATTTATATATTTCAGTGGCTAATGAGTTAAAGAATTATGTAATGTTTGGGAATACCATGTCTTGGGAGGAGGAATGGGACAAATACGTGTAAGTGACTTATTTAGTCAAATTGACAAAAAAGCTAAAAGCGCCAGCCAGATAAAAGATGTCAAATTTTTATTAGGAAAGAAATTATATTAATGATCAAGCTGGTCGTTTCAAAGTATGCCACCTAATTGCTTTGTTTGAGCTCAATTTACAAAAATTAGTGAACTAAAGATGTAGGATTTTGTTTACGATGACTTTGTGCCATTTGGGGAGTGCAATTTAGGAACAGCCAAGGAAATAGGAATTATGAACAATAAGGTACTGATTGCAGTCAGTGGGGAAGGAATACTAAGGAGGTGCTCACTAATGAGGAAGGTATTAAAGGCAGGAAATTCTTGCATTTTTTTATGTCTCGACATAATCCAGAGTTTCTTGTCACCCCATCCTTTCTTTTACCTTGTAAATTACATGTATCATTGAGTATATATAGTGACTTTGGCTGACATTAACTTTCTGTTAAATCAGGGTAATGTATCTAGAAGATCTTTCATAAAAAGAGTGCATTATTAAGACAATAAAATCAAAACACAAAGTAAGGACATGTCAGAAGACAGGTTGTGTGCACACAGTTAACATCATTTGCACACAGTTAGTGTCCTTTGCACGCAATAAATGTCTTCTGTGCCTAGGCCTGATTATGCATCTTCGCTTGTATGGTCGCATGCAGAACAGTTTGTGCCTAGTTCAGTCCATAGGATGGACATTGCTGTCTTAGTATAAACCTCTTCAATATTCCATTTTTTCATTATTGTTTAGTGTGTAAGTGTGTAGACTATTTAGACACTGCTGAAGAGAAAGAATTCCTCATTTCTGCATGTGTTTTTCTATCATGTTTTTACTGCAATGAACTTGTGAATAACTTGTCTATAAATTTTTTCAAATAGCAAATTTATGTGGCCTTGTTACGCATCTTAGGCTACATTTTCCCCCAGAGGAGTTGAACTTATTTATATTGCTGATTTGGATGGCAAATTGAAAGAGTTTCAAAAATACTCAGACTCACTTTAAAAGGTTGCACTGATATTGCAGTTCTTCCTTCCCTCTGTTGCAGTTGTGAGTTCACAATCTATGTAGAAATTAAGGCTGAATTTTTACAGGGCAAAGAAAACTCCAAGCTTTTGACAGTAACATTAAGAACTAAAAAAAAAAAAAAAAATTAGGAAAACTTTACTTAGTGCCGTGCCCAGTACCATCAAGGAGCTTCATGGAAGAAGTGAAACTACAACTCTTTTGCAGGCCACTGCTCAGTTGCCATAACTAAGTGCTTTTTTTCTCCCACAAACCATCCACAACCTTTTTCAATACTTCTTTTTTTCCCCCTCTATAAATTAAGCACAGTCCCACAGGTAACAGGTTTCTTTAATGCAGTAACGGCTTTTGAAAAGTCTACTTTATGCATGAAATCCATGTTTGAGCTTAATGCTGCTTGTGTTGTAGTGCATATGTATGTATATGTGTGCGTGTCTGCTCATTCCATTATCTGTGTCTCCATGTCTCTGTGTTGTCTTGTATTTGTCTGCATGTATCATTTCCTTTTGTCAGGGAGAAAAAGGAAAAGGCAGACCTCCCAAACTGTGGGTTTAAAGCCTTTGTGGCTGCATAAGAGAGCTGCTATTTGAGCTGGCTGGGTGATAGTGATACAGCATTAGGTGTCAGAGGACAGTATACTTTTCCTCCTTGTAATCTTCATCCAATTTCAGTTGCCTCAGACTTCTGACTTTTTGGTCAAGTTGATATTTTTAGCCACTTCCACTCTTCATCTCCCTTTATCATTTCTCATCCCTTATGCCTAGATTCTTTCTGAGATCTGTCCCTTCACCATTTCCTGGGTCTTAGCACCTGAGTTCTCTTAGGCCTTTATCCAGTTTGAGTGCCCAGGTTTGATTAATTGGCCCTTAAAGTGTTATCCCTGCTTGTCCTCAGCTTCCATCTCCATCCATGGTTTCTCCTTCCAGTCTCTGAACAGACTCTTACAGTGAATCCCTTTTGTCTCTTTGCTCCTTACTTGCCCATCTGCCTGTGTAGTGGATACTCCTATTCCCCAGATGATTAAGTGACAGGAGTATCAGGATCCTTAGTGATGTCTGCTTTCTATTGTAGTGGCTTTTTGTGCTTAGGCTTAGAGTATTTATTACAGACTTCCTCCCTCTAATCCTTGTCAGATTGAAGGAATCTTTGCAGGAGGTACATGATGTCCAGTCAGCACTAGAAATTAGAGAGGATCAGTCATGATCAATGAGAGTAGGTTGTTCTGTAATTTTTCACTTAAAAACTTCTGGAAGTGTCTTACATTAAAAAAGATAGTTTTCTCAAGTTTGGTCCCATCTGGATAGATCTGCAGGGAAAGGGCAGAAGTTGCATCCCCCACACTAAAAATCATGACAAGTTTCAAGTCCCATGAATGAGGTTGTTTTGAAGATGAGCAAAATGTTTTTCTTAATGAGTTTTCTGTTCTCAGAAATGGCTGCAAAGCTTTGTGTAAGTGTTCCAAAAATATTTAAGAGAATTTAGGCATGTGTTATGAGAAGTTTAGCCCAACTTTTTATTGTTCAGAAAACTTGCAAAAATAGAAGAGAATTTATATGAAAGCCTTTTTAAACAGTCTCCATTAACATCCCTTCTTTGATAGTACCATGCTGACAAAAACGGTGGTGTGGACTTGGCTGTGATACCAACAGAGAACTTGTGTCGACATATGACAGCTCATGACTGTCATCTAAATTTTGACCTCCTTGTGGATGTGCCTACCTGTGAGCTGTGTTTAAATTCCAGCTGCAGGCCGTAGAGATCTGGCCAGTATTGTCAGTGGAGCCTGAAAAAGGACACCCACTGTTCGGCCAACTGAATTGGCATGAAGTAAATTCCATAAAATGACTAAGCCTTATTAAGTGTAATGAAGTTTGGAAGTCCACATGAAGCCTTGTGTCGTTTGGAAACATGAAATGACTCTATGAGCAGTGAATTCTCCTTTTACTTTAAATGGCTTTGTAAATGTACTTATGACATAACCTATAGAATGCTTGAGCTATTTCAGAATCCCTATATATGATTCAGGAGTGTAGGAGCTGTGCTGGATTCGACAGAAAGTTGACTTCATCCCGGTATGTTCCACAGTGACCAGTAACAGATGCCTAGAGAAGATCATTAAACACCAAGCATGTAGCAATGTTTCCCTCAATTATTTTTTCTCAAGCTTCCAACGATTTGTGGCTCAGCCTGTGCTCTGCCAACACAAAGAAATGTCTACGCACACTTCTTAAGACCTTCTGAGCATGAATCAAATGGAACTGGCACAATAGTCTGTTTTCTGAGCCTGCCAAAAAGCAGCCTCAAACCAAAGCTGATGATTTCTGTTCTTGCCTTGTTTGTCCTGGAGTTGCTGATGCTGAAGCCTAATAACCACAGTTTAAATTACATTAAACATTATTGACCTTCTTGTTGTTGACAGTCTAAGTAAACAACAGGCTTGTGTGTGCTCTTCTGCCACGGTGGATGTTAGATGGGAATTAAGGGAGTAGCTAGTTGTTAGCTGTGGAAAAGCTTAGCCTCGCTCAAAACATTTATATTATCCTAAATGTTGCAGAAAGCGAGGAGGTGAATAGAAAAACCCCCTTCTTCCTCATGAAAGTGTGAGAAAAGCAGCAAAGGCAGAGTCTGTGAGGGAAATCAGATGCATGCAGTTATTCCACTAGCTTATGTAATGAGGAGAACACAGCTCTAAGGCACCCAAACCCTTCTGTGGAGCTTCTGAATAAACAGGGTTTATTCAGTTCAGGTTATATGAGGAAGAATTTGTGTGCCATAGAGTTTGCATGTTTTCCTCTATTTCAGGTTTCAAATGAAAAATGGTGTCTTACTTAGCTAACTTGATTCTTGCTGATTTTTAACCTATTCACCTTTATTACAAGAAACACCCCTCCAAAACTTGAATGTTTTTTTCTCTGAATTCTTAAATGCCTTGATATCAATGCAATTTATTTAATGTAATTTTTAATGAAGGTGAAAAAAGGAGGCAGCTGATGGGAATGAGAAACAAAGTAGTGACTTGTAGAGAGCCTGAAATTTCCACACTTAAAGGGACTTCTGCTTTCTACCTTGATTACATGCGTTGAGTCACTGCGTTAAGGTTTGAGGAAGAAGAATAACTGATCTCTGATTGAGTTGCTTATTTTAAATTGAAGTAATTTCCAAATTTGTGTCATGAGTCATATAAAATTAAAAAGCTAGAAGGTAATTTCCAGTACTCCTGGAAAGGTGTTCTATTTAGTACTTCTAATCAGTAGTTCAGTCGAAAGCCATTAATTGTTTTTATGTTGCCATCTTACTGCATTGTGCTCTTCAGTGCTTTATGGTACTTAAACCAGGGTATTTGACATGAGAGGTGCTAATGGTCATTAGTGTCTGCAAGCAATATAAAGCTTTTTCTAGATGATGGAGTAATCAGTGAAGATTATCAGAACCAGCAAAGAACAGATTTCATTAATCACTGTTTATATGAAAATTTCTTTGTGCTGTATTAATGACAAGTTGTTAAGGTCCAGTTTTCTTCAGTCACAGGTTTGTGTGACAGCATTTCCCAGTTGCTAAACTGTCTGAAATTTTTTCTTACAGGTAATACATTAAATAGTTTAACTGAGGACAGATGGCTTGCTTATATTTTTGGGTACACTATGATAAAATTAAAATTTCTTATCGTTCTCGTAGGTTTTGTCAGCTGATCTTTTTTAAAGAAAAAGTTCACAATCAGTGAAAACCTTTTGTCATTTTGCTTAAAAACATTTTGCAGTTCTTAACACTAACATTTAGGTTTAGGACACTAACCAGGTTGCAAAGTACTTACTCAAAGATTGTATTTTAGCCTTTCTTTGATGTCTGCCTTCTAAGGGTTGTTACTTGTCCACTTACTGAGAAAGTAATACTATAAAGTAATTCTAAGGGCAATAAAATAATGATAAAACATGACTTCTGATTAGTTCTTGGTACTATCTGAGTAAAATCTTACGTTGTCTTACAGGTATCTTTTTCTCATTTGAACTTGCACGAGATTTTGGAGTACTCTAAAGTATGAAGCCAGCAGGAAGGTTAGAAATGTGTAAACAAAAAGCTGCTGCTCTTGTCACTGTTTTCCAGTTTGGCCATCTGTTTCCAGTAAAGCCAGTAGGATTTGTGACATTCAGCTGAGCTGAACAAGGCAGAATTAACATTTTTGTTTGCTGGTTTTGGTGCAATTACGGTTGTAGCAAGGAGGCACGAGTATTTCTCTTACTGGAAATCCTCCGTGTGGTTTCTGCCACTCTTATTTCATGGAGGATGTTCTAGAATACAGGGGAGGTGATTGATCAGATTTTCTTATGTTTTCTGTTAGTTCACTTAGTTCTTCCTTTTCCACTGTATTTGTACAACAATGTCATACTCGAGCCAATGGGATTAGTAAATAAAGGGAATTGTAAAATTAAATTTTAAAGATGGCATAGCTTTTGCTTTTAAAAATTAGTTCCTCTTCTGTCTGAAAAAGCAGATGTGAAAGCAAAAAAAGGTCCAAAGGGCCAAGTAGGAAGAGGAGTGGACAGTTTTAAATGATGGAAATCACAGTAGTAAGAAGTAGCAGAAGTAAGGATGGGCTCAGAGCTTTCTTGCATGGACAAGTGCACAAGGAACTTGCTGAAGGGAACAGTTGGTAACCAGTGAAGGACTTTCTGAGTAGGAAAATAGTCTGCTGGCTCTGCTTTAGTTTATTTCCTTGAATGAACTATGAATAAGTAATGAACTATCTCTCCAGCTTTCTGACACCTTGTAAAGTTGGTTTTTTTTTTCCTGTAGAACAGGAATGCAAAATTATTTGATCCATCAACAAAACAGTGTTTGTCTTGCTTTGACAGCTTACTATTTTCCAATACCTGCCTTTTGAATACTCGGATTCAGCTTCCACCCCCTTCACTTAACACCTTATTTTGTGCTCATACTAATGAAACTGGAGACTCCAGACTGTCCCTGGCTCTGATACTGTCCTCATGTGGACGTGCATCTCGTGGGCAGTATGATTTATTCCTTCATTCCATCTCCTGTTGTCGTGATTCCATATTTTAGCAATAGTAAAGTAGTATTTGTTACTGATTTTATTTAGCAGAGCTTTTAATTTTTTTTGTTTAATTTAATACACTTCTGCTGTTCTGTTGGGGTCATAGCATGGGGCCTGGCTTCAGAGGATTGTTGGCTTCTAGTGCTGGAAAAGTAACTCTTCTCACCAACATCTGCTGCCAAAAAAATCCCTTTGGGCATTAGTTTCTTCAGACTGCTTTATCTCTCTTACAAATTCAGCAAATGTTGATATTCTGTGCTTTTTATTTGCTTCAGATGATATATACCACATTGTTTTCAAAGTGTGTGTTTCACTTATCTGCCAAATGCTTTTCATTGCCAGTGCAGTTTAGCAGATGGGTTTGAAGGGTTCAATTACATGTAATTTGGGCTTCCATTTTTTCTTCCAGCATCTTTATGTGGTTCCTTAAATCAACATCAACATTTTTCAAGGTTTTTTAGTAATCCTGTAGTTTGCTCATTTCTAATAATTTTGTCATTTAGTCATAGAGCATTTGGGAAAAGTTAAATTCTGATTTTATATTTGGTACGTACCATGGTTGATTGGTGGTTTTGAAAAACAGATGTGGTATTTAAAAATGTCATTTATATAGCTATTTATTCCATTATTCCCAGCTTTTAATAAATGTTGGATTATTTGAGTGCTTACAGTTCTTTCATAATTTTCTTTTCCTGATTAAGTAGTTATTAAGGGTCAGTGATGGGATCCAACACAGTCTTGTTGAATACTTTCTTGAGGGATACGTTTTGGACCTTAGGTCCTCCCAAGCTCCTTCCCTTTCCTGTTTTTTTTTGTACTCAGTAAAATCTTGGAAAAAAGCGTGGCCTGTAAGAGTTGGGTCTTAGCTAAACCTGGTCCATCTCCATAGGTTTTCGGAACACCAAGGACAAAATAGGGCTGTGCTTGTGTGTGCTCAGTGTGCAGCTGCAGTTCTTGAAGTTGGAGGCTTTGGAGGCTGTATTTTCATGCTTTTACAAAGTTCAGGATTTACCTTGTGCAGCATCCTGAGCAAGTGTTCACTGAAGGTACCATTTCCTAAAAGGAGTTTCTTGCAGTACTTTGGTTTTGTTGGCAGTCCTTAAATGTAATTACCATTGCTGCTGCCTTGCCCTGCTTCAGCAGCTCCATGTTATTATTTACTGATCTTGTCCCCCCGCCTCCTCTGCACTTCAGCTGGTAAAGTAAGGGATACACCTTTCCCATACCGTTAGCAGGTGTTAGACATGGGTAGAGGTGAGATGTCCTGCAGATCAGAGGACTAGACTAAGCATCATAGCCCACAAACATGGCAGTAGTTCTCCTTGGTGACCCTCTTTTATTTCTGTGCCAGAGCATTTTTATCTTTTTACACTGCAGTTCTGTTTAGCATACGCTAATATTTTTTCTGTCTCTTGTCCATGAATTGTGGTGCAGGCAGATATTTTTCTGAAGATGTTAATTTCATCTGGTTTTAAAGAATATCATTGTTGCTGTTGACACAGGCAGCTTCGTGATTTGTATTTTCATATAGGCTGGTTTTGATATCAGTGGACTTGTAGTAGCACTATTTCATGCCTAATTTCATGCCAGGCTTCGAAACAGAGAATTATGGTAATAAATACTATCTGTATTCTAAGGATTAAGCAGATGCAGTACATAATGTCTCTTTGATTTGGTTTATGTTCGTATTTGGATGTTACTTGACACTTCAGCTAGTAATCAAACATGCCGGTGTTAGTATTATATTTTTATTGTGAAAAATGAGAGTCCCTGAGCTCAGTTGTTGCTGTGTATTATGTACACATTCCTGTGAGCCACTGACCTGTTTTTTCTTAAGTTTACTCAAAATCTTACGGTGCTGTGCCTTAAAAAGTATTGTTGCCTTGGTGAAAAAGTGCAAAAGCATGTTACAGTGCTTCAGGGACTGTAATGAATCTGAGAAAGAAAAAGGACTGATTAACTGAATCAGAAAGGTGTGGGTGATTTTTTACAAGCAGACTGATAGACTCTGCTCCCTCTTGACTAGAGAACTGGAGGATCATTGCATAGTTCTTTCTGAGAAATTATTTCTCTGGTGTCTAATAATAATCGTGCTTATTTATGACTTCTGGAAGTTTGGTGGTGATATTTGTGTAGTCTTGAAAGGCAAGATGAGAATAAAGTGCAAGGTTATGTAATGCATTATGGTCCCAGAGAGAATTGTATCATGCCAGTAAGATTTTTGGTAGAACATCATATTTGATTTCCATTTGCATTTCTGATTACAGTGTCTGTGGTTTTTACATTACAGCTTACAGAGCCATGTGGTTTTTAATCTTAACCTATTGACAGCATGGTGTCATCTGCCTTTATTTTCAGAGTAAGTCTCCAAGCCCGATTACTGAAGGCATAGCTCAAGTTAGATAACATGGAACAGAAATGACAGGGAGAGTCTTAATTGTCAGAGCACATTTCGAGGGGGTTTCATTAAACATTTTAAGTAAAGATTTGGGAGTGCCACTGACAGGCACCACCCACTAGTTTCTTTCTCAGTGTTCACTACCTCCTACTGGCCAAGGTGTTTGTCTGCTAAATGAAGGAGGGAGACAAATCTGGCTAAAAATAGTAAAAGAAAAAGTAATTTTTAATGACTTGTTATGTTTTTTTTCAGCGATGTGCATTTTGTAAGCACCTTGGAGCCACTATCAAATGCTGTGAAGAGAAATGTACCCAGATGTACCATTACCCCTGTGCTGCTGGAGCAGGCACATTTCAGGATTTCAGTAACTTGTCCCTCCTTTGTCCAGACCACATTGATCAGGCTCCTGAAAGATGTAAGTGTACAGTGTTCAAATGACACATTCAGTACAAGGTTTTATGAAAAATTCTCTGTTCTAGGATCAGCTTAAGACTGCATTTGTTTAGATGCACTTTCACAGTTCATGTACCCAAGAATTCATGTGTGTTCAGGGATAGGAAAAATCCGAGTTCATACTCTTCTGTTTTTAAAGACCAACAGTGCTGCACAGCAAAGTATTTTTCTTTTAATGACAGACCATGGAAGAGGTTTACTGGTAAGGCTTGTCTTCTGTCAGGTTTTAGTTCAAATTGATAGACTTGTTTGTCCTAACTCAAGTTAGAGCAACTGTCTTGCAAACACTTCAGCTAAATAATAGATTTTGACCTCTTAGAGGCTTTATTTTTCACTTGTTCCACAGAGGAGTTGGTTCCAAAGCTCTGAGCTTTATCTCGAGGAGAATAAAACTGTTTCTTTTTGTAAGACTTCATTAAGGTTTAAAATGAATGTACTTTCGTTATGAGAAGATTAGTTGAGAAAACTGAATTAAAGTAGTAGCTATTAAATATATTAATTAAATTTGAATTTCATAAGAATGATCAAGTTTTATATGCATAAGAACTACTAAGTAATTTTTTGGGTTCATTGAATTGTTCATAATTTCGAACAAAATAATAATTGAAAAAATTACTTCCTTATAGCAAAGGAAGAAGCAAATTGTGCAGTGTGCGACAGCCCTGGAGACCTCTTAGATCAACTTTTTTGTACTACCTGTGGCCAGCACTACCATGGGATGTGTCTGGACATTCAAGTTACACCTTTAAAAAGAGCAGGTTGGCAGTGTCCTGATTGCAAAGTGTGCCAGAACTGCAAGTAAGTGAGACTTACAGGGCATGGAGGAGGATGGTGTGAGATTTATGTGCTGTGATTTTGAAATGCCTGTTTTATTAAGTGTTTGGGGTTTTGTTCCAAAAAGTGTAGATCATTTGCTCATCTTTGTCTTTTATAATGCTGTATTAAGTAGCTGAGCAAACCTTTTTGTTGGAAACTTTGTTCTAAAAGAGGTGAGCTGAAAGTCCTGTGTGTTTTACCCCCAGAGTTACCATTATCTTGGCAGGTTCTGGAGAGCAGCGAAACATTCTGATTTTTTCCTCCTTTTATACAGCAGAATTTTTCTCAAATTTACCAAATGAACAAGTAATTTTAATGTAGTGCCTTCACAGTCTGGGAACCTGTGCTTTTACTCAGCTGACAGTTCAGTTGTGCCTGTACCTAGACACCGGGCAGGTATTAGGTCTTCTCTCATTTCATAATGTCTTTCAGAGACAGATAGAGAGTCATTATGAAAACAAAACCATGGCTTAGTTGAGCAAAGAAACAAAGTGACATGAGTGGCCGTGATTGAGTTTTGCACCAGACAAAGACAGAGAACGAAACTTAATTCCTGTGGCACTGTAAGGGTTCAGTTAGAAAATTCTGACTGCTTGTGGGCTTGTTCTCTTATAACTTAATCTGAGGGGCACTGCAGGGTTCTTTTGCTTGCTTGTTTTTTTGAAGGACTTACTGAAGAAGAAGTAAGAGTTTTGTTCAAGCTTTGGTCAGATCAGCTGGGACAGTATGAAGAAAAAAAGCCACTTTACTACTGCCTCATGTATCTGATCAGTCGGTGCTTTCCTGTTTTCCAAGCAGAACACTTGGTATTTGCTAGCATTCACTCAGCCCACTTCAAAGAAAGGGTGTTCCGTGATCACACACAGCAGGTAGCAAATCTCAGCAATGGAGCTAGAATAGAGAAGCACGTTCTAAAACGTATCCCTTAAAATGTTGTACTGGGTAATTACAGCATCTGCTAACAAATCTTCTCTCTAGTGGAAAAGTAGAGAAAATGTGATGTGTTCACTCCCAGTCCATGGGATCTGATGAGATACATCCGTGGGTTCTGAGGGAACTGGTGGATGAAGTGGCTAAGCCACTATCCATCATATTTGAGAAGTTTTGGCAGTCTGGTGACGTTGCCACTGACTGGAAAAGGAGAAACATAGACCCCATTTTTAAAAGGGGAAATAAGGAAGACCTGGGGAACCACAGGCCAGTCAGTCTCACCTCTGTGCCTGGCAAGATCATGGAGCAGATCCTCCTGGAAACTGTGCTGAGACACATGGGACATACGGAGGTGATGGTGACAGACACCATGACTTCACTGAGGGAAAACAGTGCCTGAAAAATTTGGTGCCTTCTGTGCTGGGCACCATCAGAGTTTGTGGAGGAAGAGCAACTGATGTCAGCTACCTGGACTTGTGCAAAATGCTCAGCACTGTCCAGTACAGGATCCTTGTCTCTAAACTGGAGAGAAATGGATTTGAGAGACGGAGCACTCCGTGGATTAGGAATTGGCTTGATGGCCGTACTCAAGGAGTTGGGGTCAGTGGCTCAATGTCCAAGTGGAGACCAGTGACGAGTGTTGTTCTTCAGGGGTTGGAGTGGGGACTGGTGCTGCTAAACATCTTTGTTATGACATGGACAGTGGGACTGAGGGCACCCTCAGCCAGTTTGCCAGCAACACCAAGCTCTGTGGGGCAGTTGATGCTGAAGAGAAGGGACACCATCCAGAGGGACTTGGGCAGGCTGGAGAGGTGGGGCTGTGTGAACCTCATGAACTTCAACGCAGCCAAGTGCAACGTCCTGCACCTGGATTGGGGCCATCCCAAGCACAAGTACAGGCTGGGAGCAGAGGCACTCGGAACAGGTTGCCTGGATGAGCTGTGGATGCCTCACCCTGGAGGTGTTCAAGGCCAGGCTAGATGGGCTTTGAGCAACCTGGTCCAGTGGGAGGTGTCCCTGCCCATGGAACTGGATGGTCTTTAAGGTCCCTTCCAACCCAAACCATTTTTTCATTCTGTAATTACTTAATTCAGCATGGCAGTTTTTCACCATTATTGGAAGAACAGCATTTTAAGCATATCTTCATGCAAAGAGAGGGGTTTTTAAAATACCAGGTCTCCCAGGTAATGAGGCATTATCTAGCATGTATAATGCCATATACTGCAAGGCTTTATCTAGGCAAATCTTGTTGCATGTTTACTTACCAAATTAATTTATTTAAACTAAGGCAGAACACAATGCCTTTAGATATTACCAAACTATTTGTCTTGCTCTCAGCAAATTTATTTTATCGCTGGAATCTTTGGTGGAGCTCTGTAATATATCATTGTAAAAAAATTGAAATATCTTCCTTTAATGTTTGTTTTGCTCTTGCAGTCATATTGTCTGACATTGTAGGAGCTCCGATAGTCAGACTTGATGGCTCCTTTTTTCCTTTGGAAAAATTACAGTCAGACTGCAGAAACAAGTACAATTGGATGTTCTTTTTAGAAAGAAATAAAATACATATTGCAGATTTTGGACTGATTTCAGTACAGAAAGGCCATTAAATATGTCTACACGTGTGTAAGTGAAAGTGGGCCAGTACCTAGAATTCAGAATGGTTGCACAGGCTCAGCTCTTCGTGAATAAACATAGTGGTCTGCACTCATATTTAAAAATGAATTTGAAGGCATTGTCTCTGGGCATATTTATAAGTCGTATTTGTATATTTTTATGTGCACAGTTCAGATATTTTGTTGCTGCTTATATAAGTAATTTTATTGATCACTTGTTACTTTCCTTAAGACACTCTGGGGAAGACAACAAGATGCTGGTGTGCGATACATGCGACAAAGGTTACCACACTTTCTGTCTACAACCAGTTATGGATGCTGTACCAACAAATGGTTGGAAATGTAAAGTAAGTGGAAAGGTTGCAGAGTAATTCCTGGTCATTATAAGGGCCCCAACTTTGTTATCCACAGTATGCTGTTCCAAGTGTGTTGTGGATTGCTGTTGCTGTGTAATGTAATTTGTAATTTCTGAAGGAATCCCACTTGGATGTATATCCTGTGGCTCTACAGCTGCTCCGTGGGGGAAGCTGTCAGTGCTGTGGCGGAAGCAGCCTATATAGGACAGTAAATCAACCTCCTTAGGAAAAAGAGAATTTTAGGATCCAGGTGGAGTGGATAACCTTCAGTTAATAACAGCTGCTCTCGTGATACAATGGGAACAAAAATGTAAAGTCAAAGCTGCATAGTAGTATATGTAATCTATACTTAAAGTCTTTTTATATTGAAGTCCTCTTTGCTTACCAAAACAGTTCTGCAGCTCGTGGGTTCCTTTGAATTTTAGGAGGGCAGAATGAATTTGTTGTTTTATCAGTAATTTTTTAAGTAATTCCAGCATAACGAGGGAAATCCCTGTGTATGAGATGTATGTAATGTTACATCAGTTTGTGGCAGTCATAAGATAACTGAGATTAGCAATAAAAAAGTTCGGTCTCATAAGAAATAACCCTTTCAAGTCAGGGAGTAGTGTCAGGGAACTTCTTGCTGTTGTGCAGGTTATTCATGCTCTGCTATCAGATCTTGGATAACTTCTTGTGTTATCAAGGACAAAAGCTATTAAATTTAGTTCAAAAAATGAAAATGTCAGTTAATGGCAGTTCTATCACATTGTGAAATATCATAATTAACTACTAAATTCTTGTGATCTCTAGAACTGTAGAGTATGTGCTGAGTGTGGCACACGAACAAGTTGTCAGTGGCACCATAATTGTTTGGTATGTGACAGTTGTTACCAACAGCAAGACAACTTATCTTGTCCTTTCTGTGAAAAACTGTGCCTCCAAGACTTCCAGAAAGATATGTTGCATTGTCACATGTGCAAAAGGTAAGAATCCAAATTTTTGTTTATTTGTACTAAAATGCATAAAGCTTATGATGAGCTGTGTGACACTGATGTGTTTCTGGGAAGGATGTACACTGTGTTTGATTTACAGTGCCACAGGATCTTGTGCAGCTCCTTGATCCTTCATCCCTAAATAAAATGAACAATAGCAGGTAGCTTTATTTTAATCTTAGCAAATAAGTCTTAATTGGCAGTTACCTCAGGATACCTGGCAGTTACTTGCTGCAAGCTGCTGCCGCTTCTTGCATTGCACCTATTTTGTGAGGAAGCAGGCTAGAAAAGTCATTGTCCTAAAGTTTCAAGACTGTTGTTTGCAGTGATCTGATTTTCAAGTTTATGTCTTCTGTTTAATTTTATGTATTTTTCTGTTCCAGTAATTAAAAAAAAATAGACTATTTGGAATATCTTAAGAATGTAAGCTGTGTTTCATATTCAATGGTATTGCATATCACTGTGCAACATTATGATGATGCTCTACATCTTGTAGAGTCCAGTTGGCTTTAGGGACAATTTAAGTCTTCATGTTTTAAGTTTGTTCACTGCTTGACATGCTGACATATCACGCTTATTCCTCTAAAATTCTCCGTAATCAAGCATTGGTTGAAAATCTTTATTTCCCCATAGGAATGGGAAACAGTGCTATTTTTTCCATGGATTTTTACTATGTTGCTTTATATTTTCATTACTAAAATCATAGTCACAATTAATTAAATCACAATAAATTAATCTCCCCAGATGGATTCACATAGAATGTGACAGATCTCCAGGTAGTGAATTGGAGTCTCAGTTGAAAGACTACATCTGCACTCTTTGTAGACAAGGAGAAGGGGATCAGACTCAGTCATGTGATGTAATGAACACTTCTGAACTCATTCCCGAACCTGACAGTATAACAGGTAATCAAACTTAAACTTCACCGTTCCAAAATGCTAACGTCGACTATAACGACTATCTGCAGCTCTCTCTCCAAGTCTTTTGTGAACCAGCCACTCAAATTCTACTCTGTTGAGTTCATTCCTTCCTTTATCTAACAGCAGCTGCTCAAGCAGTCCATGGGTGAGCTGGCTTCTCTTTTTGGTTTCAGGATCCTGGATACAGACATGGGCTAGTGAGCACCTTAATTGTGGCTGTCAACCTTCCAGCTCCAGCCTCTCAGCCTGTAGCTGTAAACTTCTCTAATTTTTGTTGGTTGTGGTAGAGTTCATAAATGTATTCATTTACAGGCTGTTTCACTCATTGATGCCTTGTAGATACTCTGAGATATACAGTTCTCAAGTTTATCTCTTGCTGTTGGTCAGTCTCATAGTGCCCATTCTCCTCCTATATCCAGGAAGGACAAAGCAGTGGCAGCTGGACTGTGTTCAAGGGGTAGGTGTATATCTAACTAGACAGCTTTTAATAGGTGTCTTTTTTCAAAGCAATATATGATCAGTCATCTTGTTTCTGGGAGGTTCTTGTCTAAGCGGACAAACAAACCAGAAGGTGGAAAGGGAGGTTGTGGAAAAGTGTAAAGTATTTCTTAAAAAAATCAGTAATAGTAAGGAAGCAAAGAGAGAATGTGGATCTGCTGATCTGAGTCCAGTGGGTCATCCACAAGAGCTGTGTACTAAACTCACACCTAAATGCCTTTGTGTATTTCCCACCACGTGCTTTGTTGGGCAGCACCTACACTCATCCAGGCTGAATTTCCCTGGGGAAGTACATCTGTGGTTAAATTTAGAAGCAAGGTAAAATGTAGCAGATTAACTGCACAACCACCACCATGTGCATTTTTTGGGCTTAAGCAGCAGTGCTTGTGCACTCATGTTTTGTTATCCATAAGTATCTATGGATTTGAAAGCCTGGTAAATTTTGGCAGGAAAGGGGAAGTGTGGGACTACAACAAAACTCTAATGTTTGTGTTCAAACTGATGTTTTGTATGAACAAATCATCCCCTTTGATGTTAGCCTGTGCATTACCTTTTGTGAGCAGTAAAGACACGATGGAAAAGGTGCTCCTGGAGGAAGAGAGGTGACAGGAGGTAAATGTCTATAAATGAGTTCACTCTGTCAGTGTTCACGGGCACCAGGTTAGGAAGAGTGGCCACTTCAGCCTTTTCAGATCACTTCCCTCCTGAAGGCCTAGGAGAGGCTGTGGACTCCGGGGCAGTGTTCTTCGAGCATTTTGAAGATGTCCAAAACTAAACATACACTGGGACAACTCCCAGTCTCCTACGAAAACCCCTTTTGAATAAGTAGCAGGTTTATCTGGAAGGCTGAAGTTTTAAGTAATGCCTCTGTTAGGATTTCTAGCTAGTAGAAGCATTGACAAGCATGCTCTTCTCCCCAAGGAAGAACAGGACTGTCATCACAGCTGCTAGGAGTAATCTAGGGCTATTACATTAGTACAGTCATGCAGTGTTTTATACCCAGGAGAGCACTTTTGTACTCTAAAATCAGATTTGGAGTCAATCTAAATGATCATTTCCTCGAAGTTAAAATACCACTTTAAAGTTGGCAGAGTCTGAGAGCAGCTTTTAGGGGGCTAAAAGTAGTATCATTTAATAGTTGCTGGCTTTTTGAACTTAAAAAAGACTTTCTTGATGCAGAAAGCTGTATTTGTTTCACTTTTTTTGTGCTAGCATCCATGGAGGATCAGTTCCCTTCAAGTTAATGCTTGCTATATACTTTGTTTTCCATACTTCATCCAGTGCATTTTAATGAATTTCCTTAAATGAAAGAGCTTTTACACAAGGGGGAAAAAAAAGTATTTCCTGTTTCTGTGCTCTCTAATGATCCTGTCAGCCAAAAAAGCTGTTCAGTAGTGCCTTTTCCACGCAAAGATGAAGATACCTTAGTTCTAAAGTGGCAAAATTCAGTTTTCATGTTGTTGAACAGGTAAGGTGAAAATCAGTATTCCAAGTGCTGATAATTGGATGGAACCTTGTATCTATGTCAGAATCCACTGTAGTATTTGTATACAAATTGGAAGCCTTCATGCTGCCAGTTCTGTTGAATTTTACAGACTTGAAATTTAAGAAAGTTCTTTCTTGTATTGCTCAGGCTGTGTAAAAGTCTGTGACTGTGTGTATTTTTTCACTATTAGGTGTACATAATTGCCTTACAGACACGTTTTACCATCTGAAAGGTATAAAACAGCTTCAATGTTAGTGAGTAAAAGGTTCTTAATTTTTAAGGAGTACTGTGTAGTCTCTTTAACCTTCTCATTGACCTGACTTGTCCTAAATTCTATCATCATTAAATATCAGTCTCTTTAGCCAAAAGGTCAAACAGTGACAGCAGTTGCTGATGCCAGAGTAATAGAATAAACACAGCAATTTTAATAACTGCTTTGCTTCTCCTTAAGCTTGTACAAATGAAATGGAAATGGAAAGCAGTGGAGAGGATATGGCATTTCAGGAACAACCCATTACTGGTGATGGCCCTGATCAGGAATCAGCTGTTGGGTGTGTCACAGAAGGTAAGAGAGTTTTGCACTCTTGAGAAAATACCAGTTCAGAACCCTTCAGAACCAGAACCCTCTTCCAGTCAGTAAGGTTTGCAGTGCTTTATAAACACAAGAGGAAGAAGCACCTAGGAAGCAGTAGGAGACATATTGCAACAGTTCTGAGCTCTCAAGCAAGAGTAGTAACTTCTTTGCTGAAGAAGTGTTTCATGAAGGCAAAGAGAGTCTTCAGAATGTTCATGTTGTTTTACCTTGTTTGTTTGTTTGTTTGTTTTACTTTTTCATTAGGACTGGCTTTCCCCAAGCTGGAAAAATTGTTGCATGCTTTGCACACTGGAAGTTTGTAGTAAAACCCAGTGATTTCTTGCTGTTCAAATACAGTCACTCACACTTTATTTGTGGTTGTAACTCCACAGGTATCCTTAGTTAGGGGTTTCCCTGGGGTTTTTTTTCCCCTTTGTAAGTAAAAGACAATCTTCCAGACAGGGTTGCAGCAATGGATCATTTCTGTTTTGGGAGAAACCGCATCTTACCAAACTCACAGGGAGGAGCAGCTAAAGAAGGGTCAACTCCTCTAAATGTGTTAGTGACCAATATGAAGGGTAAAGAACTTGCCAGGATGTCCCGTTCAGACCCGGATGGTGTTGGAGGATGGCTGCGATAAGAAACTTGCATTTAAAGACAAAGTAAAAAAACCCAGCTTTTCCAAAGCTGTGATCACTCAGTTATGCATCACAGCCTGTGGTAGAAGGGCCATGATTTAAACTCTGAAGAAATATTTGTAATAAAATGCTGGCTGTGAACTTAGTGGGTGAGGAAGTTATAGGAGTGTGAGTTTAAGAAGAGTGCAATAGAAAGTAAGTGGCCTGTAAGAGAATCAGGGCCCATCAAAGGAAGGTGTGAGAAGCCAAATTCAGAGCAAAGAATGTGGTTCTCTGAAGAGTGGAACAAGAACTCTGGAACTCCTTGATGAAGAAAGTTATGGATGAAAGGTGCTTAATTTGGTTCAAGAGAAGGCTGGACAAATACTTTTGAAAGAAACTGATAATACATTAGTAAATTAAATTAAACGAGCAGCAGCTGTGTTCATTTCAGCTGATTTCCTGAAGTCTGAAAGAGTTTTAGGAGGAAAATGTTTTTTATTCGTACTTGTCCTGTTCTTCTTAGCTTTTTGGAAGGGTTGGGACAGTAGCTTAAAATACATTAATTTATGATAGCATGCACCTTCAATACACAGAAATTAAAAAGAAGAAACTACTTTTGGCTGTCTACCTGGAAATATGTGTTCCATTCCTCAAAAATTAATCTTGGGTCTACTTTCTTGTAATTTACTCTGCTGTGTTTTCAGGGAAGAAAAATAATGAACTAAAAATATAGACTACTGTAAAAATAGGTACAAAGAAAGATATTTATGAAGTATATTTTAAGCTACATATTAAATTCACTGAAGTAAAGTGATATGTGCTTGGCCTGCATCATGTGTACCAAGTGTACTTGTTGACCAGTACACCAGAAGTTTTTTCTTTTTCACAGTGAGCCTTTAATATGGTTGTACTTAATTATAGGCATATCACCAGAAGAAAAGACCACACAGCTGGAAGCAGAAGTCTCTGTTGAAATCAGTTCAG
This sequence comes from Gymnorhina tibicen, assembly GCA_013399875.1. Lineage (NCBI taxonomy): Eukaryota > Metazoa > Chordata > Aves > Passeriformes > Artamidae > Gymnorhina > Gymnorhina tibicen. The sequence continues at coordinate 1,305,371 of VXAZ01006720.1, read as the reverse complement.
CTGTAATGGAAATGTCTCCTAAAAAGACACCAGCATCAGGTGACAGTCAGACTGAGAAAATGATGGAAGTGGTGGAATGTGTTCAAGCTGTAGCACAACAGGAGTTGGACAAACAAGCTGAAGAGACACAGCTGTCTCAAGGTAGTGTGGAGGTATCAGAAGTGTCCACAGCAGACTCTCGGTCTCTGTCTTCAGTACCTGAGACCATGACTGTGACACCAGAAATGCTGGAGACTGAAAGAAAAGGAGGTATTTCTGTCCCCACAGAAAAACAACTGGAAATAGTAAAAGTGCAGAAAGATGTAGAAAAGGAAGAAACCCATGAGAAGTCAGAAGCACCAGTTCTTCTAGAGGTAGAAACTACTGCTTCAAATGGAGGTGTTGCAAATAGTTCACCAGTTGGAGACAAACCCATAAAACCACCAGCTGAGACTTGCCCCTCACTTCCCCCATCACTTAATCTAAACAAGACAAACGCGTCTTCCTCGCCAGATGTGTCTCTAGACTTGCATTCTGCACGAGATGTGCAGCACAGTCAGCCCCCAGTGCTGCCTCCAGCTGCTGGGAGCGCTCTCCCAACCACCTACATATCAGTCACTCCAAAAATTGGCATGGGAAAACCAGCCATCACCAAACGCAAGTTTTCCCCTGGAAGACCCAGATCCAGACAGGTAAGCACGGGCAGTGTTTCATTATGTGTTTATTAAATTTGGGTATAATTCATCAAATTCACCTATTTCTTATAATACGCATTTATTCTCCTAAGTGAGCGTGTAGTTTATTTCTTCAAGGAATTAATGTTATGGTAAATAATTAAAAAGTCAGCCATCATAAAGCGTCTCTGGTGAGAATTTAGGTTTCTTTTGGCTCGTGGTTAGAGCAAACTAGAAGAAAATTTGTTGTATTTTTTGTACAATATGCTACAAATGCAGATACACACAATGCTGTGCTTTTTAACTTCTAATATTCTTCGTAAACACATTTATTTTGGCTTGTACTTTCAAAATGTGTTAAAGCTTCCTAAACAGGCGTTAGAGAAGAACCTTCTGCAACTCTGTGTCCATTATTCTGCCAGGTATTTTCTTGATTGATGTGTCTAATGGTGTGGTAAATAATTTCGTGGTTTTGTTACATTAGGAAATACCATGCAAGAACCGTCTTGTACAAATTGTTGTGGTTTGACTGGGATTAAATTTGATAAGTGAAAAGAATCCTCAAGTCTGTCACTTTCTGCAACATCTTGCTCTCTATTCGAATCGTGTTCCAGGGAAAACGGTTTATCAATCCAGAGTATTCATTTCTTGTTGGTGAAATTCTATACAAAAAGTGCGTCAGTGTGACAAGTTAGTGTTTCATTTTCTCATCACAATTTATTTTTATTCTTTGGGAGTTCCAGGTTGAATATTTCATGCTGTTCTGGACTTCGTGTTAACAAAGCTTTTTTATATATTGCACAGTCCTTGCAGTATTTACATGTCACCTAAGGGCTCATAATTTTTACTTTCTAAGGCATGAGAGAGTGTTCTGAAAGGTTTTTCTGCTGTTTCCACTGAGTTTAGGAGATCTGTGTTTATTGTGCTACAGTTAGGTTTTCCTGGGTCACTACAGTAACGTGTATAGATCATATTTGCAGAAATACATTAATGCCTTTAATGGTGGCAAATTTCTCTTCAGTACTCTTAAGGTCCTTCTCTGGCTTTTGATGAGGGACTGAAAGCTGTTGAGTGATGTTCTGTAGACTATGAAAAAAAGAGATTTTTAAATGTCCAGTTATAGGGAGGTGTTTTCCTTTTGAGCAAGATGTAACTGGACAAATACACAGTGTAGAAGGCATGTATTTAAATCACTTAGGGTTGCAGACAGAAATAGGTTTAGGTTTATTTTGTGGGGGTTTTAAATTATTCTTTCTGCTGAAAACATTCATTTTTTATAAGAATTGCGTACTTTTCCAAATGGAGAGTTGTGGATAGGAGCAGAAGCGAAATCCCAGAATGGGTCTGGTTGGAAGGAATCACAATGGGCCATCTGGTCCAACCTCCCTGCCCAAGCAGGGTCATCCCAGAGCACATGGCACAGGATTGCATCCACACAGTTTGGTGTCCTGTTCCATGAGGATTCTGTGGGATAGGTTGGAAGGCAAGCAGGCAACCAGGTATAAAACCAGAGAAATAAGACCTGTTGTTTCTTTGTGTCAATACTATAGACACTTCAAAATGGATGTCTTCTCCAATTCTGGCTTTTGGAAAGCATCATCCAGGGCAGGTGCTGGCAGCTGAGAAAAGTGCTGTTTGGTGGTGTTCCATCATATTTTCCATGCCATTGTGACTCCACAGATCAAGAAGAGACATAAGCTTATTTTAAAACATTTTAGCCTAACGCAGTGTTTCAGTTCTTGTTCATCTGGAGGTGATCACATTGATCTATAAACAAGTAAAAAATGGGGAAAACAATTCTGGAGGAAAAGGTGCTTCTATGAAGTTATAGGTGTAGCTGTTTGGAATAAACCAGGTCATGTGTGATTCTTCTCTGGGTGGCACTGAAGAGGAATTCTGTCTTCTCAGAACTGGGTTAATTGTATGGGTTTGGGGTCTGCTTCTTTCTGTTTATAGAATAGCAGGTAGTGCTGTTGTGTGGCTTTGTGTCAGGTGTGAGGTTATGCCACACAAATGTTACCTTGCAGCTGCAGGAGTTTTTGACAACCTGTCTTAGAGGGCAGAGGGGAAAGTTACACAAGTTGGGGGTGTTTTTTTGATTAAAGAGATTGTGGCTCCTGTGCCTGGTGAAGTTAACATTGGTTTCACCCCTGCTTTCTTCTGTTGTGCAAAGGAACTGCCATTGCAGAACTTGTTGCTTGTCCAGGACTGCTCAGGTTTAAAATAGTTCTCTCAGGGAGTCTGATCACTCTGTGAACCCCAAAGACAAGCCAGCATAATTTCACAAATGGTAATATTCTGCACTTTTTCCTAGAAGCTTGAAAGCTTCTAATATGTAGTTTACGTTGTTGGAATGTCCTTTTCCTGTTTTTAAAATGCAATAAAATACCCATTGCAATGAGTTTATGAAACTTCCTATAAAGAAGAATAAGAAAAAATTTCTCTGGATCCTGGATATATTTTTCCTCAATTCTGTAAGACACATGCTTCACTGGATTCAGAGAAATCCATGTAGAAGGATAGTTTCTGATTTGGATTTGTTTTCATTAAATTCATGTCTTGTGCTGGACAGTAGGATGCATTATTAGCCCTTTCTTCAGAATCTGTTAATACAATTGCTGATAAAATATATTTGAATAATTATTCTGATTTGCCACTGAATACAAAGTTATGAATAATTTGAAGTGATTTCCTGTATTAGATATTACTAGTTTGCTTTAGTGATGTATCTACAACACCACATTGCTCCTGTTTGGAAAGGACTACAACCCTCAAAAATGAAGACAACATACTGCTTAAAAAGACTTCATGAGGCCCTTCCAGGGCTGCATTCAGTCTTGCTGGTGTCTGCATCCCTCTCCCCTCCGGCATTTTTGCAGGCATCCCAACTTTTGTTGGAAGCAACAGGAGAAAATGCAGCTTCTAACCAAAAGGGGAGCTGTGTATAAATGAAAACGTAGGTGCAGTTATGAACTGTGTGAATTGGCGTTGAGTGGTACGAACTTATTCCACTTTGGGGAATGTGTCAGCTCCTGTCAGTAAGGTGCCCTTCTACTGGCAGGATTTCTTAGGGCAGCGTGTTATCCATACCTTCAGCTACAGGAAAGCTGCATCCAGCTCTGTGAGAGGACCCTCTACCTGCTAGGCTCAGTATCTCACTGACTTCCTTTGAGTTTTGTTCCATGGACTGTCTCTTTGCTGTTCCTGTTCCCCTACTCCATAGTGCAGCCAAGTTAGTTTTTACATATGTACGAAATTAATTGTTCACAGATGACAGATACTCAATAATAGCTGCCAGCTTAGTCAGGTTTTTAGAGTGCTGTCCTTAGAGTTGTGTCTGTCCAGTATCTTCTCCATGGAATATGCAGATGCTCCACTCTTGCCTATAAACTGCAAATTTATGTCAGGGACAGGACCTCTCTTTAATAATTTCCAGATTTCTCTTTTCTGAAGCAGTAGTCTTAGTAGAAATTATCATATAAGTTTATTAATGACTAATCTGACATGGATCCAGTTTGAAATAAGTCTTCTCCAGGAAAATGATGATCTTCTGTGGAGGTCTATGTTAAATGGTGTTGTGTTTATTCTGTGAATTGAACAGATTTGAAATAGTTATTTTTGCTATGGCACTGTGTACTGGAAAGCATAAGATTAAGTCAGTAAATGGAAGACATTACAAATTGTGGCACTGAAACACTGGTAGGTAAAGATTTGACAATGTTCTGTAGAATAATTTTGAATAAAAAATAATAAACTGCTGGTTTTGAAATCCCAAAAATATTATTTTAGTATTATTTCAGAGTGTGTTCCTTGAGAAATACCATGTTCAGAGGTATTTAATTTTCATCATGAACATGTTGGTGACCATTGTTACGCAACACACTGAATACCTGTCGGTGTTTTAAGAGATTTTTTTAAATGAGACCAAAAAATGCAGAGTACTGTGATGGGTTTGGATGTGTGTGGTCTTGGATGTTACGGCTTTTTTGCTGTCTTCACTTAAATGGTATCACTAAGTATGTTGTTGTAAAGGTAGATGTTGGGAAAAAAGATGAAAAAGGAGTCTTTTTCAGGGATCGGTTTTACGGTTTTCATGCTTGGTGCTGGGTTGGTTTTTTGTTGGGTTTTTGTTTTTTTTTTTTAAATGAGGGGAGCTATATTTTCAAGTGATTAAAGTTTGTTCACAACCCTAAAATTACATTAAATATTAAATTGCAAATCCAGCTTTGTGCGTTTGCAATTGCAGTACGACTCATAAAGCGTTAAGCAGCTAAACACAGTCAGTGGTAATTTAGTGAGATCTCCTGACCCTTGCTGACACTGGGTTTCCTTTTGTTATAATTTACTTGCAGCTGTGTTGTTCAATTTTGAGGACTCAAGAATATGATGGAGAATTAGAACTTCCTGTTTCTGTCACAGTACATAATTATTGCTGGGGTTCTGATGTAAATGAACTGAATAGAACTTTCTCTTCAGTGTTGTGTGGTAATAGGCATTAATTAAAAGCCAAAATATAATTACTGCATCTCTTTGATGTAATTCATTTGTTCGTGGTATTGTGGAAATGTGTTTTTAATTAAGTTTATCTGACCAAGAATTCAAATTTTTCTGATCTACAATAAAACTTGGATTAAATTTCCAATTTAATTCTTAACAATATGGTTCATGAATCATATACAATTCATTTTGTTTTGCCAGACTGAACATTTCATATTCAGATTTAATGTTCTTTTAGCTTTTTTAATCTTTTGAATATACTTAATCACTAGAAAAGTTATCTTCTTAAAAGGAGAATAATTTTGTACCTCCACAGTAAGAGTCGGTAATTTTAGTTGTTGATTAAGTATTTTCAGCATGTTTAAGATCTTTAATTTTGACCCTAAGTCAGCATTTTGCCTCCTTTATAGATTGATGTAGAGATTGTTTCTTTGATAAATAGATTTTTCTTTGAGTTGCTATACAGATTCTTTGAGTTGCTATTTTATAAGAACCGTTACCCACCTTGCATTACAAATTTTAGAAGTATAGTGGATACTAATTAAAATGCAATGAAAGTTTGAATTTTATCTGCTAAAATTGACTGTTACTTGGTATTAAAACTAGGGCCGATGTAGTTGAGATAAATCTCCTATGCCACAGACCGGATGTAGTTGCCTACCAGTGTATCAAACCTCCTTTTTTTCCCCCATTTCTGACTTGATGTCCCTGTTCTGTCATGAATGTTCTGTCCTTGTGCCCTGAATGTGAGTAGGGTCCGCCCGCAGCTTTGCAGGTGCAGAAGGTTTCTGCCCAGCACTGTTCCCCTGTTAGAGGGTGATGAACCTCTTGATGTGCTGAGTTGTCTGCATGATCACCACCTGTCTGAAGGCAAGGGAAAAACCGGGGTAGCAAAATCTTCCAATCAAAACTGTTTATTCCAGCACACTCACTGGAACCCTTGAGCAGCTGCTGTCAGGAGCTGTTCTTCTGGAGCGGGTTTTGGAAGCCCCTTGGCAGAGGGGAGACATTCATGGCCATCCCAAGCACGCAGGTGGTCTGGGCACCAAGCAGTGTGTAGGTTGTGTGTCCGATTACCACCTTGTGTGGGCAGAATTGTCAGGTTGTTACTTTTTAAATGCTGTGTTGTCCATATTCCCTCTCCCGTGCAGGCGGAGCTAAACTCACAGAAAGCAGATTTATGCCGAATACAACTGTGGGTTGTACCAAGTGTTGGTGGTTTTACCGTGTGACTTTTATCTATAATTAGGCTTTCAGGTCACTCGCAAACTTTCTCTTTTGGCTCTGTTGTGCCAGATCACTTGAAGCATCTCCCTGTTTTCAGTCATTGGAGCTGTTAATAAGACACCTCTTTACAGTCTGAGATGAATGTATGTTTTGATGGAGTCATTGATTAAAAAAAAACCAAAACTTACTTCCCACGTTCTTGATGGAGAAATTGCATTTCAGAAAAGAAAAAAAACCAAAAAACACGCTTTGCAAATTTTCCTTGATGCTTATTACTATTACTGTACATCCCAGTATTCAAAGGTGTAAATGTGTTTGGGCTTTTCCTTGTGAGCAGTTGTGAGTAGTTGGGACTGTTTGTATACACGGGGTTATTCCATGTCAGCCCTGTGATTCTGCTGCTGAATGGCATTCTGGAGAAGGTAAACCTATACTTTTCATCAGTTCCATTTCTCATCCTGGTATTCAGTATTTTTCACTCTCACAAATTTAGAATTAGGAAAATGTACTGTCCTTTAACTATTCCGGTGTGTAAATTGGCAGTGAAGTTATTTATGATGTCTGTCTCCTGCCATCTTTATTCCGTGCTTGAGAAAGTCTTCCACAGATTTTACTGTCTATGAGGAGCCTCAGCATTTTTTTCCTTGTCTGTCTTAGCATTTTCTCCTCATTTTGCCTTATTATTAGTGACAGTCATACAGTATCTCACCTATATAAATAGGGATAAGAATTAGTTAAAAAGAGTTTCTAGGTACACCATGTGGATGTATATTATTACATGTGCATAATAACACGTTAAAATGTGATACCACAGCATAACATGGAAACAGTGAGGTGAAAAAAATTTAGTGGTGGGGTTTTATAATGGTTTATTTGTGGCAAAATTGCAGGAATGAGCTGCTTTGTTGAGTCCCATGGCTATTTTCCTTTTCTTTTGTCCAGTGGTTTATTCATATTCCTTTTGTTTGCTGTGCTTCTCAAACTAGTTGTTGCTGTGACTGGGGGTAGTTTAGCCTCAGAAGTCAACTAAGGCCATCAGTTCTTTCAAAATATGATTTGGAATAGAAAAGGGGATGTTACCACCTCAAAATACTGTCTTCTTCATTGATGCAATAAAATTTAGGCATGTAATTTGTTGTTTTTATGATTGCTTGCTTTAGATTTGTATTAAGCTTTGTTTATAAAACTCATTTTGTTGTACTTAACCATCAGTTGGAAGTAAATATTCATTTTAGGGTATGTTTCAATGAGTACCTAAAAATTTCCCACCTTCTACTCACTCAGTGAACTAATTGACTACTTAAGTTAATGTAGAAATGCCTATGCCTGCATGTGCTTTGCTTGTCAGATTATTTTTTTTTTTTGTTGCTTGCTTTTTTTGCTTTTAGCCTTTTTTTTTTTTATGTTGCAAAGTTTTATACATCTATTTTCTCACCTACCATATCCTAGGGGGCTTGGAGTACCAATAATACAGTCAGCCCACCTTCCTGGTCCCCAGACATTTCAGAAGGTCGGGACATTTTTAAATCCAGACAGCTTCCTGGCAGTGCCATTTGGAGCATCAAAGTGGTAAATAACTTGAATTTATTTTCATGTATCCATTGCTATCTTTCTGCTGTAGAGATTAGTGATGAAATTCTGTATCTCACACCTTAATTAATCTTTCATTCTGTTACTGTTAATGTCTCTAAAAATCACTGGAACTCTGGAGCTTCCAGGTTAAAAGATGTGAGCTCTCCAGAGTGTACAGTATGATGGCATTGCCTTGATTTCCAATGGCAAAGAATACCTTGTATTAGCCAAATTTTGTGTGTTGAGTACATCACTTTTTGTGGTTGGCTTTACGTGGCTGTCAAAATAAATTACCTGAGAAGGAAAATGTCCTTAAGACTGGCAGTAAGGTAAGCCAGGCGTGGAAAGGAGCAGAGATCTGAAGGATGGCTTGAATTTGTTGCTGTGGAGAAATCTTGCAGAGTGGATTCAAAGTGACACTGTTTTTAGCTGATGGGGGAACAAATAACAACTTTCCTACCTAATTAGATGGACAAAAACCTGTATCCACAGTGACATTTACCATTAAAAACACCTGAACTAACTAAAGTAGAATTATTTGTTTTAAATAAAGGCAAAAAAAAGGTAAATTATGAAACTGACAAATAGGTGTAGCTTCCCAATGATTTAAGTTCATCTCACTTTAACTCTCATGCTAATTTTATTTTAATTTGACATCAGCTTAGCTTTTGCTGCTTTAAGCATTAATTTTCAGCTTAATATTCAGCATTAACATTGATACAAGTATGTGCTTATTTCTGTTACTAGTTGTGTGAAAATAACAATACTGATACCTGGCCGGAAACAGAAAATAAGAAACTTGTCAGAGGAGTTTCCATCTTAAAAAACTGATGATTGTATGTCCTGTGTGTGCATATGTATTAACTCCATAGATATCTAAGGACATTTTTTTGTTTCACCTCAGTACATATAAATATCTCAGCCTCCAGCAGCATCCTTCCTTTCACTCCTCAAATATCATTGCATTACATTAACTTGGTGTGTGAGTCAATTCAATTTCTCTTTCATTTAATAAATGGATGTTAATGAAATTTTAACATTGGGATCCTTCAATTCTCCCTTTAATTATGACCATAAAGTTCTAGATCTTCTTTAAAGCAGGAGTTGGAATATTTGAGAAATACTGTAGGGAATATTGAGCTCACAGTGCTTCTTTCCATCCAAAAAACTCCTGTCTCTGTCAGTAAAGACTGTTCATGTCTGTTGGTGACACTGTCCCCAAAGAGCTTTGTTGCTTCCATCAACATTGTTTTATGGAGCAAATATTTTGCCTTGGTATTAAAAGTATTTTGCAGCAAATGTTTGGATACCCCATACTCTGTACACCATACTTGGGTTGTATTAGGAACCAGGAGATTATTGACAAATATGAAATGCAATAAATAATCTCAGTGCTTATTTTGTAGTAGGAAAGGTGCTTATTTGAGTACATGCCATAATTATCATCGGTTACACAGTTTAGAGATTCTGAGACACATTATAAAGATGTCTGATGTATCAGCCAGAATTTGGGGATGTAAGTATGTACTTTTTTCCTCTGGGAAATGATTAGGGAGGATTAGGAATCCTCTTGTACTTAGTTCATGTGGAAATTAAAAAAAAACAAAACAAAACAAAAAACCTCAAAATTTCGAACTTAAGTCACAGTATGAATAACAGGTAATTATTACTAAAAACATACTTGCCTTCCCAAAGATAATTGTAGTTGAACACACTGAATACTCCAAAGCACAACACTGCAACTCTGCATCTTAAATAAGGAAGGGAGAAAAGAAGCTGTCTGTAAATAAGTGGATATTGTGTAAGAAAAACTTCACATTATGGGGAATGTTGATCTGAGTGTAATTGAGAGAATGAATATAAAAAACTCTCTGTATATGCTGAATTGAGAGAGTTTCATGGAGCCAGCTCCCACTTTGCTTTGTGAGCAGGTCTGAATCCTAATAAATTCCAGGTTTCATTTGATTATTCATAGAGTAAGAAAAGCGTCTACAATTACAAGTAACCAAGTGTCCAGACCCTGTCCAGAAGTCCCATGACTGTCTGGGCTGGCTGTTTAAAGAGAAAAGAAAAATGAATCATAGAATAAAAGATATATTTTGGAGACTTTGCAACTGAGGTGGGGGGTGGGGGGGAGCAGGTGGGGGAAATCTGAATTTCCAGTTACTCCTGAGCAGAAAATAAACATACCTGGTTTTGGCTGCTTTCTCACTGACAATAAAGGTGATCATATTATGCCATGTAAGTAATTAAAGGTATTTCACACTGATTTATGCAGAGATTTAATGACCACGCCCTGGTGTGCTCATACTCACCTGAAATCACAGGGTGTTTTTTTACGTACGTTTTTCCCTAGGTGCATTGAACAAGTTTAAAGCCCATATAAAAAAGAACTTGAGGTTGCATTTACGTTGTTACCTTACATTGAATAGGGCCGTGGATCAGGATTCCCCGGGAAGCGGAGACCGCGTGGTGCGGGTCTGTCAGGAAGAGGTGGCAGAGGAAGATCAAAACTGAAGAATGGAGTCGGGGCTGTGGTCATTCCAGGGGTAAGGACATTTCTTACAGTCATATTGGAGTCTGTTAACGTAACATAATTTTATTCAGCTATAGTTGTTGTAGTAAAATACTGTATAAAAAACCAGCAAGAACTAAAGAACCAGGGGTGTTTGATGAAGCCTGGCTGTTACTGCTTGCGATGAAGAACTAGAACACTGCAGCTTAATGGGCCTGAGGCAATTCTGTGCTGCTCTTGCCATTTAAAGACACAACAGTTGGGAGTCTTAAAGTACTCCCTCCATTTCCTCGGGTGGAGAACACGCTGGATAAAGGCAGCACTCACTGCAGCAACCCAGAAGGAGAGAGCAGGGTTTGTGCATGAGAATGTTACAGCAGCCATAGGGGATCAGAGCAGACGTTCTTCTAGACTTCAGTGCTGGGGCAAGAATGCAGAACAGAAGAGGCCTGGAGAAGGAGGCATTTCAACAGTTTGTGGCTTGGGGACTTGCTGAACAGGAGGTGGTATCTTTGCCTTGGGCAGCCTGTGTTGGAGCTTTCATAAATCTTCCCATTCAGTTTAAAAAACTTTTTGAAACTATGTTAACCTTCTTCAGTTCTGCAGCTCCTCAGCTTCTGTTTTAAGTGGCTGCCTCCTGGATTAGCTGCCTGCCCCTCAGTGCTCTTAGAGAAGAGACAGTGGAAAGCTGGTTTCTGTTCACCTCCTCCATCCATGTCACTAAGTTCTATAGACCTCCATCATTTCTCCTCCTTTTCCGTCCACTCTTGACTTGCTAGTATGGAGAATGCCAGTATTTTGAGCTGTTCGTTGTATGGAAGCTGCTTTGTTTTCTGATCATCAATACCAGTTGTTTTGTCATGTTAATTTTTTCACTTTGTGGACTTTCATCTGCCATTTTATAGCCCAGCACTCAGCTTTATGAAGTTCTTTGCAGTTGTCTTTTGGATTTTATTACTCTGAATATCCCAGTCCTGTTGGCAAGCTTTATCACCTTGCTTCTCGCTTGATTTTTCAGATTGCACACGAGTGTGTTAAGCACCACCACCTGTTAGCAGACAGGCCCTGTCAGATTTCCACTAGTGCTATTCTCCCACATACAAAACTGATAATTTATTCCCCTCTTTATTTTGTGTCTTGTATCAGTATAGGGACCATTCCTCTAATTCTGTCAGTTTAATTTTTTTTAAGTAGCTTTGGTGAAGGACTTTACCAAAAGGGTTCAGTAGTGAGGTAAGTTGTATCAATCAGATTTCCCTGTCCCCAGGTTTGCTGACTCCTTCAGAGAGCCCTTACAGATCATGATTTACCATAAATAAAGCTTCCTTGGCTCCTTAACAAATTATTACATCAGTGACTCTGAGTTCTTTGTTGTGATCAGATGTCTACTATTCTGTACACAGCTTCTGTCCAGAAACCCTTGAGAAAATAATCACTACATTTGCTGTCTCCCATTCTTCAGAAGCACTGAAATGATTGTAAGCAAGTGATTGCTCACTACAGTTGATAGTTAAGCTACTTAATACTTGAAGTATTTCTAAAACTCAAAAATCCTACACAGTCCTAGTCTGCTCCTCATAAGAAGAAGGATTTCAATATGAAAAACTTGGAAATCTGGACTGCAAAACAGTTTATGGTTTTTTTCCCCACTGTGGACTTGTCCTGTTTGAATGTTCCTTTTAAAGTTTGATTACCAACTAGCCCTGCAGATTTTGAGAGACATCCTGTTGCTTGTGTTCAGAGAAGGACTTGCTCATTTTTATGTCTCTGTGAAGTAATTCCTGAGAATCTCTAGAGCAGTGGTTTTTGTGTTTTTACATGTAATTGTTTTGAATTTATAGTCACACTTTCTTCTGCCCGTATAATAATATCTTGGAATACTCTGGTGTTTATGATCTGAAAAAGGAACAATGGTTTCTATCATTTTTCCCCTTTAAAGGATTGGATGGTCAAGATTCATAAGCAAATCTGTAATTTTAGATGTACAGGATGAATTCCACTTAGGCTAGTCACAGGCACCTTAATGAATTGGAGGCGTTCACATAATCATTTTGGTGTTACAAAGCACAAATCTGTACTTCAAAAGAAGCTGGAGTTTATAGATCAAACTTCTAGAAGTTTTTGTAATTGACCAGAGGAGAGTGAGTGAGGTAACTTGCTATAAATACAAAACAGACATCACTCTCCACAATTTCCTACAGAAATTTGACCCTTTGAGTCATCAAGTGGATGGCAGCTCCAGAGTTCCAGAGATGTGGCTGCCTTGTGATAGAGTAGATGAAGTTAGCAATACCAAGAAATCAGCCTTTTGCCAGATAAATGTTTGAAATGGGAGTATTTTCAGTCAGTTTGCACAAAATGATTCTTACTCAGCATGGGATCAGTGGACAGCCACGCAGATTCGGAAATACCTTCGTGTATCTTGGGAACAGGGAAGAAGGTGGGGTTAACCCACGGTGGGCCAGTGCTGGGATTCAGCAAACACCAACACTGCAGTGATTCAGTCCTTCAAATTCTGCTCTTTTGAATGTGCAGTTACAAGAACTTTGTGGAACCTGTGGAAAAGTAGGTAAAGGAAATGTTCTTCCCTGAAGGTATCAAGGTGTTTCAGGTGCTTTGTAGTTGGCTGGTCAGTTACAGTTGTGCTGCAGTGCTCTCAACTATTTGGTCATTGAAACACATAAAGAATATATTCCCTTTTCAGCTGTTTCTCAGTAAATGCTGACTTTCAGCAACTGTGTATCAGAAGAATTCTTCTAGCTGATGTAATGATATTTACATTTGTCCCTAGAGTTATGTTTGGATTTGTAAAATACTTAAATTATTATTTAAACAAAACTTAATCTGTGTAGGACTTACACTGTATTTAAAATAATCCACATTTATATAATTGGAACAGCTGGTAAAGCAAAGTTGTATTTCTCTATCATGCCTTTGATCTTTTATATGGAACTGTGTGCCCTTATATTCCTGGTTCAGAGATAATAGTTGGGCCTATTAGTTTAAATTCATGGGCAGCAAATTCTGTATTGCAGGATTCACCTGAAAGTCGGAACACAGTTGAAGTTTTTGATTCTTGTTTCTCTTCCTGAGAAGCTGTACATGAATATGCTGAATTAATAAAGGGCAGGTCAGAATAAAAATCACTTGATGAAAACGAAAAATGACTGTCTGTAGTAAGAGCTGATGGATTGAGATCAAAACAGCTGTTTCAAGTTCAGTGCAAGTTTTTATGCTGAAGATAGATAAGCCTCATAAACTGCTTACAGCAAGTAACTTTAGAGCTCTTGCTTCTTCCTCTAACATACTTGGAACGTTAGCTAAACCACATTTTAGGCAATATGGGACAAGTACATTTCTGCAGTTGCTCTTTGAATTAATACTCAAAAGTCTGTCACTGCAATTAACTTTTTGATAGAAAGAACTTCAGTGTTTACATGCAGGGAGCAGAGCAGACTGGGCGCAGTATGACAATTTCTGCTTAGTGATTTTTTTTCTTAGACTGTGTCTTTCCTTCCGTTTCCATTTGGAAGTGCAATGGGGTAATATGTGAAGGTGAAAAAAGGAGAGGAAAGAATATGTCTGTAAAGCTATAATACTGATGATGCTTGTAATGATGAGAAAATGTGAATTAAGGCAGTAATTTCTGATGGAGGTATCTTTTTATGAAAGTTTAAACTGTATGAATAAATATTTGCAAAAGTCTTACTTAGAGAATGTTTCGTTTTGTCTCATGTCTTTGAAAAAGTGATGTGCTTGCTATTTATGTTTTGTGTTCTTTAATAGGTCACAACCATGGATATTTCATCTAATAAAGATGAGGAAGAAAACTCAATGCATAATACAGTTGTCCTCTTCTCTAACAGTGACAAGTTCACCCTCCATCAGGTTAGGATAATAGTTACAAGTTTTCTTTTTGTTTCTGTGCTCTTAATTAGAAAAAAGTGAATGAATGTCCTTGTTCGGAGTTAAATTATAGAGCAAGCTAGTTGGATTTATAGTTACGTGTTTTCAGAATGCAGTGTCTGGCACGTGTTGAGAGTCTGCTCTTCTGTGTCATTGCAGGATATGTGTGTGGTTTGTGGGAGCTTTGGCCAGGGTGCTGAGGGCCGGTTGCTGGCCTGTTCCCAGTGTGGGCAGTGTTACCATCCCTACTGTGTCAGTATTAAGGTGAGTGCTGTTGTTACACACAAAAGTTACTTGATTACACTGTTTTCATATTGTACTTTAATAGCACTATGCTGCCTTTGGTTTTGTGGTAATTAGGGGAGTCATTAACTTGTTAGATATTCATCAGCTAATGTGACCATTATTTGTATGCGACTTGTGAAAGACTTTAATTAAATGTCATTTTATAATATGCATAGCCTCAAGAGAAATTAACCTTTTTGTAATTTCACAACCATAAATAGCGCTGATTATCCAGCAGTTGGTTAAAATAACAGTTTGAGATATAAGCTTTAAACCTAGATGCAAGCAGAATTAAAAACAAAGAAAAAAATTATACTGCATCTTCATTTACTAGGGGCATAAGGTTTAGTTGATTCAATTTGCCTGTTGGCTGTCAGAATTGACAGCAGTTGGAGTGGTTAATTAATACATTTTACATTCATTAGTCTAGGAGAGAATGTGTGAAAATTAAATTTGAATGCTGTGAAATGACCTAGCAAGCACAAAATAAGCTATTTACTGCAGTATATACACTATACACTTTTCATTGGTTGTGATATAAGTATATCTGCGTAAAAGTGGGATTATTTTTTAAACATGTCAAGAAACTTTATTTTGCACGTACTTTACAAAAAGGCCATATGTGTATTTGATGCAACTGTAATTTGACTTTTTGTTTATATACTGCTCTTGCATTATATATTAATTGCAGTAAGTTAGCTGTTTGCTTCAGGTGACTAAAACTCCAGCCCTGCGGCTGCATCATAACATGAGAGGATCAGGTCTGTGACCTCTTGAGGAACCAGAATGTACACAAGTCTCTGGGACCTGACAAGATGCATCCCAGAGTCCTGAGGGAATTGGCTGATGCAGGTGCCATGCCACTTTTCATATTTGAAAAATCCTGGCAGTCAGGTGAAGTCCCAAGTGACTGAAAAAGGGAAGCATTGCACCTGTTTTTAAAAAAGAGTAGAAAGGAGGATGGTTTCTTTCTGTTTAATCCATTCCTGTTTATTGAAGCTTCAGAAAGTCTAATTGATGGAGAGCTCCTTGAGATGTGGGTGGTGTGCCCAGAAGAGCATCCTGGGCTCCACAAGCCAGAGCTTAATTCATACATTGATCACACTTCACTGAGCCATTTTCAACTAATTCTCACCTTGCCTTTTGCAGATTACTAAAGTGGTACTTAGCAAAGGTTGGAGGTGCCTGGAGTGCACAGTGTGTGAAGCCTGTGGGAAAGCCACAGATCCAGGGAGACTCCTGCTGTGCGACGACTGCGACATCAGCTACCACACCTACTGCCTGGATCCACCCCTGCAGACCGTGCCGAAGGGAGGCTGGAAGTGCAAATGGTGTGTTGGGGCCTGGGGTCAGAAATGCTGACTGCTGGCCTCTTCTGCTCCTCACTGTCACTTGGTGTTTGTAGTGTCAGTTGAACTGTAACAAGGTTTTAATTGTGTCTAAGTCAGGTGTATTAAACAAAGCCAGCAAAATGCTTTTTTGTTTCATGTAGTTACCAGTCTGTTAGGGAAACTCTTATCTCCTCGTAGAATTGCTTCTCCATACCAAAAAACACATAAGTAGAAATAGACAAAATTTTTCTTTTGAAGCTCTCGGCAAAAAAAATTTCCAATTTACATTGATTGTAATCATCCCAGTGTTCAGTTGGAAAAATGAATGGGTGCTTCACCCAAGTGTTCTCGAAATAAAACCCTGTGAAAACCATTTGTTTTACTTGGGTGAAACACAAACAGACCAGACCTCTCACATGGTTAAGTCTCCGGATCTCTAAGTGAATAGCAACTGGAAGCAGGAACTCCTTTGACCTGTTGAGCTGTTACAAGAACCCATCTGCCTGCTTTTGCAGTTTGAAGGGAATTATTAATTAGGACCTTTTTTTAAAAAGTATAAAAAATGTTGTTAAGCATTTGTGGTTAAACATGTTGTTAAGTTAAAAATTACTCACCTCATTCTAAGTGGGAGAGATTAAAGCCACAAAATGATCTTCCCGTGAATTGAAAGTAATAGATCTTTTTGTCTGTTCTGCAGGTGTGTTTGGTGCAGACACTGTGGAGCAACTTCTCCAGGTTTAAGATGTGAATGGCAAAATAATTACACACAGTGTGCTCCCTGTGCAAGTTTGTCCACCTGCCCAATCTGCTACCGCATGTACAGGGACGAGGAGCTTATAATTCAGTGTAGACAGTGTGATCGGTAAGGATTTCTAATATTGCACGTTTTTCCTGTTCGAGTCTTGTTTTAATTTTTTCCCCCCTAATGTAAAAGCATAGAGATGAAGGAAGTGGTCTTGTGGTAAAGAACACTGGATTATTGAGTCTTAGAAGTCTGTTAGTAGTTCATTCCTGGTTGTACTACAGACTTAATTGTCTGACTCTGGGCAAATTAATTAATCGCTCTGTTCCTGTTCCCCCTTGTCCTGTAAGAACAAAACTAATTTACCTTACAAGACTATTGTTGTGAGGCTGAATCTAGATTACATTGTATAAAGTAATTAAAATGATTGCAATATAGGGAGAAAATTATCATACTAAAACATATCTGGGAGATTGTTTTGTGGAGAGTTCCTTCCTGTGGAGGGAAATAGTTGATCTGCTGCTTCATATACAGGATGTAACACACGCCGCTGTAAGGGAGGCTGTGTATGGAAAACCTGATTCTGTGGTTTCTCCCTAAAAGAATTCAAACTAAACAACTATTTCCCATTTACTTGGACCGTAGACTGATACTTGGGTCTCATAAAACACCACCTATTTCCTTTAAATTGTATTTTTTCCCCCACTTAATTTCTAGATGGATGCATGCAATCTGTCAGAACTTAAACACAGAGGAGGAAGTGGAAAACATAGCTGATATGGGTTTTGACTGTACCATTTGTAGGCCATACATTCCACCAACAAACGGTAAGAAGACGATTGAAACCAATGGCAGGATTGCACACTGCAAATAAACAGGCTTGGGATTGTGTTACGGTTCTGTGCTCTGATGGAGGTTTGGCTCGTGGTAGAAGTAAGATGTTTTCCGTGTTTGTTTTAAGGGCTCTTGTGGAAGTGTCCTCGGCTCTTTCGCACCCTCAAGTGATTCAGGCCAGAGGAAGCCTCATGGGAATTCTGGGTAGAGGTGTTGAAGATCTGGATAAACTGCTAAGAGCATTTGGTAGTGAAGGGGTCAAAGGCATCTCAGTTTGTCAAGTGGAAGGAAGAAAGCCCAGTTCTCTAAAGTTACATCTGCAGAAGAATCTGAAAATTATTTCTAAGCAGAAAAAGTTTGTGTGTTTTGATGCTTTGAGGCTGTCTGAGGCAGCAGTAGCTGTAACAACAGTCTGTGTAAGCATTTTTCCCCTCCTCACTTGTGATTTCTTAATGCCTTTTCCTCACCTCTCCCAGTATTCGAGACCAGTGTTTCCCTCCCTAGCTGCAGTTTCTAAAAGAATTGGCCACAAAAAACTCCATTTTTTGTTTGGGAGTTGTCACTTCCTTACTAATTAAAATGTGTAATTCCTTCTGATGAGCTTTGGACTTCTCTGGACACCGATACCGACAGCCTTGTTGGTCTGTATCACAGTTCTGTAGCAGTGGCACTTCAGGAACTGAGGTTACTGCAGTTGAAGCACATTTACAGCATCTGGTTCCATGGGATGGTGCTGGTTAATGTTCCTGTGAGTGGCCTGTCAGCAGTTAGGTTGGCCTGTGACATGATTTATGGTCTTGCTGCAAGGGTGATAGCCCAGGTCTGTTTTCCCTGCATGTCAGTTCAGGGAAGTTGCTGCTTCAGTCGGCTGCTTTAACATTGACACCTATTCCCATTTTTAACATAAGCATATGAATGTGTTCATATTACCCCTTTATTGGGGTATCACAAGAGAATAGTAGGAGGAAGGTACAAGAACTAAGCAAATGTTTCAAGAAATACTCGTATCCACCAAGATGATGTCAGTAAGATTGGTTTTCCTGATCAAGATTGAAGAGGTTGTGAGGCATGTGCTCGAGAGGTCTGCCAACAAGAGTTCAATAGAGTATCTAATGTCCCTTAACACTGGCGTGTCCTCATCACAGCAGTAATTGTAACTTACTCACTTGACCTTGGAGGTTTATATACTCCCTGCTGGAACACTTCCAAGTAACCCATTTTTATCACTAATAGAAGAATGATTAATGCTTCTGTATTTCTGCAAGTCACTTCATTGTGAAGATCTGCTTTCAGAAATTCAAAAGGAAAGAGGTTTTGTAAGTGGAGAAAGCAAGAAACTTGGACATGTGACACAGACTTCTGTTTATTTTGATAATAAGCTTTGAGTACTTAAAGCAAAAAGATCGAATTAAGAAATACTCCTTGCTTTCTCTTTGGAGCTGGCAGAGCTATCTTTTGGAGAGACTTAAAGCCCATGATATGTGAGATGGAACAGCTTCACAAGGTGGTATCAGAGGTGTTTCACTTCCAGGCAGAAGCTGGCCCCTGAGTTAGTCCTTCCTGCACACCTCTGTGAAGTTGTGCTGCTTAGGTTTGGGTTCCAAGGAATAGGAACCAGTCCCTTGGGACTTCGCAAGCTTTCTTCGCCCTTTTTTTTCACTTTTTTTATAAGACAAGTTTGTCTGCTTATTCCTTCCTGTTTTGACTCAGTATTAAAACCGCTCTAACACATGTACATTTGCACAGTTGCATGTCTGAATATGTCCTTTGATGCATGTTCATAGAAATACCTGCATGTACTTTTATATGAAATGTTTCGGTCTTCCATCAGTTCTCCTAAAACTCCTCTGAAAATTTTCTATAATTTTTTGTTTCAAAGTGAGAAGAATTAGCATTTGATAAACTTAAAGAAACAAATGTTAGTTAGCAGTAGAAAGCTTCTTAAAATGTGTCATATTGTGGGATTCTTACTGGGATGGTTCTTACCCTTCCCATGTGATGCACAATAGCTGTGTTGCAAGTATTATTACAGGGCTTTTAACCACTTTCTTTCTAGAAGAAACAAGAGCCCCTCAACCTAATAAACAAAACATTGCAGGTGTACTCTTGGTGAAGAGTAAATGGTTCTAGAGTGTAGGTATTGAGAAGGAGCTTTCATTTCTCTTTCTTCAGAAAGTGGAAACTTTTTAAAATTTTTAAGAGCTCTTCCCTAGCTCGTCATACCTGATAATCTTACAAAGTCATCTTCTTCAGGAAACAGAAATAAAAGATAGTGTTTTTCTTCTTGAACGTGCATGAGTATCAAAAGCCAGAATGTGGTAAGATTTGCTCCCAAGTAGTGTACCAGAAACCTTCATTACTAGGTTATTGTGAAATAACCATCCCTGATCAGTGTTTTACCAGGTTCCTTTTAGTACTGTCTCAAGTTACAGCGTATGTCCCCCAGCATATTGCTACAGTGTCCTGTAGAAAAATTTTCAAATTCTCATGACTGGATGCTAGCAGGTAGCAGCTTTAGGTAGCAGCAGCTTTTGCCCTGTGCTGTAATTCCTGCCCATTCAGGAGAGGTGTGTGTGTCTCTCATCCACATCTACTCTTGGACAAGCAGTTATTGACCATCTACTCATCAGTTCTGCCTTTGTGTCATTTGCCCTTGGATGTCCTATACCCCATCTGCAAATTCCATCCTTCCTCACTTAGTCCCATCCTCTCTCCATCCAAACTCCAGCTTCCTCCTCCCTTGGTGCTGTTTTTGTTCCCCTGCAGAATGCAGAGGGACCAGCTCTGCCTGGTTTTCTGTAACCAGTTAGAGCTGACCTGGTTGCAGTTTCTCAGGCTGCCTGTATGCAGTTATTCCTCCTGGGGCTCAAGTAAACATGCCCATGGAGGAGGTGGGGATTTGGTATCACTTACCCCTGTCCAGGGGTGCCTGATACTGCCAGTGAGACACATCATGGCTGGCAGTCTCTGTTGTATCATTTTCATTAAACTGATAGAATTTTTCTTCATTTTGAAACTTAATTCTATGTACTTTACAAATACAAGATGCAAACCCAACATAATGCTATGTGTTAAAAAATTAACTTTTGAATTTTTTTATTATTTGGCACATTTACTACATCAGCCCTAATGTTCTTGTGTTCCTGTATGTACCAAAAAAATCCCTGTGTCATTGACACAGTTACGCAGGCACCCAATAAAGAGTGCTCTGCTAGTGCTGTATTTCTACATCAGCCATTCCACTCTGTCCCATATGCTGGGTTCATTTTTTCTTAAAATTGTTCTTTTCTATTACAGCCTTAAAAATGGAATCCCCTTTCTTTTCTCATCATATTGTATTCTGTGCAATTATTTGCTTTCAGCCGAAGCTACTAAATGCTGTACAGTATTCAGCACATTTAAACCCTTTTGCAGATAAGTTTCACAATTTTGGTTAAATTTCAGCTGAATGCCTCAGAAAGCACTTTTTTTCCATTTGATTTTTTTTTCCTTTGGCTAGCCTTTCTCTGACAGTACTTTGCTTTCCTGCTATCCATTTTATTGATTGTAATCCTTAATCTGCACTCTAATTAGCTCCTTTTCTGGAAGTCTGTTTGATACTGTCTTCAAACACTGTTTGTTTGTGCAGTTTTTATGAGTGGGTCTCTGAAGGCCTCACCTCTGTCACTATCAGCTTGCTTGTTTGAGCATTTCAACTCTATTCAGTCTCCAGAGCTACAATTGTTCAGTCTGACCTGGATGAGAAGACCTCTCTATTGTTTGACTTTTAAATGAAGGATTTCAAATTCCTGTTCACAACTGCCTTTCTGAACTTCCTGTTTACCTTTGATTCCAATTCAGTAATTGCTACTTCAGTCTTAAAACATCTTGTAAATTATAACCAATTAAATGAACAGATGATGTCTAATTCCTCTTTGAATAGTTCCTACAATCTGCCTGTTTTCTGTTGTTTCAATTCAGTGTTTTGAGTATCTTCCTTTCTGCAGCTTGTCCCCTATTTTTTGTTTCTTTCCGGCTCCATGTCTCTTTCAGAATGTCATTTTCAATTTATTTTCTGCCTTGTCTTTTCCCTCCACTGTTGTATTCGGTTTTTCAGTAGCTCTCATAGGCTCCTTCCATTTACTAATTGCATGAAATACTGGTTTTCTGTAGGTTATACCCTGTGCATTAGTGGCACATTATGTAAAACTTTCAAAGCACTGTAGTTCTTGAAGACTTGCACTTTCCTTAAATTTGTTTATATGCCTAGAAAGCATCCTGTAGTTTTCATACTCATTTTAAGTGTTACTTGGAAGCTTTTGTGCTTTTCCTAGTCTTGCCCTGGCTCGCATGGTGTGTGTGAGGTGGGGAGCAGCAGCACACGTGCCATGGTTGACATGACACCCCCCACGGGTTCTCTGCCTCAGGGGTCTCATCTTCTGTGACAGACAGAAAAGAAATACTCCAGATGTTATCTTGAGTCCTAAATTCAGCATGAATAAGATTTCTAGGCAAAAAAAAGGAAAAAAGCATGGATAAACTTGCCTCTGTGGTAATGCTAACTGTGCCAGACTAACAGGTTTTCTGATTCCAGTTCAGTGTTTGCGAGACAGAAGCTCCTAATTTTCACTTTACTTACTCTGTGTAATCTCTGTGAAGTCACTACTAATATTAAAAGTTTAGTCTACACATCGCAGGTGAGGGAAGCATGATTGCAGTTCCATAATTAAGGCAAAAGGGAAGAGCATTTCTGCCCACAGCAAAAGTAGCCTTGTGTTGCAGGGCATTTTGGTTATTATTTTTTCAGTCACACTGTTCCACTGCTTCCCTCTAGCACACAAGCTGTAGTTTTTAGGTTGAGTTTCTGCTGTCCCATTTATCAATACTCTTATCTGGAATAAGAACTACCCTATCTAACTTCCACAGGTCCTGTGTTATCTGTTCTCAGATACATCAGCCTTCTCGTAAGTGCTGTATAAGAGGCCTGACAGCACAGACACAGTGAGAATCTTGTGTGCAAGCTCTTGGAGTGTGCTGGGCCCTCCTTGGGGAAAGGTCAATACCCACTTCACAAAACCCTCCCATTTTTAATGATTAGGGAAGCAAAATGTGAACATGTGACTAATGCAGGGCTTGCTTTCCAACCCAATAGATCCAGTGTATTCATTTGCCCTTGGTCCAGTGGAAAGAGAGAATTTCCCATTGAGTTCAGTGCTATTCCAAGGCCATTCTTGGCTCTAGGAAGTTGGAGAACTTCAGTTTGTATCAGACTTTTTTTGTAGTCACATCTGTGACGCTGAAAAGCACTTTATTTTAAAGGTGCAAGTAAATAATTGCCAACAGTATAAATTAGGGAGCTTAGCGGAACTGTTTGAAGGAAAATTGATAGTTTCAATATAAATCAAGTCACCATTTTTAAAAGTTGAAATTATTTTCCTTATATTTTTCAGTGCCTTCTTTGGACTGTTGTGATTCATCAGTTGGAGCTCAGATTATTTCAAAATCAAAAGAACTAGGTAAAGAATGTAAATGCTTAATATCTGATCATTTAGCGTATTTTAAGGATATATTTTTACATGAGACAAAACTTCCTTTTCCTATGGTTTTGTAACACCCAGCATTAACTATCCTTCAGTTACCACAGCATGCTTTCCATTTTTTTTCCTCATTCTCTCTTCTTCTCTTTTGCCTGCCATACCTGCACTATAATAATTACTTTAAATTATGCTTTGATCCTGCAGTCTTAGTTGCTTGCCTTAATACCAGTGATGATAACACAGTGTGGCTGAGTCAAGCGTGTACACAAATGTTTACAGGCTTGAGCTGTTAGGAGGATGCAGCTTTTCTGTGTTTGTCTGGTTTGTGCTAGGAATTTATAATCCTGACAAGCCTACTCACAAGTCAGTCTTTATAATGATAGCACCCAGCAGTTTCTGTCATGTTAGGACCACTTCCATCTCATCAGAGTTTTTTTCTATTTGACACCTTCTGAGAGAAGGTTCTCCCCTCAAATATTCAATCTGAAAAAGAGTGTGAGATGTTTTTGAAACACACACCTTTCAAGTTCAGTGTAAGAAGGCAATCAAGCGGGAAGAATTTGTTCAGAACCAGCTGTATTATCAGATGTTACATGAGGAAATGTTTTTGGTTAAAGGAAACAAATGTTACTATATTTGTATGTTTTCAAAAGCTGTGTTATCAAATCATGATTTAATTGGCTCCAGAGATCTGAAGCATCATTGCAGCCTCTTCATTATTCGGCAATTCCCTAAAGTTCCCAAGCTTCCACTTGCAGGGCCCCAGCACAGGTGACAGGGCCTTTCTGCATGGTGAATTAAGGAATGTTAGAGCTTATCAGTGGGCTTAATTGTCATGTAACAGCTTGAGGAGGAAGCAGTCTTGCAGGTCTTGGGAGACTTGGGTTCTACCCAAGATTTCCAGTTTGATCTTGAGCAGCTCGCTTGATCCAACTTGGGTTTTTTGTCTGCCTATGACATAGGGCTGATAACTTCTCGGAGTTACCAGGAGTTCTGGGAGGTTTAAGGTCATTAATAAGTTGAAGGTAAAGTGCTGAGGCTGGATGGGGGCCTGGACTGATAAGCAACAGGGACCCAAAGTATGACTTGCACAGTTTTCTGTGGGTGCCAGTAATACAGAAATACCCTGCAAAGCACCAGTTTCCATAATCAGATTGTTCTTTCTAATGAGTCCTTGACATAAATTGTTTCATAGCAATGTAATGGATTATTGCTGGATTTTACATCAGACTCTAAACCATAAAGCTGTAACTGTAATGTGTAAGACAGTGTCAGATATCTCTGGTTTATTTATATGAATTTCTTCACTCATGGGTAGGCTCCATACATGTGGATTATTAACTTTTGTAAGTGCTATTCCTAAAAAAATCTTAAGACTTGTAAATTAAAAGAGTTTTATATTGCTGTTATGATTCATTCAACTTTTATAGACCCACCGAAGACATACACCCAGGATGGAGTCTGCTTGACAGAATCCGGCATGTCTCAGTTACAGAGCCTCACTGTTACAGTACCGAGAAGAAAACGGACGAAACCAAAGCTTAAACTGAAGATTATAAATCAGAACAGTGTGGCTGTGCTTCAGACACCCCCAGATGCCCAGTCAGAACACTCAAGAGATGGGGAGATGGATGACAGTAGAGGTAGCAGTCTACTTTTGGCATGTCTTGTAGCTTGGAGTGTTGCAGTACCTGTGTGTATTGCAAATATCCCTGGGAGTTTTTATTACACTGATACTCCTGTGTTCTGTACAGAATGTTTTATGGAAATTTCTTGAACAGTAGTCATGGCTCATTGTTGTCCATTTCAGGAATTTTCCTTGTTCTGTTTATGGGTCATCCATCCTGTAGGAAACTCACCTATCTAGGGCTGCCAGCACTGGAAATAGGAGATGACTTTTTGTCTAATCCTTGGGTTACCTGTGGGAAACGTTGTGCATTCACTGAGTACAAGTGTACTCAAATTCAGTGCAAACTGTTTGAAAGTGGTGGCTCTTTCAAAAGTGGAAAGCAAAGCAACATCTGTATCACTGAAAAGCTGGTGCTAAAGTCAAGTGGGAAAGTGGAGTAAAAAAGTTCTTTGCTGAGAGTATTTCTCTTTTCTGAAAGAGTAAGGTGAGCTGACCTGAGAGTCAGTGATCTGGGCTAACACCACTTGTGTGGTGCAGCACCATTGTCCTTGCCGTGGTCTGGCTGTGCATCCTGAGAAGGGTGGTGCCACAATAGGTGTTAATCCGTGGCCTGGGGAAAGGCTCCTTCCAGTGGCGTGTGAGAAAGTCATTGCATTGGTCATGTAGGTGTTGCTTTGGAGAGGAACAGAGGTACACAGGCACCCCACCTCCCCACAATTCTGTTAATGCAACACTGCCTTGGTAATCAGATTAAATGTCATAAGAAGAAGCTTATTTTAGCTACAGAATGTACTTGAGATAACTGGCCATCAGTGATGTTTCAGTGTTAACTTGTAGCAAGAAGGTATTGTTCCTGTTGTTTGATGAGCACATTCTTACCCTCTCTTGTTGACTAGAACTATTTTTTTTATGATAGCTTCCTTTATTTCTTTATAACCTTTATAACAGGTTGCTTTTCTTTCATTTTGTCCAGTATTCACAGGATTTGGTACACTATCCTAGCATTACACGGACTCTGAAATTTCATCTCATACTTTCATATTCTCCATCAGCTAGGTTGTTGAAAGCAAAAAATGCTTTTGAATTTGGAGGCAGCTAGTCACTTCTTCAGTGGTTAATCGTCTTTACTTTTAAAAATGTGTGCCTGTTTTCTATATGACTTTGTCTGACTTAATTATCTGCTTGTTGGCTTCTATAGGTGGTAGGTCTTTTCAAGTAGATGACAGGATATATAGATGTGATAGGAGGGTATGAAAGGGAGAGCCAGAGCTTGCACAACTTCAATTTCAGTTTTGATCACCTTTCTTTGCCTTTTTGAGAGTTAAAGCACATTCATGTGTGTGATGGTAACAGCACAGCAAGTACCTGGGAGATGGGCTGGACTTCCTTGAAACTCTGGGTGTGTAGGGCTCTACTCTGTACAGGGGATCACTGTCTGTCTCTGAACATCTGGAATTTTTGTATGAGCATCAGGATGAATAAAGCTGTACCATGGCTTTGATTGGAGTACACAGTGTAGTAATCCCAGGGAAAAAGGAAAAACCCCTTATTTTGACTCTTGATGTTCCAGGTGGAAAAAAGAGGCTTTATGTGAGAAAACTGAGCTTGTGGAATTTTGTTGCCATCTTGTCAGGTTCAGCATTTCATTGGGTGTTCTACATTTTAGAGTCTACTTGGAAGTTGAGCTTGCTTTGGGAGCTTCAGCTTGTTGGCCCTTGCCAAGCCACTGGCTTTGTTGGTAGAACTCAGTAAGGTCTTTATCAGTGGGAAAGTCTGGGCCATGACCCAGCCTGTGGAAGAGTGAGGGTTGCAGTTCTACCACAGCAAAAGTGGTGTGAAAGAGTCCAGCTATGTCTGTTACAACAATATTTCTCCCTCTTACAACTGCATGGGGTTTTAGTCCATCTAGAATTATACACCTAAACCCAAAGCAGAACATCAGAATTCCAGTATCTTTTCAGAGGTGAGAGTATATTTAACATTTCAGAAGCTTTATGATAAAATGAAGATGCAAGGTCTTTTTGGGGATATAAGGAAGAGTTAGTTCCCCCTCTCTTCAACACCAAAGGCTTTTTAATGTCATCATACTTTACATCTGTTTCTACCCTGCTTTCCCACAGAATATGAACTCTGAGTTATATTCTTCATCCTCAAGGCTGAGTAATTCCTTAGGGCCGAATTTTGTATTATATAAGTCAAATTCCTTTTCATAGATCAGTCTGCTTTCAGTCAGTCACACAGCTTCAAGTCATGAACCCACCACACTAAAAGTCATTACACTTCACCTTCCAAGTGCAAGGCTGCAGTTTTTCAATGTCTTCTCAATTAAAAAAAAAGCCGTATCAAACAAAACTGAGGAGGACAATGAACAAAAGGAAGTTTGCCCTGGTAAATTGGATCCATGTTCCTTGATGGTGTGGCTAGAGATTGCTCAGACACTTAGCGCAGTCCTCTGAAGGAGGTACCAAAAAACGTCTCTGATTTACATATATTAATTATAGCATTTATTCTCTGGTTTGGTCTAAACATCATCTCATAGGAAATGTGTGTATAGATAGGATGGGTTTCCCAAAAATGTGCAGGGACATTATGATTATCTGTCACCCTTTTGAAAAATCTGTCATTCTCAGCCAGTTTCTCAGGAAACAGTCAAATGTAGAAGTTTTGGGAAACATCATTTTCTTTCCCTTTTCCAGTTAAAGTTATCATTGCCTCTTTTCTGCAGAAGGTGACCTTATGGATTGTGATGGAAAATCAGACTCCAGCCCAGAACGGGAAGCTGTGGATGATGATACCAAAGTGGCTGAAGGAGCTGATGGGATTAAAAAAAGGAAGCGAAAACCATACAGACCTGGTAGGATAAAGTAACTTAGATCATTGTGTGTCCACTGTTCATTTTTTTCTGTATAATTACAAAAAAAATAGAAAAAAATACAAAATTCTGGAGTATTCTACTACTTACTGACTGCAGGTTTTTTTCCCTGTTCTGTTTAAAGTTGTTTTTTTTTTCCTCTTACCAAAACACATTTCCAAAGATTGCTGGTCAGCAGTGCACTTGTTCTCAGTGTGCAGTCAGTTACTTGTAGTAGTTCTGTGCCTGGTATTGATCTTAACTTGATAGGAAATTGTGCTGTATTTCTGTAATTGGTGAAGGACAGTTTTTATGTGTGGATGTGTGTATATCTGGCAATATCTGAACTTCAGAGAACTTTCTGCAGTTATTTTACTTGTTTTCTGAAATACTTTTAAAGAGTAATTTACCAGGTATTTGCAGATTACTTCTGACAGGTGAATTTTAATGAATTAGGTTATTGGATGAATTAATTTATATTAGTTTCTTAGTGTAGTTGACTCGTAATTATCCTGACTGAATTAATTAACTATGTATCCTGGGTGCGCAAACACTTGAGCTGTATCCAGCTAGAATACATCTATTAGTCATCCGTTAGTTTTCTGCAGCCAACAATTCCCCTGGAAAATGAAACAAACCTGTATCTGATACATTTAGATAAACACACACCAACTGCAAAGGATCAGGAGCTCTGCAGTCAGTCTCTAATGAAGGATTCAGGAGCTTCAGGCATTATGATGTTGATTAATTATCTTTTTATTTGGGATGTGTCTTTCTCTGGTACCATCCTTTGGAGTGGTGGGCTCTCTAGAGCTATTTGCAGAGGGTTTTTTGTGGTCCTTTGAGGTTCTTTAATAGGTTTCATTTGGTAGATTGACAGCTAATTCCAGCAACTCATCAGTTTGCCCCAAGGGAGGGGAAAACCAGCATCTGAAAGTTGCCAGGTTTGGTGATTTGAACTTCTTGTGGATGTTTTACAGTCCTGAAATTCCAGTCCTTTTTGATTACATGTGTACCCACTGAGACATAAAAATTCAGAAGTGTTTTGTAAAACTCCATGTGAAAACTCCTTAAGTATCTCAGGTTGATTCTTAGACATCTAGATGCAGCAGTCCCCTTGACCTGCACAGTAATCTTGGCTCTCATTTGTACTATGAAACACAGTTTTTATTCAATACACTGAATTTTTGCTTCCTTGTTAAGGTATTGGTGGATTTATGGTACGTCAGAGAAGTCGTACAGGGCAGGGGAAGACTAAAAGATCTCTCTCCAGGAAAGATTCTTCTGGATCTGTTTCTGAACAGCTGCCTGGCAGAGATGAAGGTAAGTACAGGAATTTGGTTTTAAATGTTTATTTGTGCTTAATGCAATAAAAACAATGCAACTCATCAACATATATGTTTGTCATGATGGCTTTATTAATTCAACTGAAAATACCCATTCCTGCATAGCTATTATTTCAACAGAGCCCATGATTTATAAAGAAACTGAAATAATGAATTGCAGGCTATTGTAGGAGATAAATAGTGAGAATTATTATTACTAAATTAGATTTAGAGCAGTCCTCTTTCTGATACACGTTTCTCCAGATGAAGCCCTGGTCCAGGGGTGTCTTGTGGACCATCAGTTTTAATACTCACCAGAGTTCCATATTCCATGAGTGTTTCCAATCAATTGTTACATGTCTATGTATGCTCTGGAAAATCCTTTATTAGAGTGTTTAATGATACGTTATTGTTGCATGAAGAAATAATTCCTTTTTGTTTTAAACTGGGTATCAGATATCTGAGAGTTTCGTAAGCTGCCCTCGCGTTTAATGTTACGAAAGATTATTTTTTAAAAATCATTCCATATTAATCTGTGATACAGAAATATTTTCTAGATGTGTGTCATATTTCCCCATCAGCATTGCTTTTTCCAGGGCTGAAGAATCCTTGACTTTGTTGGGTGTCTTTTCCCAAGGCAGAGACATTTTCATGCCTCTGACACCTCAATTCTCAGTAGATTGGGCACCTAACACGAAGTCAGACTTTATTCATAGACCTTTTTTCTCCTTCTTGCTGTGTGTGATTAGACTAAATTATTCCATCCATCTGGAGATGTTCACACTAATCTAGAGACTGTTGAGGTATCATTCAGGGGAGATGTGGAATATGTTTAGTTTCAGAGCCTGTGCCCTGGAAAGGCAGCAGAAGGAAGCAGCTGCTTCTAGAAGACGGTTGATGCCACCCCAGCTAAAGAGCCTGGCCTGTGATTTCTTCTGTAACCTCTCCTGTCTGTTTAGCTGTAGTGTTTTTACCCTTTGTAGAGCCAGATCAGTCTCTTGCTGTAGATTTGTACAACATGGTGGAGACTGGATCTTCGCTACAGCATTCAGGCAGTATTGTTAAAATCTAACATTAAAATATTGTCTGTGCTTGCATTTGTAGAACTACTTTATGAAGCCAATAAATGCTTTTTTTTATCATTGCAACCAGATATTCAGTTTATGTATGGTGCTTGCTTTCTCTTTAATATTAGTGTTACAGCTGTAGTTTCTGCTTTGTAAGTATTATTTCAGTGTAGCCTACTGCCTTATTTCAGGTAGTGCTGAAAATCTCGTGTTAGATCTTCTCATTTCCATAGGGGTCTGCTCCTTGAGAATAATTTTTTTTAAAATTGGCTAAAAAGCTAATTCCCCATTCTGGGTAACACGACAATCCATATTGTTAAAAAGCAGTATTCTTAAACAAGTATACTTCAGTTGAAAGTTGGAGCTTCTTTTTGTCTGCTCAGGCACAATTGCTAGTTGAGAAAAATACAAATTAGAAAATCATTGTATGTTTTAAATCATCATAGCTTGCTGAGAGCCTGCTTCTCAGTGGCCAGTACTCATCAGCTTGACCAGGATTTTTTGCACCCATGTCACATCCACTCCTTTTCTCTGTAAAATCTCCCTCTCAGACAGTGCAGAGGTCACAGTGTTGGTAAACCTCATTCCACTCATGGTCCTCTGGATATGCTACAGGAGATCACTGCAGTACAAAGCAGAGTTGATTTTGTTAGCATGATAATATAGTTTCTCAAGTAACTTGCCAGAGTCCTTAACTTCATGTAATTTGCTTTGGCAAGACAGAAGTAGCAGGACTTGAAAAGTTCTGCATTATCTGCAGTGTTTTTCTTGCTCTGTTGTAATAAAATACTGAATGATTGATGAGCACTGTGTGCTTTTGTGTTTATTAGAAAAAGCAGTGCCACTCTGAAATATGACAGCTGAATAAATGTGTAATTTCTCTTGAAGGGCTTCTTTATAGATTTCTTTTTCTAGGCTGTTCATTATTTATATGATAGTTCTTTCTCAGATTTAAAAAAATAAGTTCTTCTAATTTGAGAAAAAATAGTCTATGAAATGAAAGGTGGTTAATGTGTAGCTCAGCATTGATGAGACTGGAGATACTTCTTCAGTGAAATTGTCTTTTCAGATACATGGTTGAATGGCACCTATGATTTCTGTCAAATTAGCAAGTTCTTAGGTCTCTTGGAGATAGAGAAGTTAAAGGTCTGTGTGTATCTGGGAGGTACAGCAGTGACGTGCCTGGTGTAACAGCTGGCATTTCCTGCTGCCAGAGGTGGCCAGGGCAGAGCACAGCTGTATAAAAGCCACCTTTGGAATGCATCTGGAGTGATGTGCAGTAACCCATGCACCCAGAGGTGGCCAGATGTGCTTCCACTGTACCTTTAGAGCAAAATACTGAATTTATATAAATACAAAATTTATTTATTGGTGCCCAAATGTTCCTTTGTAGGTTGGACAGAACAACTGCCAGACACTCCAGTTGAGGAGTCCACCCCAGCTTCTGAAAGTACTGAGAAAATAAAAAAGCGTTACAGGAAAAAGAAAAATAAACTCGAGGAAACCTTTCCTGCCTACTTGCAGGTAAAGCTGGCGATCTACTCCTTGTGTTGTAATTCCTTCTAAAAGTCTAATCTTCATCTGTTATTTCATAGTTCATTTAAACCATAAATGTTTCTTTTCTGATTCCAAATTGATCAGTCATACGAAACGGGTTTTCTGTAAAGAACGTTCATGAGCTTGTATAGAAAATTGTATATTATGTTAAATCTCCAGGATTCTGGTGCTGCTTCTCAATGTATTTGGATCTCTACTTGTTCTGAGAGATGAGATGGGCAGAAGAATAATTTCTTTGCTCTCTGAACTGACACGTGATGTTTCCACAATCAGCCCTGTAGGATGTCTTAGCCTGATCATGCCCCTTCCTCAGCTTCTCATTTTGCTTTTGGAGGATTATAGAACATGATTTGATAGGGGAAGCTTGTTTTCCTGCAGTTTTATGGATTTATATGCCCTGCATCTCCCTACCACAGCAATGTCTGCTCTTCCCTCCCATTAATTTCACGGTGTCCCTAGCAGGTAAGAGGCAGCAGTTGTGGATAATAACCAGGATATTAATGGTGATTGAGCAACTTCCCTTCTGACTGGTTTATATATATGTATCTCACTGAGGATACTATTTGGCTTGTTCTTCTCGGCCACCTTGTTCATGAAAACTTTCATTATCTTGTAGATGTTCACCAAACTTTTTGGCATGAACTGTATTGGGATTGGTAGCAAAGAATTAACAGAGAGGCAGAACATTTTCTCTTTAAAAAATAACTTGTATTTCATAAGTAGAGAAGTGACTTGGAAAGAAAATACTTAAACAACATTTCCTTTGGATTAATAAGGATAAATACTTTTAATGCATGTTTTACTCCAGTAAAACATAGAATATTTCTTAGATTCTTTGTTAGTATTACAATAATTGCTACTGAAAAATCTATCTTTAGCTTTATTTTTAAAATCAAGATTTTAAAGACAGCATGGAAACAGAAAGGTTGTTACATAATGAATAAAGGTTGACTTGAAAATCTGATAGTTTGTTGTCAAATTACCGAGCATTCAGGCTTAGGTGAGTGATAGCTGTTACATAATATTTTAAAAACCACTTTTATAAAGTAAGTTAAACATCTCCAGGTGTTTTGTTACTGCAGTTAGACATAAGGATGATTTTGTGAAATGCAGTGTGGGGTCATTCTCGAAATTGAACCACAGTTCTAGATCAAGTTGCCCAGTAATGTTCCCCGTTTTCAGCTGTCCTTCTTGTGCAAGGAAAAATATTTTAAATAATAAACAAATTGTGATAGATAATAACTCTGTATTGGTACACTGTCTGTGCCACATATGTGTAAGAAGATAAAAGTTTTTCTTTGTAATCTAAGGCATGAATTTAATCCTAAAACTTTGGTTTGTAGCTTCCTCAGGTAAGTTATAGCCACTCCTCATACCCTGGAAGAGATATTGCCATACTGGAATGCTTGTGAGACTGAGACTGTGTTTTTATCTTTCCGTTGATCCTTGGCTTTTAATTTTAACTTTGTCATTTACCCAAAATTTTCAGTCAATACAGTGTTCTTCCTACACTGAATTATTTTGTCTCCTTTGCAGGAAGCTTTCTTTGGGAAAGACCTGCTGGATACCAGTAGACAGAACAAGATGAGCCTGGATAATTTACCTGAAGAGTCACTTCCACTTTCATGTAAAACAAACTTGGCCACCAATTTCTTGGATCCTTCATCTGATCCCCTTCTTAGCTCCACCTCCACTCCAGCTCAGGCAAAACTGGGACCTCAAGGTATACAAACCTAAAGTTAGTGATAATTCAGTAGCTTGTTTTTATTGTTGTAACTGGGGCTTTTCCACTCTCTTTTCCACTTTTCTTCCACTGTTTATCTGATGTATTTTTCAGCATTCTGTATGTGAACTGTCCTTGTGAGGTTAACACTGGTATTTAGTGATACTCAGCTCAAGGGCTCCAGCTGTTTCAGAAAGAGCAGTGGATGACACAACAGTTGGCACTTAAAGCAAATCTGCAACATCTTGACTATAACGTCCATGGCTGTAAAATCCATGAAAATTAGTTCTGTGTAAGAACAAGCACACAGTTCATTATAGAAGAAAACATAGATACTCTCGTTAAAAGATATTTTTAGTAGTCTAGTGAATACTGGTTGGATGAATATCGTCCAACTTTTCTTTTCTTTACTGTTTTAGATGATTTTAGGTTGCCAGTCTCCTCGGAATTTTTGTTTCACCATGTCCTTTCTGAACATGAGTGCCCTTTCCAGGTACAGTTTGTAGCCCCTAGGCAGTCTTTTGCTTCTGCTATTGCAAAACCTTAGTGAAGGTTCTGCTGAGAGTTTTGCAAATAGCCAGAGGGTTGTAAAGTGCTGCTGGAAGAGCAGCTTCACACAAAAGAGCCATTAAAACCTTGCTGTCTCCTCCAGATTATTTTTTCTCTGTGTCTTGTAGTATATGCTGTTGGCTAGAGGTGTCTTTATTTTTAAAAACTGCTACTATTTCTTGTATTAGTTAATTATATGTTATTCTTACATATTATTATAATATTCTTATATTAGTTAATTTATGGCTTGTGTTTCATCCCCAAAGTTTTACCATCTAAAACTGTTTGCACATATTGACACAGTTTCCATTGTCAGAGTGTCATTTGAAGAAAGGTCACTTATTTGTGATTGTTACTCAGTGAAAATCTGCTAAATGAAAAGCAAAAGGCTGTATTATAATTAAACATTGATTCTTTTACAGTTGAAGTTGTGAGTAATAGAGAATGCAAAAGTTAACTTCCCCTGCAGGGGAAGCTGCTGGAAATGGAGTGTTTCATGG
Organism: Gymnorhina tibicen; assembly: GCA_013399875.1. Classification (NCBI taxonomy): domain Eukaryota; kingdom Metazoa; phylum Chordata; class Aves; order Passeriformes; family Artamidae; genus Gymnorhina; species Gymnorhina tibicen. The sequence goes on along the minus strand of VXAZ01006720.1, from coordinate 1,271,091 downwards.
TCTGTATTTTCTTAGTTCCAGCACTACCAGAAGATAAGCTCACTGTGACTTTTTTCCACTCTGGCTTTCTTTTGAAGCCAGAGAAATTCAACTGCAGAGGTCTTTGCTGGCCTATCCAACTGCAAGATTGAAGTCACTAATGTGTTCATGTGCTATGGTAGTACAGGGCTTTAGAAATTCATGAAGCTGATGTTAATTTAATGTTCTGTTTTTCCAGAGTTTGAAAGTTTTTCATAAAAAAGCAGAGCTGTAAAACTTTGTAATTTCCTCTTCTTTTTATTCAGAAATAAATAACAAAGAGGTGGCTATTAATAAATAAATCACTAGCAGTGGCTTTAGTGGATAACCTACTTACTGTCTTTCCCATTTGACTTGTGAGACACTCAAAGGACAGTGCTTTCTGGCCATAGGAATGTTCTCAACAATTGTCTTGCAACTGTTCATATTTCCAGCCAAATTGTGTCCAGATGGAAGCTGTTTGTTGTAGTTGGAGCACCAGTGGGTGAAGTCATCTGCCAGTATTGATCAGTTCCAGTGCAGTTCTTAACTCTTTGCCTGTGACTTTGTGGGACAGAGTTACTTCCACAATAGCATCCCCCCGTGTGAGAAGCCCTGGTTCACTGGCTAATTGCTGAGCTCCCTTATGGAGGGGCTGCAGATGAGAACAGTGTCCCAGGGCACCTGTGATGTTTTCATCACTCCCATACAGACCTGGCTGTGGAACAGGAACAACATGAACTGTTTGTTCCCTGCACTGGGGGGCTGCAGGGCTTTGTTGTCACCAACTGTGCTGTTTTCCTACAGTGCTACTTCCCACAAGGATTTCTGACTCCCGTGAGAGTCCTTCCTTAATTGCACAGGTCTTTTCCACAAGGAAAATACTTTTCTCTTGGAAACTGCACTTGTGTAATCCCAGGATTAAGCGTTAGATATGTTTGTTCATCTTCCAGACAGCTCTCAAGCATCTAAAGAAGTGACTCTGCTCTGCTTTCCAGCAGGTACCCAGCACTGCTGGGGAGGGCAGTGAAGTGCTCAGGCTGCTCCTGAACTGGCAGTGCATTTCAGGGACACGTTCTGTGATTTATTTGTTCTCACACCTTGGTTAAGGGTAGCTGAATCTTTCACTAGCCAGGACTGCAGCAGCGATGGGGATTGGCAGAGCTGCACAGAAGAGGGGTTTGGGAATCCTTTGTTTACTGCTAATTTCTAGAGAATGTGTCTGAAGTGAGCTTTAGGCTCCCAACCCTGATTTTTGTCTGGCAGAGAAGTTGCTGGTTTTATTTTCAGTTAGAAAACTCACCTTTCCTGTGTTTTTATAACACGTGGCACTCTGTGCTCTCTGTTCTGCATGGCACCAACCCTTGAAATCACTTCCAAGTGCTGGAGCACAGTGCAGAGTTTTGCTCATGAGTTTCCCTGTCTGTTCATGGGTGAAGTTGAAGCCGTTGATTTGAATCTCTTGCATTCTGAGGACTGTCTGCCTCTCTCTTGAGTTTCCTGACCTGTGTGTCCCTGATGAAAAAGAGGCCACTTGATGAGGTGTGTTCTGTGAAGGCTCTGGCAATGTGACCTTTCCTTCAGTTTGAAAGAGCTTAAATTCAGTGTATTTTTTTCTGGAAGTGCTGGAAAAGTAGTCTGTTCAAGTGGGATCTCCAGAGAATGCTAAAGAAATTGTTCCTGGACAAAAGGAGAGGAGTTGTCTGAGTCTCTACAATTGATTCAGGTGCTGCTAGGACATTTTATAACCAGAAATATTACTGTGTTTAAACATCTTGGGATGGCTGCAGCCTTGGGAGAGGCATTTTTATGATTTTAGGACTTTGTAAATAAAGTAACTGCATTTGAGGGATGAGGATCACAAGATAGCATTAGAACTACTCTCTTAGAGATCCAGCATTACTAGCAAATTATTTTCCATTTTGCTTTGTCTTGGCTTTCATCTCCATTCTGAAAAGAGTCAAATTAATGAGCAGTATTGAGCTATTTGTTTGGCAGCAGATGTCAACCAGCTATTGATTGTGATCTGAAGCAGCTGACTCAAGTGATTTTGTTGTTTCCAAGATAATATTTAACACACAGGGAATTAAAACAAGGAAAAAATAGAAGAAAAAAAGTAAAAATATGCTTTAGATTAGATGTCTTGTGTGAGTTTTATGGATTATAGACTCCGTCCCTCTGCTATCACCAACGCTCAAGTCTTTTTATAGGCTTAACAAACTCCATTTTGAAAGCAGGATAGTTTTTCCAACTTAGCTCATCTGAAGGCCACTGGGGAATCTGATTGCTTTCATAGTTAGAGACCCTCTAATTTGAAGCCTGAATTTATTCATGGCCAATTTGTAGCTACAGGTAGTAAACTTTATATTTTTAAATGCTACGTCTTTTCACCTGAGCTCTTCCCAGCTACTTACACTGTATATTTACATTCAAATTAGAAGTTGAAGTTTTAGGGACTGTTCCCAAGTACAAGGGCTGTGGAGAAAAGCACTGTAACATAAATTACTAGAGAAGAATTAAAAGCTGCTAATTCAGTCCCAATGCTTCCTTCATGGGCTTTTTTCTCCTTGATATTTACCTGCCTTCAAGCAGGAATTCAGGAAAGTTAAGGGCTAAATTAATCTTTCAGCCAGCTGAAGTGATTACATCACCTTGTGGTGCCTGGTGTTAGTTACTTGCATAATTAGACCAAATTGCCAGAAGGAAAACAAGTCTGAAAAACCCCAAACTTCAAAATCCCCCAAGAAACAACCCACAAAACCCCAACATCTGGGTTCTGTTGAGAGCCTTACATTTAACAGTGCTTTTTATCAGGTACACAGAATAACTATGCCTGCAAAGTGGTGTGGTTTTGAGGCACTTTTAGATAGTTTCGCTGGTATCAGTAGGAGCTGTGTTTTGTACATACATTTAAATGGAATGGTCTGCATTGGCATATTAATCCACCTTGTTTAGTGGCAAATACAAAACTTGATTTAATTAGGGCGGTTTCATCTTGTCTGCATTACAAACGGGAAAAGTGGAGAATAAAAATAAGTCAAGTGAAGAAAAGTAATTTTCATTTTGACTCCGTAATGGAAGAAGAGAAAAGGGTTGTCTCTGAAAACCAGCAGAAGGAACTTGTAATTCATTGTTAAACTTAGCAGCCTGGGAAGTAGCCTCATGGTAGAAGTGAGTCCTTGGCACCAGGCTGTGAATTAAGCAGTGTGCTTTCCTGGGGCAGTTGGCTTGTACCAATGGGAAATACATCTGTATTTGTGTGAGATGTGTGTGTTCTTTGGCTTTCTGGTCCTCTTCAACCTGGCCATATATCTGTTGTCCACATTGTATATTTTATGATTTGTATTAATTTATATTTGCCATCTCATCATGTTTCGTTGGTCTGGCAGTGATTGCTCATGTAATCATGACAGTCTGCAGTTTTACTGAAAAATATTTTTCTCAGCTTTTATTTGTTTGTCAAACATTTTTTGCAAATGTTGCACATCTGTAATAGTCCAAAACAACTGGTTAATAAAACCAGATGGGCCATTTGGAGTAATTTCTCTCTAATGAATTGGAGGTCAAGAAGATAATAGTATCCGGAATTTATTATTTAATATTAAAGAATTTATTGCTAGACCAGGCCAGTTTTTCCTAGATGACAAACAAACATGGCATTTCTACCTCTGGCCATTCTCACGCCTTCAGGTTTTCTTAGGATTTTAAAAGTATCATCTTCAATTTCCATTTATTTGCTTGTGCTTCTTCGCTTAGATTTCACTTCCCTATCAGGGTGCAGTAACCAGTCAATTCTATATTAAGAAGGAGAGTGGTGGTAAAAGAAGTAATTGATTTACCTTTTTTTTTTAAAAAAAAGTACTTCTTTAGATTTACTGCGAGCTGTGTCCTATATAAAAACCATTTGTTGACTTATACATTGGTGGGCCTTTGTGTCTTAGAGGTTGCAAGTTCAGAGTAGATCTTGGGATTATTTTTCCCCTGAAATCATCCAGTGTTTGTTTCACATGATGTGATTACATTATCACTTCTAAAACCACTAAACATAGTAAGCATGTGCAGATGGCTCAGTCCTGGCAGGGAGGGGATGCTGGTCAGTCTCTGACCCCAGGGACACTTGCAGTTTAACACACTGTAGGAGGCCCTTAGAGCCTGGTACATCTGTGTTTGGGTTTGCAGCTCAAGAACATCACCAGAGTGATGTAGAAATGTTGATTTTACTTATTGCATCTTCTACAGGCAGCACCGATGATCCTTTAGCTGATCTTTCTGAGGTCTTAAATACTGACGATGATATTCTTGGAATACTTTCTGATGATTTGGTAAAGTCTGGAGATCATTCAGGTATGTATGTCCGTAGAGTCTCTCCTTAATTGTTTCCTTTTTTTCCTCTTTATTATAGAAATATTTGTTGTACTGTGTCTGTAGGTTATGCTCTAGGTCATTTCAGATACAATTTTCATATCTTAAGAATACCTTGGTTTGGAACGATTTTGGTTTATTCTACCATAAAAATGCCCAACCTTGTCAACATTTTGTTTTTACTTGGCTCTTTGCTTTGCTGCTTAAGAGAGGATAAAATGTAGCTGCCGTTGTCTCTCATACCTGCGTAGCTTTTTCAGCATGCAGCTTTTTCTTTACTTTTTTTTGTTTTCGTGTTGTAATCATCCATTTTATCTGGTTTGGGTCCTGTAGGTCTTGATTTATGCACTTTCCAGGTTGAGAGCTCACCCTCCCCATTTGGTAAGAATCTAAACAATGGATGATCCATGGTTAGCAGTAGCCCTCTTTCCTAGTGGTTTTAGCTGAAAGAACTGCATGTGTAGAAACTACTTCTCCTTTACTGTGTCACTAATTCATGTTTCATTTTCCACTCTGTGGTGTTTGAGTCTAACATGACCTCTAAACTCTGCACTCCGCCTTTGAGTCCTGCATCAGGTTTTGCTTACAGCTTTTGAAAACCTTCCTTAGTTTTTTGTGTTCATAATACAAACTCATGCATTTTCTTGCTGCCACTGTAAATATTACTTCCTGTAGTAGTGTGTAGTTTTTATCATAGTGATATATTATGTAAATGAAAAGCATTTTTACCAATGTGAGTATACTAAAGCATGATTAAAGCAGTCAGCATCAATCCTTTTGTTTTCACTGGATAATGGTTCATCACTCTATATAAAAGGCTGGCAATAAGTAGAATGGCATGTTTCATTATTTTAAATTCGGGGTTATTTGGTATCTATTACAGAAATATATTTTAAGTACCAAAGGATAGAGTTATTTTTTCCCAGATTTTTCTCATTTGAGAGATTTATTGACTTGTGAGGGATGTTAGGAAATTGATGTGTAGTGAGTTACGTTTTCTCAGTGCCAACAAATCACTTTGATGTAACCCAAAATAGTCAGGATTTGTTTTTGAAATAGAAACTTCTATAGCTTGTTTTATATTGGCTACACTGCAACAACCTTTCGGTAGATATTTTTTGTAATATTTGAAGTGAAGAACATTTGAAGTGAACCTTAAGGTACATGAGGATGAACCATGTTTACTACTGGTGTGATTCTTTTCAAAATGTGAAAAACTGTTAAAGTGGAACTGTATACTGAAACCTATACATTCAAAACCATGCTGAACCTAAACTCAGTAGTCTTACTTCCCATTCTTCCAGTTGCATTATTCATGCATTCCTCAGGGGGTTTTTTTGTGTTTTCTAACCAATGTTTTGTTTTGCCTTACCTTTCAAATAATAGAAAGTCCTGGTTTAGTTGACAGCTCAATTCTAGGGGAACAAAACATGGGTTTATGCTCTTTTTTCAAAACTAATAAATTTTGTTACTCATGTCTAACTTACTATTCTTTCTCCTCCAGCTGGATTGGATATTGGCCCCATCTCTGATGATCCTTCTTCTCTGCCCCAGCCAAATGTCAACCAGAGCTCACGGCCACTGAGTGAAGAGCAGCTGGATGGAATCCTCAGTCCAGAACTAGACAAAATGGTCACAGATGGTAATTTTTTTGTCCTTAATTTTGGCCTTCTAGAGAACTTCAGTAGAAATCATCTTTTCTTTTTTCTTCCCCCCAAATGTCACATCTCTGTATTGTAACAGACCTGTTTGGACTTGGTTGCACAATTACTTTTATTGCTTCCTGTGATGATTACTTACCCTGTGTTGCCTTTACTTTGTCCAGGTGCTATTCTTGGCAAACTGTACAAAATCCCAGGTACGTGTTCTGATCCTCCTTGTCTTTTATGGAACACAGTTCACCAGCAATGCCAGCAACTCATGCAGAGTGTTTTTTTCAGAGCTGGGAGGAAAGGATGTTGAAGATTTGTTCACAGCTGTGTTGAGTCCAGCAGCCACACAGCCAGCTCCTCTGCCACAGCCTCCTCCCCCACCACAGCTCATGTCTTTGCACAGCCAAGGTATGTTCCTCTGGTGCTTTTGTGAGCAGCAGCCTGGCCAGGAGAGATGTGCACCTTTTAGATGCTGATGTAGAAGTAGGACACACTTATGCTATGTAAAATCGTGGAATCTGCCGTTGTTAATTTGTGAAATATTCTAAACCTGTTCTGAAGGGAGTATGTGATTAACATCCCTGTAAATATTGCTAATAGAAAAGGACAGTTATTTGAGATTTTTCTGACGTATCGATGCTTTTATTTTAGCTGACACTTTGATGGTTTGGAAATTAGTCTGTGATAAAGCATGTGTTCTCTCCTGACTTCACTCTTTAATTACTTTTGAGTACCTCCTCAAGGGTAAGGCAAGAGTCTGTGTAACGCTGATTCACTGAGTCTTAATTTCTGTAAGAATGCAGTTTAATATATTAGCTAGTCCTAATAGAGAGGAGGTTAACTTAATTTAAAATTTATCTTGGAAATTACACTTTATTTTCTTCATTACTATTAAAATTATCATAAGTCGATAGAGCATATTCTTGCTCCTACATTGAAGGCGAGGGACAGTTTGATTTTATTTATTATTGTTGCCAGTAGAGCTATTATTTTAAGCAGTATGTGTGAGTATAATTGAATGTGCTCCTTTTCTCATCAGACATTACCTCTAGCGGGTTTTCCCTGAGCTCATGTAAAGAGTGCCCATTCTTTTATAGTGGTACTACAAGAAGTACTATGCAAATTGATTTGACCAGTGAATTAATCATAAGAAGAAAAGTGATTTGTTTCCTAGTTGGATCAATTTTCTTAAAAATGAAAGACTTCAAAAACTCTTAGAAAGGACAGTGTTTAAAGTAAATACTGGGTTGATTTAAAGCAAAAGATAATACAGATACCAGTGTCTGGTTTCCCAGTTACTTGAGTACTTGGAGATAGGTCCAGCATTTGAGCTCTAAGATTGTTCAGCTCCTCCCTGTGGGAACTGCCATGATGACAAAGTTTTGGATTTACAATTTGGTTCTAGTACAGTGGAATGATCCACATGTTTCTGTGAGATAAATGCTTCAGTAATGGGGCAGCTTGCATCAAATTTCAGCAATTTCAAATAAAATTATTGCTCTCTTCTCATCAAGATGTGATCACACTGTGCAGACCGGAGGCCTGACTCTCCATCCTGTTTGTTTGCCAGATCTTCACAGTTACAGTGTTTACCAGCTATAATAAAGTACATTCTCTTAAATTTTGTGTTACTTACAACTGTAGTTGCTGCATAGCTTATATAACCTTTAGATCAGAAACAGTCTCCTAAAATGGGAGAATGATACAGTGTCATCCTGCAGATGCATCTGATTCCTGAGCTACTTCTATGCTTTTGAGGAAATACTGGGGCAACAGTTACAATCTCACTTAAGTGATGGGATCTGAAGCCGGAGTCAATTCTGTGTAGTAACATCTGCAAATACCATCTGCTGGAATGAATCTGCCTGTGCTACATTTCTAATACTGTAATCAAATAAATAACATTTTCTGCCTTCGTACTGCTAGACTGGACATTTAATTAGAGAATGCTAATGCTCATTTGAGTAGAGTTACGTTTCATTGGTTACAAATTAGGGAGTTAGTAGATAATGAGGCTTATTTTGGTACAATGCTCAGGAGTCTCAGAAGAGGAGATGTTTAATTGAGGTGGCTAATGATAATCCTGCAAGGACTGAAAACCACCTTCTCCGTGGCTTGCTACTTGGATTTGGGGGTAACAAACATGAAGACCATTAGCTTTTAAGAATATTACCTCAGTATAAAGTGCAGTACTGGGGCATGGGCTACTGCAAAAGTTTTGGAAATTCATTTTTGAAAAAAGTTGTATTTTAGACAAGAAAAAAAAATACGTGCAGGGATGTGATACAGTAGAAAAGAATCCTTTAAGCTTATAGGGAAGGATTTAAAACTGATGTAAAATCTTTTCCAAAAATATGATGTCAGCACTGTAAAATTTTAAAGCAGTTAGTTTTTCATTAGAGGAGACATTGTTTTCTCAGTGAAAGGTTCCACCTCTGCAGAAGCAGTCATCCTTTAAAACAGTGATTTAAACTTCTTCTTTTCAGGGGAGAATGCGTTTCCAAGAGTGCCCCTCATGAATGGTCTGATTGGCCCCAACCCTCATCTCCCTCACCCGGCCCTGGCTGCTGGAGGTGGGCTGGGCACCTTTTCTCCCATTACACAGCAGCCATACACTGAGGCCAGGTAAGTCCAGATGGGCAATAAAAGATATTTAGTATATTCAGCCTTAAAAAAAAGTATGAGTAGCGAAAACACCTGGAGGGTGTTGTTGGTTACTAATACTCTGATATTATTAGTTCCTGATAGCCACCACAAAACCTTGTATATTCTTGTAGCGTGTTTACTACTGACATAGCAAACAGAATAAGTACTGCTAATTGAGGGCTTGGTTTGTTGTTTGTATACAATCTATAAAACAACCCCTTTTTCTGGTCTGTCAGGGATAAGAATCCAGCGTTCAATCCGATGGTGAGTGATCCCAACAGCTCATGGGCACCAGCTCATGCTCCACCCCTGGAAAGTGAGGGCGATACCATGTCCAGTGCTCAAAGAAGCACCCTGAAGTGGGAGAAAGAAGAAGCTTTGGGTGAAATGGCAACTGTAGCACCCGTTGTCTATACAAATATCAACTTCCCTAACCTGAAGGAAGAATTTCCAGGTGAGTGATTTACTGAATCACGTTGATGACTTTGCAATAATTGGTGTATATTGTTTTGAAAGTATCTAAAACAGACTAATTACAGCCCTGTGTACTGACACATTTTTTGGTTGCAGACTGGGCTACAAGAGTGAAGCAGATTGCTAAACTATGGAGGAAAGCAAGCTCTCAGGAGAGGGCTCCCTATGTGGTAAGAACAATTCCCACCTGCATTTGCATACTTTCAGCAAATATCTATTTCATTTATAAGATTGTGTTGTTCTGTTTCATTTTTAATAACTCAAGTTCTAGATTTAGTGGAAGTTCCCTTACTCCAAGAATGTCTTTGTAATGTGACTTCTAAGTCTGAATACTTCTACCTGTATTCTTTTTTTGTCGGTCTTGGAATAAACTCTATTAGTACTGTGCAATCTAAAGATGTCAGCTGAGATGAGAACATCTGTGGGTCCCACTGCCTCTCAGCTGCATTTGGTTCATGCCTCAAGTCTCCTTTGCTCTGTCTCTTTCTACACAGAATCTCACCAGTTTCTTCAGAAGGATCACGAGATTCCTCTCCCTTTCATCGTCCCCTCTCACTGGACTATTATTTTTTTCCCCATTAGAGTTGCTGAAGTCTTCCAGCCATTGAACTAAAAATTCCAGAGGTGTCAGTGCTCACATCCCTGCTTTCCTCATTTACTTCTACTCCTTGTGTTCCTGCTTTACTGTTCCCCTTCTCTGCTTACTCTCTTGTATTGCTTGGTGATGGAAGCTCTTCTGATATCTTCCATTTTGTGGGGAGCATGAAAGACTCCATTTTTCTCTCCAAAATCATTCACCTTCTTCACATCTAAGTCAAGTGAACACAGATATTTGTAGCAGCTGTATGAAGTTACATGGTCATTGATTGCATCCTGCAGAACTTCTGCCATTCAAAGGGGGTGACCCTTAAGCTTTGTTGAAGTCTCTGTTGAAGCCTGTGTACATCCACATCTCAGAACCTGTATTACTGATTCTTTTGGACCTTCCCAACCACTGCTGGCAAATGTTCTTTTCTTTAACTTCCTGGCACATCTCCATTCTCTCCTCGTTCTTGTCTTTTGTTTCTTCATAGCAGCAATTGGATGATCGTTTTCACTTCGCAGCTCTCTGTGGATTTTGCAGTTGTCAGTCTCTTAGCCTTCCCTTGCCTGCCCTTTTTTCATATAGTCCCATCAGTAATCCAACTTGATTCCTCTGCATGTTGATGACTCAGAGTTTAGTAGTACTAACCTCATCTCCTGCTGTCCAAATTTAAAATTCCCTTTATCTCTTGACAACTTTGAAGAGTATAAATCATATCCCAAACTAAGTGTGAGAAGTGGAGTTCTTGATCTTTCTGAAATCCTTTCTACTTGAAAGAATAATTCTCTTGTTTCTTCTTTGTTTCACTGAGGCATCATCATTATTCTGCTTTTTATGCAGTGTTGGAATTTCAGCACCTTTGGACCTCTGTGTTATCTTGCCCATGCCATAGTTAATCTTGGTGATTCCATCTTTGTTGTTATTTATAATACCCACTTAACATGGGGTGGCATTTACCATTTCACAATTATTTCTATTACTGATTGCTTTATTTTTCATCGTTCTTAAAAAATGCAGTCCTATCCTTGTGATGGGTATCCAAAAGTCAGCAGCAAAGATTATTTCCTTTATGTTCAGGAGGAGAGTGCAGGCTCCTGCACGCCAGTATTTACACTGGTGTTAATAACAATAATATAATTATTATTACAGCAAGATGTGGTAAATTCCTCTCAGAACAGTTCTTGTGCTCCTGCCATGCAGCTCCTGCTGAAGTTCCTGGCATTGTGCACACAAGAAGCTGCTGTGGTGCCTCTCCTGAGGGACTTGAACTCTGAGGGGTTGAGTAAAGGCTGAAATGAAATTCAGAGGAGTGTCAGTAAAGTTTCACTGTAGGCTTTTTACTTTACTTAGCATGCACAGTCCCATCACTTACAGGGAAAAATGACAGTGATTTTTCTGCTGCTGTGACATTGGTGCTCTCATCCATGTCACTGTTTCATTGCTGTGGGGGAAGTATTAAAGCCTTTTCCTCTAGGCAACTCCTACTTTACAGCTGCAAATAAATTTGTGAAAAAGAGGATGTGAGGGTTTGGTTCAGAAAAGAAATCACATCCTAGATTGGTGGTAAAACAGGCTCTTTGAAACTTCCATTAGATACTTTAAAGTGTCACTATGGCTGTAAAATGCCTCATTGAAGAGGAATTGCTGTGTCTCCATACAGTTTTTCCTGATCCATAAGCCCATATCCTGTGTTTATACTGTTAACTGTTAACAGACTCAGATCTTTAGAGGTCATTTAATGGACTAGACTGTATTTTTCTTGTCATTGAAGTTCTCCACATTAGTGGCCCTTATTGATCCAAACATCATCTGCTGTGCTCAGTCTTCACATCGTAGACCACACCAATATGTGATTTGAAAGGTAAACTGGTGGGATTAACGATTTCTTGGCAGCACAGTGCCTGGAACAGACACCCTCCTGTATAGAAAAGCTTTGGTAATAGGTTTACTAATTTACTAATTACCAATAACCTCTTAGTTCCTTTATATATACGTCAAACACAATTTCTGTAGAGGTGAAGTATTTTCTGTTTGGAATTCATTTTGAAGTACATAATGTCATTTCCCCGAGGATGTGTGTGATTAAAACAGGCTGTACAAATAATTTGGTGATAGATTTTGTAGGAATAACAGTGTGCAGGGTGCACACTTAGTAGAAGAAAACAAGGCTAACTGCATCTTTTCTCTTTCTCCAGCAAAAAGCCAGAGATAATAGAACTGCTTTGCGCATCAATAAAGTACAGATGTCAAATGACTCCATGAAAAGGCAGCAGCAACAGGATAGCATCGATCCCAGCTCACGCATCGACTCTGACCTCTTTAAAGATCCATTAAAACAGAGGGAATCGGAACACGAGCAGGAATGGAAATTCAGACAGGTGTGTAGCATTTAGGGTGTTTTGTTATTTTCTTCCTGCTTTTTATTGCGTTGTCGGAATCTGATGTAATAAAATCCATTTGAATCTTCCTTTGTAGAAGAGTATAAAGTCAGCCATTCTGCTTGGGAAGAAAATAGATGTTATCAGAAGACAAGCTGCGTGTAAAAAAAGCTTTTCTTTAAATTTTGACTCTTTAAATCCTGTGTATTATAGAAATAGGTTGTTCTTTCTCTGCATGCCTGGCTAGTGCAGTAGGTTTTTATTACATATCCTGTATTGCAGTAACCTTGTCCTGCAGACTGCTGCCTCCCATGGGGCTGAATGTCTCTCAAAGCCCACACCAGTGCTGCATGTCAGTAACCTTTGTCTCCAGAGTATAAGGTTGGAAAGCAGTGATGCTCTGTAGGCAACCTGGGAAATGCTTATTCCCAGGCAAGCAAGATGCATGTCAAGGTAATTGAACTTTACAAATAGCTGGACTCTCTGCTCCCATTGCATTTGAAATTTGCAACTATTTGTAATTGATCTTGGATATGTCCTAAAGTTCTAATTATAGATTCAGTCATTAGAAAGATTTTGTATACCCTAAACTTAGAAGTGTAACATTTCTCCTCATAATTTTAAAACAGCAAATGCGGCAAAAAAGTAAGCAGCAGGCCAAAATAGAAGCCACACAGAAGCTGGAACAAGTGAAAAATGAGCAGCAGCAACAGCAGCAGCAACAGCAGCAGCAGCAGTTTGGTTCACAGCAGCTCCTGAACCAGTCTGGCTCAGACACACCCAGCAGTGGGATTCAAAGCCCCTTAACGCCGCAGACTGGCAATGGAAATATGTCTCCTGCACAACAGACATTCCATAAGGATCTGTTCACAAAGCAGCAGCTCCCTGCTACGCCTACATCAGCGTCCTCAGATGATGTGTTCCTAAAGCCACAAGCCCCACCTCCCACTCCCACCCGAATCCCAGTGCACGATTCACTGTCTCAGTCTCAGACTCCTCAGACATCGTCACAACAGATGTTTTCTCCAGGTTCCACAAACACAAGGCCCCCTTCTCCGATGGATCCGTATGCTAAAATGGTGGGAACACCCAGACCAGCACCCATTAACCAGAACTTTGTTAGAAGGAACACCATTGCCCCACTAGATTCCTGTGCAGCACAGTCATCCATATCTCGGGAGCCGTCGGGAAGCAGGCCTTCACCAGTCAGGGACTCCTGTTCTTCATCTCCGGGTAGCAGCGATCCCTATGCAAAGCCACCAGACACACCCAGGCCTGTCATGCCATCAGAGCAGTTCTCCAAACCATTGGGGGTCCCACGGTCACCCATAGTTATGGAGCAGTCAGGGAAGGTTCCTTTAGCTGCTGGAAGCAGCGATCCATTTACTAAGCCAGCTCCTAGGACTGACACGTTTCAGAGACAGAGAGTAACCTCTGCTGATGCCTATGCGCGGCCTCCATTGACTCCGACTCCAGCTCCCGTTGATGGGAGCCCTGGACCTTTCAAAACTCCTCTGCGCCCTCCTCAGTCCCCACAAGATCCTTACTCATCCATGCCAGCCACGCCGCGGCGCGTTGCTGTTGATCCCTATGAAAGGCCCCCTCTGACACCGAGGCCGGTGGATAACTTTTCCCATAACCAGGCCAATGATCCCTACAGCCAGCCTCCCCTCACTCCCCACCCCGCGATAAAGGAGCCTTTTGCCCATCCGCCGCGGATAGTGCGGCAGCAGGGTGATTCTTTCCCTCAGTCTGGGCCCATTTCAAGGCCAGCTTCTCAGGACCCTTACTCCCAGCCTCCAGGTACTCCTCGACCGGTTGCTGATCCTTATGCCCAGCCCCCAGGAACTCCTCGTCCCACCACAGTGGATCCATATATGCAGCAGCCACCAACACCAAGACCTGCTCAGCCAGCAGATCTGTTTGCTCAGTCCCCAGCAAACCAGAGACATTCTGATCCATATGCCCAACCTCCTGGAACACCACGGCCAGTTCTCAGTGATCCTTACTCTCAGCAGCCAGCAACCCCAAGGCCAGGGATTCCCGAGAGTTTTAACAGACCTGCCATGACAAGGCCAGGACTAATACCAAATAGAGATCCTTTCCTGCAGACACCGCAGAGCCGGTTGCAGGGCACTTTCGTCAGGCCATCAGATCCATGTTCTCAAACTCCCAGGTCTGCAGGACCTGCAATAACGGATTCATTTAGCCATGGTGGGGCTACTCCAGCACGTGACCCATATGATCAACCACCAATGACTCCAAGACCTCAGCCAGAATCTTTTGGAACTGGTCAGCTGGTCCATGATGCTGCCGAACAGCCACGGCCTGGATCTGAGGGCACCTTCAGTGCATCCGGAAATTCTCCGATGACTTCTCAAGGACAACAGTTTCCCAAAGTTTCCCAAGTTCCTGGCCCAGCACCCACCACGGGAGTAACAGATACACAGAATACCATGAATATGTCTCAAGCAGATACTGAGAAGTTAAGACAGGTGAGAAGAATGTTAAATTCTGATTGTATTAAAATTTTGTAATTAGAAGAATTTCCCCCATTCTTGTTAATACTTGAAGTTTCTTGCCATTAAACATAGCTACATGTAAGGTAAGAATTACTTTAATTTATTTAGTATGTTAGTTTGGTCCTCCTGGGTAGAACCACGATATACAGAATATAGAAACATCAGTAATTTTTAAGGAGTTTGGACAAGATCCAGAAAAAGAAGCCTATAAAAAAGGTGATATTTGAAGCCACTGAAGATGTAGATGGTTGGTCTGTAATAGTGCTTTTAGCTACAGTCTGAGGGGAAAAAAGCATTTTAAAAGGACCATTACTTCTATTCTGTAATAAATGAGGTGTGGAGCTGATGCCAGTGACTTGTTCACTGGCTGGAGAAGGGATTACAGGCAAAGATCTCAGACCACACGCCTTACTTTGCAGTTGGCCACTGTGTTGAGGTGAATCCTTCCCTTGGTCAGTGCTCTTCTTGAGGCACATTCACTCCAGGTTTCTGTCTGTGAATGTTTGGCAAACAGCTCTTGCTGAGAGATAGAATTACATTCAGCTTGTGGAAAGCTGCTCAATCTTTTGTTTGGAAGGCGGGATGGGAAATGAACTTAATGGAAAATTGGTGGTATTTATCATACAGGGTTAGAGTAAATTCTGCAGCTGTGGCATAAACCTCTTGCTGAATTTTCTTCAGTGGACCTCTGGTCACCTTTGTCCCTCAAAATGCACTTCTGCTGTGGTGGAAGGGCCTGCATTACTGGAATAGAAGAAGGGAAAGAGTTGCTTCTGTGTTAATTGGTAGAATGGATTCACACCATACACTTTAACAAGAGGTCTGGATGTTAAGTTATGTTACCGGCACCTTGCACCATTTGACCCCCCTTCTCATTTCTGAGGTGATTATGGTTGTTTGTAATAATTTCCTGTAACAACTGAAGTCTTTCTTTCCTCCAAAAGGCTTAACCTAGCAGAGTGTAACACTTCAAAAGATGTCAGTTGCAGTGTCAAGCATAATGATTTATTTTCTTTTAAACAGCGCCAGAAACTACGTGAGATTATTCTACAGCAGCAGCAGCAGAAGAAGAATGCAGTTCGCCAGGAAAAGGCCTTGCAGGACACAGCAACTCCTCCCCATGCAGCCCCTCTTCAGCATTGGCAGCAAGACAACTTAAATCAAATCTTTAACCGCCCTCCTCCTCCCTATCCTGGGAATATCAGGTCCTCTGTGGTCCCTCCAGGTGGGCCGAGGTTCTCCATGTACCCGAAGGACCAGCGTGGGCCATTCCCTGGGGATGGGCAGTTCAATAGGCCCCAGTTTCCAGGAGATATGAACACCATGGGGATGAGACCTCATGGTCTGAGGTAAGCTCTTGGATCTCTTAATCCCAGGGTATTACAGGGGCAGTTAGATAGAGGGGGCTTTTTGGACAGGATGAAGAATCATCTACAGAAGCTGGTAACCTTCCTGAACTCCATACGTGCAGTGGGTTTTCCTGTAACATTAGAACGTGTGTTTTACACTAAGTGTTTTACACTGTTGTTGGGAATTATTCAGAAATATAAATGGAGAAACTGCAGAACTAGTCGAACTTAGTTGACCTGAAACATCTTGTTGTCCAAGGCTTTGGGGCATTTCTAAAAAACAAGTAAAAGATCAGACTTTATTTTTGATGTCTTAATAATGAATAAATTCATTTCTAATGAGTATGTAAACAAATACCAGGTTCTGTCTGTGCCATTTTTACAATGAATTCTACAATGTAAAATGAATACCACTATCAACATACATTGTTATCTCAGAAATCCATTTTTTCAGTATCTGGATTTATTTCAGTAATTTCTAAATCCACACATTATTTTTTTTTTACTCTGAATTGCATTAACATGCATTTTAATTACTAAGTTAGTTCTGAGTGTCAGAGTTTTCTATCCATTATTATTATTGTTGAAAGTGAAAACGGGTTGTTTATTAAACATAATTAAAGCAATTATTTTATTGTAGTCATAAAGCTCATTTAAATGTAAGCATAATCAGTCAAAACATTTATTTAAATATCTTGATGAATGCATCATGTAAAGCATTTTGGTGAATAGTTATTTAGTCATGTGAGACTGAGAAAAAAGATGATTTAGCCTTTCATGCTTTATTTTAGATACGGGTTTCCAGGAGGTGGCCACGGTCCACCCTCGGGTCAGGAACGTTTCCTTGGTCCTCAGCAGCCGATGCAGCGCCCTGGAGTTCCCCCACAGCTGAGGAGATCCCTGTCTATTGATATGCCCCGGCCAGTGAACAATCCGCAGATGGGTAACACCTCTGGGATCTCGCAGCATTTTCCCCCGCAGGGAATCCCGGTCCAGCAGCACAACATCCTGGGTCAGGCGTTCATCGAGCTGCGTCACAGAGCTCCTGATGGAAGGCCGAGGCTGCCCTTTAATCCTGCTGCTGCCAGTGTGATGGATGCAGCAGCTCAGCACCAGCGGCACCCCGGGTTCCTGCCCAGGCAGGATTTCCCTGGCCCGAGACAGGTGGAACCGCTGAGACACAATTCTCAAGGAATACCAAGCCAGTTGCAGATGTCTGCGAGTTTGGAGCACATGTCCCAGTCCCAGCAGGATCAAATCAATCCTGAAAACCCACCTGCACTTGTAATGCGTTCTCTGGGTCAGCCAGTTGCTGATGCATTCCCAGGACCATCTTTGTCTACATCTGCACCAAGTGATGAATCTGCAAATTTGCAGATTCCCAACCAGCCAAGTGATGGTCTAGAAGAAAAGCTTGATCCTGATGATCCTGCTGTTAAAGATTTGGATGTGAAAGACCTTGATGGTGTTGAAGTCAAGGATTTAGATGATGAGGATTTGGAAAATCTGAACCTGGACACAGAGGATGGGAAAGGAGATGAACTGGACACTCTAGATAATTTGGAAACCAATGATCCTCACCTCGATGATCTTCTGAGATCTGGGGAATTTGATTTAATTGCATACACAGACCCAGACCTTGATGTGGGGGATAAGAAAGGAATGTTTAATGAAGAACTAGACCTTAGTGTCCCCATTGATGACAAACTAGATCTCCAGGGCAAGGCAGAGGAACCCAAACAGAAAGAACAAGGTGATACAACTGTTGCCCCTGCTGAGACCCAGTCTCCACCAAAGAAATCAGCTACAGAAAATGAAATTAAAACAGAAGTACTTTCCCCAAACACTCAAGAGGAAAAGAAGAACGAAAATGAAAAAGGTGATGGAAATACAGAGTCCACAAGTACCCAACAGGCTGCTGAAGTGGAGTTAAAGGATGGAGAAAAGGCTCCTGTGCAACCTGCTAACCCAGAATTCCCTGACAAAACTCCTGCTGTTCCTAGTCAAGATACAACTGTGCCTAGTCCAGATGCTCAGGGAGCTGCTCCGCTGCCTGTTCAAGGAGCAGTAAGTTCCTGCAGTATTTCTGGGTCCACTCCAGTCCTCTCAAGTTTGCTGTCTAGTGAAAGCTCAGACAATGCTGAAGCAAGAACTCTGGGATCTCCATCTCAATCTCTGCCACCCACACAAATGAACCATGGATCAGGTATTCCACAAACACTCATGACACCTGCTGGACAGATCTTGGAAAACACTTTAAATTCAAATCTGCCCATGGTTCCACGAATGAACCATAATTTTTCTCAAGGGTCACCAAATCCAGGATTTATTCAGGGTCAGTCATCTAATCATAACTTTGGGACGGGACAGACATCTAATCAAACTGTGGCTGTACCAAACCGTCCTGGTCCCAGTGGCATCTCTGGTCCCCAACAGATGATGCTCCCTCAGCCATTAGCTCAGCAACAGAACCGAGAGAGGCCGCTTCTGCTAGAGGAACAGCCACTTCTTCTGCAGGACCTCCTGGATCAGGAGAGGCAGGAGCAGCAGCAGCAGAGACAGATGCAAGCCATGATTCGCCAGCGTTCAGAGCCATTTTTCCCCAATATTGGTATGTGGGTGTTCTGTTTGTCTGTGTTCCAGTTGTTTTAAAAATGCAGAAACAAATAGTTAAATAATCCACAGTGCTGCAAGAAGCAGGTAAATATGTAGAGCTTGAAGGTGGCATAATAAAAATCAACCTGCCTGTTAGGTACAAAGGGAGTATGGAAATTGAGCATGTGGGTGGAATTCTGAACTCTGTGGCAAGGCTCCTGTTGTCATTACCAGGATCAGGGTAACTCTGCTTTACTGATAATGTTTGTGACATCAGCTGTGTCACATACTCTCTTTATACTTCAGGTTCTCATGAGATACGGAGTAAATGCTTGCTATGTAAACAAAATTAGGCAATCGTGCACTAGCTGACCTTTTGATATTTGATCTATCAATTCTATGTTTATGGTTGTTTTATGGCATTTTTTTGCAGTATGTGGTGTGTCACAAGAAAAGGGATTATCAAAACCCACAGTCTAGGCAAGGCCCAGAAACATCACGAATAATTCTACTTGTACTAGAAGAATTTTAAGAAAAACTGTGGTTGCTTGTTTAATATAACCTAGCAGTTTGAGCATTCAAATCAGTACCATCACCATCATTTAACTGTTAATGAAACACTAAATTTTGAGAATTGTGTAAGTTGTAACTACATTGACTGTCAAGGCCATTCTCATAGTGCAGTAGTGATGGTGTGCCAGTTGCCAATTGAGATCACAGAAAAAACTCTTCTTCCTGAGTCTTAAACCTGTAAATAGAATTTATTAATCTGTCGGGTCGTAGGCCCTTCTCAGACTGACCTGGTTTTGTTTGTATGTTGTGGCTGAAAACAAGGACAGCTGTTGCTGGACTAACTTCTCTTAGAGGATATGTGAAACTGCTTATTAACCTGGAATATCAAAAGTGGAGAAGACAATTAATGTGAAATAGGAATGCAATTAATGTTTTACTGAACATTTACATATGAACTAAATGTAAACAAGTAATTTCCATTTAATAACTTGTAATGTTTCAGCTGTGTGATTCACTGCTGCTGGTTTTCTCTTACAGATTTTGATGCGATTACAGATCCCATAATGAAAGCAAAAATGGTGGCTCTTAAGGGGATCAACAAAGTCATGGCACAAAGTAACATGGGGATGCCACCAATGGTCATGAACAGGTAGGCAACACATAATACCAGTCTTTAGGACTACAAAATGTAAAAGGAAATGACAGATCTTGGGGAAACTGTGTGCAGGAAATGAAAAAAAACTCTTTCTGTCATGTAGTTCACATTCTGTGCTAACACAGGATTATCTCCTCAGGATAAAGCCAATGTAGTGTGGCAGTAGGAACTATAAAAGGTATTCAAATGCATCAGACGTGTTCCAGTTGTAATGTCATTGGTCAGTGTGGCCAACATGGCTTCATTGTTGATGCTCCTCTTGTTTTCCCACTTACTAGTTAGGTAATGACACATCTCCCACAAGCTGTGATAGAAGTGGAACCTCATCTTGCAGCACATCATTTAATGCTGGGTATAATTAAGATTTAGCCCAAGTAGTGGAAGTTCCATCCTCTCCTTAAATCCCTTCTGAGGACAAAAGGAGCTATGGAGTGTGCAGGCTGCACCAGCACTGTCCTTATTGGAGGTGGGGAGTCCGTGGGCCAGGGAGGATCTGTGCCTGTTCTTTCTGTGTGGCCCTTCAGACAGGGTTTTCTCTGTCCAGTGCCCCATGGTAACACATGGCTTACCCGAGGTGGACATTTACCCAACTCCAGCTGACTGTGCTGGTGACCATGAAACCTAACTACATTCAGCTGGTTTTCCTTAAATTATAAAATACTAAAATGCAAATACAGATTTGTGTGTGTTTTCACTGCTCTGGCACAGTAGGTCATATTTACATCATCTCTCTGAAAAATGTAAAATGCAATAATTTCAACCAAGGGCAAAATGTTGTCTGTGTTCTCCAGACGTTGAAAAGGTAGAGAAGTTCAAGCCAATGTCTGCAAAACATTTGGATGCTTTGTTTAAGTTGGCCATAATACAAAAGGGTGTCTCTCTCGTAAATTGCTGGTTTTTAAGGTTACAATTTCACTTTCTGTTTGTCAATAGGTTTCCCTTTATGGGTCAGCCAGTGCCAGGGACTCAGACCAGTGAAGGCCAAAATCATATGCAACAGGCAATTACACAGGTAATGCAGCTTGATATGGGCTTGGAACAAAACTGTTCAATAATGATAACTAGGGTATTTTAACTGAATCATGATTTAATATCCTTATCTGTCTGTTTACTGAAATCTCTAGGATGGAAGTTTGACACCTCAGATTTCTAGACCTAATCCTCCCAATTTTGGTCCTGGTTTTGTCAGTAAGTAAAGATTTAATTTATCGGGGTTTTTGGTTGTTTTTTTTTTTTTCATTGTACAGTTCTGTTTTCTTTAAAGTGAACTATCCATAAATGGATCCCATCTCTCAAAAAAAATCATCCTTTTAAAATTCAGTCAATTCGTCATTTTGATGCCAGATAATGAAGGGGTGTGTAGTAAATGCTGCTAACATTTTTTTTTCTAGAAGCTATCATCAACAAAACACCATAAGGAAAGAGGGAAACAGAAAATTAACGTTATTTGGATTTGTGTGAGAGCAGTAATCTATTAACTGGCAGAATGCTATAGCAGAAACCTGGTGTTTGGTTGTGTTGCAATATTCTGAGCTCAGTGAGAACAACTGTCTGTATTGATGGGATTTTTTATTTCAGAATCAAAAAGTTTTGTGCAGAATCATTGTCATTTGAACAAATACCAGAAAAAGCTTTCCAGGCATTAGTTAGGCAAGCCTGGCTGTGAAGCACAGTTGTTGAAAGCAGAAATAATACTGCACTAGCTTTTTGCATTCCATATTTCTGGCTGCCCCAGATCAATTGTGAATCCTGGTCTCTATGATGAGAAAGATTTATTAGCAGAAATTAAAACTGAGCATATGTTGGGAGAGGAAGACCATGTGTAAAAATGTGTTTCTATCACTACAAATACTTCACTTGATATTTATGAATAAGAAACAGAAGTAAACACCTTCACATTTTCCAGAAGCTGGAGTAGCAGCACTGAGTGTGCAATAAGGAGCTTTGGCAAGATTATCTGTATTAATTATTTGTGGTGAGATTTCACATGGCACTCAGCATGGCCCCGCTCTGGTTGGGTTGTGGTGGGTTCAGAGCACTTGAGTAAATCTGTTTCTCAGTTCAGTAGTAGTTACCCTTACCTGCAACTCATTAATATTTCAGTAGTTTCATGCTGCTCACGTTACTCTCAGTGTTTCCACTCAGTTGTCCCCTCAGTTTGTGGGATCAGTTCTGCAGAATTTTTCCCTGAAAGCACCTCAAGGCTGTGGCTCACCCTGAGTGGGTTTAGTTGAGCTGTTCAGAGTCAAAGCAGTCACTGACACTGTGACTCCTCAAGTAGAAGGTGGCAGAGTGGAGCACAAGAGGACATGGTTATATTGAAACCGTGCTGCTGTGTGGTATCCCTGTTAAACAAGGACCTTCACAAGGAAGATCTTTGCTGTATTCCTGGTGTCCTGGCTCACTGAAAATGTGATCAGGAGACAAGTGACAGCATCACCAATGTTCTCTCTTGCTTTCTGTGCTTAGTGCAGATCAAGTGTTATCAGACATGGTTGTTTTGCCTCCAGAAAAACATGGGAGAGCAATGGACTGCCCGTGGCAGATGAGCATTTCTCATTTGTAAGAAGAGCAATGTCTCTATTACAGCCTAAATGAGAGGCATTTATTCTGGGGGTAGGAAATGGCACTGGTGCTGAAGGCTCTGTGCTGAGGGCTGCTACTGACAAAGGGATTTTTACAAAGACGATATCTTTCTTTCACTTCATGAATATTCGATGGCATTCATCATTTTAATCTTTTTCTTAGAAGTAGTCATAAAAATAAATTTTGTGTGTACAACAGTTTTCTGCAAACACCAGAATTAGTCAGGCCATGTTTCCTGTAAGTTTATGTCCTTGCTCCTTAATCTCTTCGTACTTGAGTACTCCCAGAGATCTTCCATGTCCCCTCTTTTGTGGCAGAACAGGGAATCACTGGGTTCTGTAGCTGTTCTCAAAGGTACATTTGCTCACTGGCAAGTGCATGTTTGCTGCCCCAACAGCTGGCTGGTATCTCCTGAAATGGACTGTGTTAAAACTGTTTTCTCTCTCAAATGCAGTTACTTGGATCTGTGTCCTTTACTCAGGTCACTCCAAGAGCTTAGTATTTCTTGAAATACCAAATTCTCTGTCAAATTTGGCTGAATTTGATCACTAGTCTCTTAAAATAAGGGGGGGGAACCTGATGGTTAAACTTGAGCTCTAAAAAGTAGGATGAGAGCTCATCTCCGGGATGAGATCATATCACACTTCATTTCCCTTCTCTCTAGATGATTCACAAAGAAAGCAATACGAGGAATGGCTGCAAGATACACAACAACTTCTTCAAATGCAGCAGAAGTACCTGGAGGAGCAGATCGGAGCCCACAGAAAATCCAAAAAGGCCCTCTCAGCCAAACAGCGCACAGCCAAGAAAGCCGGCCGGGAGTTCCCAGAGGAAGATGCGGAACAGCTTAAACATGTTACTGAGCAGCAAAGTATGGTCCAAAAACAGCTAGATCAGGTAATCATCTGGAAGCCAGACTGTTCACCTTGGCACTGAGCTGTCACACTGGTAATAGCTCCTTCCTTTAAATCTGAAAGATGCGGTGGAGCGCTGCCTAAAGGGTGCCACTCCCTGTTCTGTTTTGCGTGTGTAACAGCATTGCTCTGGAGCGTAGATGACCCTGGGGCTGCAAAGAGTATTCTGTGGCAAACATTATGACAAAAAGCTGGTTAGTACTTTGGGAAGAGGGGAATTCCTTGGCAGAATGACTTGCAGCAGAGTTCTTGGCACCATGCAAAGAAAAAATGAAATACTCAGAGAAAAGTTTTAGCATGCAGGGCTTTGTTTCAGGCCTGAATGAACCTCTAACCCAATCTTCTTTTTTTACAGTTTGAAAATCTCTTTTCATTATATCTTTAGCGTTAGTCTAGTTTTGTGTTCTGTCTCATTCCTAGATGCTGATCATCAGTATTGTGTCATGGAATAACACAGGTTAGAGGGATATCTGGAGATCTTTCAGTAATGATCAAAGCAGAAGTAGCTTCACGATTAAATCAGGTTACTCAGCACCTTGTCAGTCAAGTTTTGTAACTCTCCAAACATAGAGATTTCCCAGCCTCTCTGGGCCCCTGTTTCTACATGTAACCACTTTCACTGGGCTTTGTTTTCCCTTCCTTGTATTCAGTTGGAATTACACATATCGTAACTGTGGTAATAGTGAGTAAGATGAAATCTGTGATAGGTTTGTTAAATCTGTGCTTTGCCCACCCGTAGTGAATGCTGTGTTCCTCAGGATATTTTTTTGTAAATTATCTGGCATGATTGTCAGGATTAGCTAGTCCTGTTGAAAATGAAAATGCTTTAGAATTATCCTTTACTAGTATGAAGGAAAAAAATTGGCAGCAGACAGCTTGGAATGAAGTCCTGAGTGATAATCTGACCCTTGAGTTCTTGCTCCTGTGTTGCTTCAAGACAAAGTATGTGCTGGATGGGATATTTGTTGGCTCATCTTTTCACTGTGTTGAAGAGGGATGGAGTGTGTAAATTATATCTACATAATTTTTTTTTCCCTTCCACAGTGAATCACAAGTAGAATAAATGAAAAAAAATTCCCTTTAACCAATCTTTATCATGCATATGACAGTCTAATCTTAGGGTGGAGAAAGAGTGAAGTAACAGCTGCTAATCATGACCTTGCTGGCAGATTCATTTACTGCCCCCTAATTAACGTTCTCCTATTTGTAATTTTTAAATTTAATCTACTGCTGGCAGAAACCATCCACTGCCCTTTAGCCGCTGATGGTTGATTCATCCACATCTATGCAGCGTTTTGTTCTGTACCTTGTAGGAGCTTAAATAAGGTTTAAAGTATAGTTTTAAGGACCTTCTATTGGAAACAATTTGCCACTCTTTAAAACCAGAACAAATCATTTTTCTGCAATCAAGCTTCTGTTAGTTTTTGAAAAGTTCCTGTATGTATGGAGAGAGAAAAGAGGTCTTGGATCCCTGTGAGCGGCTGTTCCTGGACACAGGCACAGAGAGCCCGGAGCTGACTGAGCCCCAGGAGCTAATGTGAGACAGGGTTATTGGCCAGGCATGGAGCCACGCAGACACTGCCAGATGGCCCCTGTGGCACTGTGCCTGTGCTCACAGGCTCTGCCTGCTCTCCCTGCTTTGCTGAAACCTCCAGCTCGGCTCAGGGCCTCTGGGGGTGCTCGGCACTGGGCCTTGGACAGCTCAGCTCGTTCCAGGGACAGCCACGGCTGATCCACCCCTGCAGGCCCTGGAGGGTGTGGTGCTTTGGATGCCTCACGGTACAGCCGCACAGAGCCTGCACAGGTTTAGTGCTGTAGGACCACAGAGAAGCCATGGAGCACTCGATCTGTGCAGTGCAGATGGATTCAGTGGCAGTGTTTATCCAGCAGTGTCAGTGCCAAGGCAGAGCTCATAAATCATCTTGGACCTGGGATAATTGTGTAAATAACCTTTTGGGTGCATCTGTCCTGCAGCCTGAAGTGTGTCCTGTGGCATCACTGTTACTCTGAGCTTTCTGGCTTACCCCTTGCCTCAGGTAAAGGAGAGGGCTATGAAACGATTAGAATTACGTTACAGGGTTTTTCCATCCCTGCATAAGTTGTGGAAGTCATAATCTAATGAACAGAAGGGAGAGAGAGATTTCCCATTATGTATGTATCATCAGCCAGTGGATTGCAAGTCCTTTTATTTTTTTAGAGACAAGTTTAATTTGATATCTGCAGTGTTGCTGAAAGGCTCTTGCTTGTCCAGTTGACAGTGTCATGTCCTTCCCTCGACTTCTGCTTGTCTGAACTACAAGGCATAACTTGTAGTGTCCACATTGAGTTTATATTGGTCTTAAAATTTTAAATTTTCAAGCAGGAGTTGCATTTTCATCTGACATGAGATCTTTGAGGATCTGCCTGTGAACAAATGGGAATATCCATCACTGTTTTCCTGCGAACTTTTCCTTTCAAGTTACATCTTCTAAAAATGTTGCTGATGTGTGAACATCATCCATCTCACTGTTTCCCTTTTCCTGTTGGTTCCGAACCGTTTGTATCCTGTGCATGGATAAGATCTGTAGGACAAGGATCACTGCTGGTTTAGGTTTGTGTATTCTCTAGCACAGTGCAGTCTTGGTGCGTAATTAGAACTTTGAGGCGCTGCTGCTTTGTCTGAAGTCTTGGGACAGGGAGTATTTCTAATGAAATAATAGCTGTTTTGCATTAAAAACACTGCAGAAATGCTATTTTGGCCTGAGGGTCGTTGTCTCCTGGAATTACAGTGGTGAGTTGCATGGTTTGTACTGCTTTCACAGCCAGTACGTGGCAGGGATGAATAATGACTGTTTCAATGTTTAGATCCGGAAGCAGCAGAAGGAGCACGCGGAGCTGATTGAGGAGTACCGGATCAAGCAGCAGCAGCAGCAGCAGCAGTGTGGGATGGCCCCCCATTCCCTAATGCCAGGGGTCCAGGCCCAGCCTCCCATGGTTCCAGGAGGAACAGCACCAGCAATGAATCAGCAGAACTTCCCCATGGTGGCACAGCAGCTCCAGCATCAGCAGCACGCAGTGGTGATCCCTGGGCAATCCAACCCCACCAGGATGTCAAATTTATCAGGATGGCAACCTGCCAGTGCCCCTGCGAGTCACATTTCCATGAATCCAGCAAGGATGCAGCCTCCAATGACACCATTGCCAATTACTCCTGGTACACCGGCTCCTGTGCCTGGCCCAAATGCAGCTGCACAGTCAGGGCCACCCCCAAGGGTGGAGTTTGAGGACAACAACCCTTTCAGTGAAAGTTTCCAGGAGCGGGAGCGGAAGGAGCGCTTGCGGGAGCAGCAGGAGCGGCAGCGCATCCAGCTGATGCAGGAGGTGGATCGACAGAGAGCTCTGCAGCAGAGGATGGAGCTGGAGCAGCACAGTATGATGGGGCCTGAATTGAATAACAAAACATCCTTATCTCAGATACCTTTCTTCAATTCTGAGCTGCCTTGTGATTTCATGCAAACCCCACGGCCCCTGCAGCCATCCGCACAGCAGCAGCAGCAGCAGATGGGGCAGATCCTGCAGCAGGGTGCTGTGACCTCCCCTCCTGCCACCAATTTCATGCAAAGCACAGAGCGAAGGCCAGTGGGACCTGCAGCTTTTGGACCTGATGCATCTGCTGTTCCAGGTGGAGCCCCCAGTTTCCATAATGTTAAACAAACTCATGGGAATCTCCCTGGGGCTGTCTTTACGCAGAACCAGGTCAGGCCTCCATTTCCTTCTGCTGTACCTTCATCTCCAGTGCTGGGGAGCGGTGCCCCGTGTGGGTCGGACACTGGTGTGCCCCAGGCAGCCAACATCCCTGTGTCAGGCCAGTCTCTCATCCAGCTGTATTCTGACATAATCCCAGAAGAGAAAGGCAAAAAGAAAAGGACGCGGAAGAAGAAAAAGGACGACGATGCCGAGTCAGTAAAAGCCCCATCAACTCCACACTCGGATATCACCGCACCATCAACCCCAACCATTTCTGATGCTACCTCCACCCCCACAGTGAACACCCCCAATGAGCCACGGCACCAGGATGAACAGGAGTCCGTGGAGTTAACGGGCCCCTCGACATCCAACGCAGGAGAGAGCCAGAGCTCCCCGGAGCTGGAGGGGAAGCTCCCCAGCAGCAGCAGCGTGTCCCAGAAACAGCCCGGTGGGAATGCAGAGGCTGAGAAGGCTAAAACGGACACACCCACCAGCCTCCAAGAAGTTAAACTGGAAAAGGCAGAAACTGATCAATGCTCAGGTCAAGCTGAGCCTAAACCAGAAAATCCAAGCAGTATTAAGGTGGAGGAGGATAAGGTCACCTCACAGCCGACCTCTTCAGCTCCGAGTCCAGCACAGCCACCCGGTGCTCCGGCAGCCAAAGGGGAGTCAGGGAATGAACTTCTGAAACACCTGCTAAAAAACAAGAAGTCCTCATCTCTTCTAAGTCAGAAACCGGAGAACAGCGGCCGAGCAGAAGAAGAGGCTTCTGGGGATAAGAAGTTAGCAGAGAAGCAGAGTCCGGCTGAAGGAATGGTGAGCCTGGTACTGGTTTTGTTACACTGTGGTCAGCAGCAGTCCAAGCCTAGTCTGTGCCTTGCTGTGGGCATGCATTGGGACAAAACCTACCTGTATGAGGGTGGAGGGAACAGCTTTAAGGAACTTTTGCCTCTTTCCTGCCTTTTCTCCACAAGGAAATCACCTGTGTTGAAAAAAGAATAAATTTTAGTATGACTTCCTAGGCCAGCATATTCAGAAATCACTAAAATGCAAAAGAACCCATTTTTCTACAGAAAATTGTCTTTAAAAATACCACTTCCTAATATTAAGGCAGGATTTTACAGTATGATTCCTAATTACTCACTGGTATGTGTCTGGGTGCTGCTTTCTCCTGCGACTCCACCTGAGTTGTCTGTATGATTTATTAGTTCATAAGGTCCTTAAAAACAGACCTAAAGAAAAGTGCTTTCTGTGGAGGTAGGATACACTTTGCACTTAGACTTGTTGGTCATTTTATTGTAATCTTAATCTCTACTTTTGGGTTTTGAATGCCTAAACTCTAAATTCATTCTTATAACAAAATTTGAGTGTCTGTAAAAGGAATAAATACTCATAAAAGTAAAAGGTACTAATTATGAGCAGCAGGTAATTTAAGTAAGTGTTAAACATCCACAGTAAAAACATGTGACAGAAATATTAGAATACTGGTGGTAGGGGTCATGTAGAGCTGTTTAAAATAATAATGGATTTTTAAAGTAATGGACTTTCTTTTGGCTTGCCCCTGTAGCATTAGAGTCACATTCTGATCCCTTTTACCCAGCTATGCTTCCATGGGAAGAAAGGCTTTGCAGATTTGTACTTGGAAGTATTTAAGCAAGTGGTACAATCCAGAAATGTTTCACAACATTTTTTCTGTTTCTAACCTCAAAATACTTTTGTATTTTATTAACTTCCACGCCTTTGCTCTGCCACCAAGTCTGTCTTTCATTAGGCCCTCATGAACATCTCCAAGGTTTCATGCACATGTAATTTTATTTTAGGGGGTATTCAAAAGAGAATGTTTCTGGCCTGTGAGTTTTTAATGATGTTTTCAGATGTCAGCGGTGTTAATGGGAGGTCATAATTCTGTCTGTAGGGACAGTTTAGCAGTTCCACCTGCCAGTAAAACACACTTTGTTATCGGTGAGATTTATTACACTGTGCCTGTGCTTTCAGAGTCGTGCAGTAAATCGGAGTGAACTGTGTATTAACATGTCAAAACTTGTGCTGCACTTCCTTTTTTCACACCAGCAAACCGCAGGAGCCCCGATGCAAGGTGCATTTGGGTGCAGTAACAGCCAGCTCCAGAGAACAGATGTAGGACCTGAAACCAAGAAGCAGAGAAACAAGAGGGCTCAGAGGACGGGAGAGAAGGCAGCTCCTCGGTCCAAGAAAAGGAAAAAAGAGGAAGAGGAAAAGCAGGCTGTTTATCCTAATGCAGATACCTTCATTCAGCTGAAACAGGTAAGGGTGCAGGGGCTGGGAAAGGCAGTCCAGAGGGCACGTGGAACAGTGGACTTCTCCCGATGGAAGTGAAGTTGGTCATTGAGTTCAATTTTGGGCACGGGGTGGGGAAAATGAGAAATTCCACAGTATCAGGGAATTTCAAGTTTGGGGCTTGTTTAATTTTGGAAGGTGGGCTGACATGGCAGGTAGTCCCAAAGCCACAGAGTTCCCGTCAGCTCTGGCAGCCTCTGGCTGAGCTGGCAGGGAGCTGGAGCTGACTGCATTCCTTAACAAACAGAGAGGCCTGCGTTTGGCAGTTTCCTGACAGTGAATAAATTCTGATTGGAGCATTGCAGTGTGCTGTATTATACTTAATTTCTGACTTTTTTTTTCTTTTAATACAGCAACTTTCTCTTCTGCCTTTGGTGGAACCGATAATCGGAGTGAGCTTTGCACACTTCCTCCCCTATGGCAGTGGCCAGCTAAATGGTGGAAATCGACTTGTGGGAAGTTTTGGTAGTGCTACTCTTGATGGGGCTTCAGATTACTACTCCCAGCTCATTTACAAGGTATGGTTTTAATCTGGATTTCTGTTGTGTGCTCTCTGTGGGAAGAGAAGTCCGGGATATTATTACTACCAGTCAGAGTTCCTGCTTTTTATGCAAGTAGAAGAAAAATAATCTTCTATTGCTAGACTAGATAGTGGAGTGGTGAAATAGTCACCATTGTTTTACTCTCTGAAAGTGGAAATTGGTTCTGGAAACTGTGTTGTTGTAAACTAATTAAAAACTATAAATGCTCTTTTAACAAATGGATGCTAAATAATGAAAATTGTAATTACAGTTTTGTGGAGCAGAAAAGACTGAATTCTCAGTACTTTGCAAAGTCATTGAAAGCATTGAAGCATTTCTTAATGTGAATTAAATAAGAAATAGACTTTTTCTCATTAGCCCTAACTAAGAACCTGGGAACTCTGAACAAAATAGACTGTTTGTTGATGAGTTAATAACCCACAGCATTTAAAACTCAGTCTGTGAGATCAGAGTGGAATATTGGGAGGGCCGCAGGATACTGAACAGGCAGAATCAAATTGCTGCTTGGATACCCTAATATAAAAACCTGTTAAAACCAGTGGTGTTTTCTCCAGCCTTACGCAGTGTGTAAGCTGAGAATGGGACCTACAGAAATAGTTTTTATGGTCAAAAGTAAGTAATGAGGATTAGCTTTGTAGGCATGCAGCAACAACAGATACTGAAGTTCTCATTTAATTTTCATTTAACATATGGGCAGTTGAATAAACTGGTGAGAAGTAGCCCAGAGTGTGAACTTGCAGAGTATCTGCTGCTCCATGGTAGCTGCTTGAGTGGCAGCTTGTCCTGTGCTGAACGTGAGGCAGCTTCCCCTTCAGTGACAGCTGGGGAAGCTGACTTGTTTGTGATGCTGGAGAGCCACTGTGGAATAGCTCTCTCAGCGTGGAGCTGGGACCTTTGCTGAAACTGTAGGAACTCGTTTGAAACTGTTCCTTAAAATGTTCTTTGTGCATTTTTGTAAACAGTTTAGCCACATCTTTTGGTAATGTATTTGGCAGTGTACTCCTGTAAACTGTTTCTCTGCAATCACTTGATAGGAGAAAAGCCAGTCATTGTGTCGTTTACAGTAGATACTTTTCTGTATTTGGTCACATGCGTGGGCATCAACTATGGCTGCTTATCAGTGCTACATCTGGCTGTAAAACTCTGAGTGGGTTAGATTGTCTGGTACTGGAACAAGGCAAGTTCTCTCCGTGTTCCATCCTGATTGATGGTCTTTGATTAATGTCATGCAGCAGAACAATCTGAGCAATCCCCCGACCCCCCCAGCCTCTCTCCCTCCCACGCCGCCGCCCGTGGCCTGCCAGAAGTTGGTCAACGGCTTTGCCACCACGGAGGAGCTCGCTGGCAAGGCTGGAGTGCTGGGAGGCCACGATGGTAAGGGTCACGTGTGTTGGTTCTGTAAAGTGAGTCCTGTTTGTAGCAAATGGCAAAACAGATCTTGGAATCACAGAATAAACTGAATTGGAAGGGACCCACAAGGATCATGGAGTCCAGCTCCTGGCCCAGCACAGGACACCCCCAGGAATCCCACCCTGTGCCTGAGAGCCTTTCTCTGTGAAGAACCTTTTTCTGATATCCAGCCTAAACTTCTCCTGACACAACTTCAGGCCATTGCCTCAGGTCCCTTCACTGGTCACCAGAGAGCAGAGCTCAGTGCCTGCCCCTCTCTGTCCCATCATGAGTAATCTGGAGGCTGCTGTGAGGTCTCCCCTCAATCTCCTCCAGGTTATCTCCTAGGATGCTTCTCAGTTGTAATACTCCTTTATAAAAACAAAATGCCCAGACTTTTTAAGGTTGTAGTCATTACTACTTAGCACTATTTTGCACTCATATAAGTGTCAGGTGTCGGTGCCTTTGCCTTGTTCCCTTTCAAAAACATGTTGCGAGCTAGACACACTCTTAAATGAAAAAGAAAACCTGAAGATGAGTTTTTTGGGTCCAATACAAATGACTGGCGTGAGCTGCTTAGTTGAGTGAGCTCAAAGCAGCCTATCCAGAATGTGTGCAGTCAGCGTGTATTTCCTGATGCTTACAAATTGGACAGTTAAAATTGCTTTCTATTCTTTATACTGGCTCCTTGTAAAGACTATTCAGTGATTAAAATCCGTTTTTTCACACCCCTTTTCCTTTGTTGTTAAAAAAATTGTTGATTTTTAGTAGTTTTGTGGGTTTTTTAAGGAAACAAACATCCTCTCATAGTGGCAGAAGACACACTCAAAAGCCTTTCAAGCCCTGTTTGCTCAAAATATGCAGGTTTTTGTAAAAATGGAAGTTAATCCTGAACGGTCACAATTTGTTGAACTCCCAAGTGTCTGAGAGTGCTGTGGCCCCACCCACACCCAGCAGGCAGCATGTCTGTCACTGAAAGAGCTGTCCAGATGTCTCATTGTGCTGTGCCTTTCTGGTTTCAGTTACCAAAGCTTTGGGGCCAAAGCAGTTCCAGTTGCCTTTCAGACCACAAGATGATTTATTAGCCAGAGCAATGGCTCAGGGCCCCAAAACTGTGGATGTTCCCGCTTCGCTTCCAACACCACCTCACAACAACCAGGAGGAGTTAAGGTAGGTTTTCCTTGACATCTTCAAAAAGGTGTTTGGAGCAGATTCTGTGATCTATCAGTGGATGAGACTGTGAAGGTGTGGAGAAACAAAACCCTCTGTGCACAGCCACAGAAGGGCAGAGAATGGAATGGGATCATTTTAACTCTTAACATTCCGCATGTAGAGAGCAGCATAATGAAATAGGTGATTCCAGCCATTGCTAGACTCTAGATTCTGTTAAATTTTTAGGAACTCTTTATTTTGCTCTCTTAAAAGTAGAAGAAGATTATACAAATAGGTGTTTCTCGTGGAGCACTGTGGTGCTGTAGTGACGGGTGACTGCTGTAGCAGCAGCAGGACTCTGCAAGAGCCACCCTGAAACCACACAGCTCCACTCAGTTTCCCAGGTGAGAAACATTGGTTGGAACATGAGTCTCTCTGCAGAGATCTTCCCCTTTACCTCCCTTGCACTTGCCTACCCAAAATATGGGTGTCCATGAAACTCTGGAGCCTGTATGTGGACAAAGGCCAGACAGTTTAAGTATTAAAACAGTTCAGGTATTAAATGCTAATTTTTTACACTGGTAGATAGAGCCATGGGGAACAGAGGGTTTGGCTTTGTTAGTGTCTCTGTTTTTCTTCACGGATCTTTCCCAAGAAATGGAATATGTGTGCAGTGGAAAATGAGATACCCAGAAGTGATGGCCAACCACCTACTTGTGTTCCGTGACCAGTAGCAAGAAGCAAGTTCATTTTAGCTCCCTGTCATGATTTATAACTTTATCTTAACAAAAGTTTAGTCCATTTCCAAAACGGCTTTTTTTGGGTTTTGTTCTAGGGTTCAAGATCAATGTGAGGACAGGGACACTCCTGATAGCTTTGTTCCTTCTTCCTCTCCTGAAAGCGTGGTGGGAATGGAGATCAGTCGCTACCCAGACTTGTCGGTTGTAAAGGAGGAGAACCCAGAACCTGTCCCATCTCCCATCATTCCCATCCTACCCAGCAGCACTGGGAAAGGTGAGGCTGCAGCAGAGTCAACACAACCAGGATTGTTTTTTTCTGTATTCCCACAAGTGCATGATTAACCTGCTGTATTCTGTTTTATTTTCAGGTTCAGAAGCCAAAAGGAATTACATAAAATCAGAACCGGGTTCAGGAGCGTTACCTGGTTCTGGCTTCTTCGCCTCCCAGCTGGGACCATCCCAGAATGGTCCTAAATCTGGCCTTATCTCTGTAGCAATTACTTTACATCCCACAGCTGCTGAGGTAAAAGGAATAAGTACTTACATTGCACATAAAGTACAACAGCAGTTAATTTGGTTTATATATAGTGACTCTTGAGGGGGTTACAGTGCATTAATGCTGCTGTTCCAGTCTTCTAATAGTTTGTATTTCTGCTGTCTGAACTTCTTGTCAGATGTAAACGGGTTTGTTTTTATTGGTTTTAGAACATCAGTAGCGTTGTAGCAGCATTCTCCAACCTGCTCCATGTCAGAATTCCCAACAGTTACGAGGTCAGTAACGCTCCAGACGTCCCATCCTCCTTGGCAGCCACCAGCACTCACAGAGGGAACCCATCCATGGAGTACAGGCAGCACTTGCTCCTGCAGGGTCCCCAGGCAGGATCCATGGGACCTACCAGGATCGTGGGGCCCTACGGACTGAAGCAGCCCAATGTGCCCTTCCCTGCCAACAGCA
The DNA here is from genome assembly GCA_013399875.1 of Gymnorhina tibicen. Classification (NCBI taxonomy): domain Eukaryota; kingdom Metazoa; phylum Chordata; class Aves; order Passeriformes; family Artamidae; genus Gymnorhina; species Gymnorhina tibicen. The sequence goes on along the minus strand of VXAZ01006720.1, from coordinate 1,237,045 downwards.
ATGGTGAGTGGGCTTTAGCTTCCAAGTGGTTGGTATCAGGGTTTAACTGAGTCAGTGTTGATGCATTTCAGCCTCATAAATTCGTGCTCTAGAATTCAGTAGTTGATTCTTGCTCCAAATAAAACTTTCCTCTTCCTGCATGATGATGTGGATGCTCCTGGATTTAACCATGAGTAGTTCTCATCCATCTCTGATTTCCATTATCTGTTTACATTGTTGTGAGTGAGGCATTTCTCCCGTAACTCCTGATATTACTGGGGTTTTTTTTTTGGTCCAGTCTGGTTTTAAGGCCATCATTCAGAAAGATTGTTCCCGTGCTGGAAAGCTTGACATGGTTGTTTAAGCCTGTATTCCTGTGTTAGTTTATTTTGTCATTTTTTACACAAGAATGTATTTTTGCCTTGTTTGCACAGTTGGTTTAGGTCTGATTTATACAATTTATCCATCAGGTCAAGGTTTAAAGCTCTCCTTCCATGCCCTGTCCAGGAGGGTGGTAGTTGTCTAGACCAATGAATAATACTGTGATCTCTGATAAATTTGGTTTGATCTGATACAGCCTCTGACAGAGAGTCTGTTCCCTAGGTCTGGCTGGCTACAAGGATCACAGCCAGAACATGGCAGAAGGCTCAGCACTGAGGCCTCGCTGGTGCTCCCACTGCAAGGTCGTGGTTCTGGGCAGTGGGGTGAGGAAATCCTTCAAAGACCTGCCCTTCCTCAAACAGGTCAGTACTGAAGTGGCCAGGGCAGGGCCCTGCACTCAGCTGGAGCTCCTTACAGCAAGGGATGGCACAAAGTCCTGTTTGTCCTGCCAGCTGAGAGCACTTCCAGCTTCCTCTGAAGTCCCCCTTCCCTGTGTGACCTAATTCAGGGTGGGACATTCAAGCACATTTGCCGTATAGCTCAGAAATGGCAAAGTTGTTATTACTGATACAAAATGAATTCCAGTACATTTCATAAAATAGGTCCCATCTATGGGAGTTTTCAAAGTTCTGCTACCAGCCTCCTTCCCTGACCTCTTCAGGGACCTCAGTTCAAGAAAAGCTCATTTGTGAGGCAGCCACGTCACTGTGTCAGGAATTGCTGTAAGAGCAGGAATACTTGCACTCCTTTTGGGCAGGAATCAGATTTCAGTCACAATCTCTTGTCCTCGCACTGGGAACTGTCATTCCTTCAACAAGTGCCATTGCTCTTCAATGACCAGGAGGTGACCACACCACAAAGACAGAGCCAGAACTTGCATAGAGGAAAGAGTTCATGCAGGCAGGAATGCACTGAATTCCCCATAAGGTTTTGCAGATGGATCAGTAGATAAAACAGTGTGATCTGGCTTTGATTAGGCTGAAATGAGACATTCTTTTGCCATCTAAAGATAAAAGAAAATGGATTTTGCTTTGCAAGAGTGCCTATGGAGCAGATGGGTGCATGGTGTAGAATGCTTTATTTTGATTGTTAAACTTCTGTGAAAGGCAGGAAATGCTGAAGAACAAGGGTGTAGGTGGTGGCAACGTTAGATCTGTCAAATAATCAAGTATTTATATCACAGCATCCCTCATTATTTCACAAATGTTCTACAAATAAAAGAGTTTGCAGCCAGATTGGAAGACTTGTTTCATTACACTTACTATGTGAAGAATGGTATTAAAATGCACTTCTGATACTCTTCTGTGTTTGATTCCCAGGATTCCCAAGAAGGCTCAGATAAAATGAAGGACATTGTATTCTGTAGCAACAACTGCTTTGTTCTTTATTCAGCAGCTGTGCAAGCAAAAAACTCAGAGAACAAAGTAAGTATCAAACATTGGCAGACCTGAGTGAGCTGGAATTACTGCAGCTATTTGTTGGAGAACAGAAAGGGGTCGAGGGGGAAACTTGCACTTCATTGGAAAGGTTTGAAAATTAATTGCTCTGTATTCAGACGCTGAGATTCTGAACCAGCAGTGTGAAGTAAAAATCATATTTGCAGAACTTTGTGTCTGACAGATCCACGGCAGAAAAGCCTCCACCTTTGGCTGCCCTCCCAGGCTTTCAAGATGCAGTCTCAAAGTCATTCAAGTTCTCTGGGCATTGTACACAACCACAGACACGTTTTTAAGGGGTATATCTTGCATTTGGATTTGGCTTATACGGTAAAAAAAAAAAAAAAATTACAACTGCGAAAATAATACTTGAGCAGCAAGTTTGCAGAAGGAGTTCCATTTGTTCAGTGCAACTGGGCAAACACAGTCGTGTTCCCTGACTTTATCTGGGCAAAGTTTAAAGCACTGATTACCAAAACACCACTACGGTGGTGAGCTGACAGTGACCAGCAAAAAGAGGTTCTGATTACTGGAGGGGAGTACATTTGAAGAAGTTCATTCAACTAAACATGGAATTAGGCAATGGAATTTTCTCAGGTGGTCCCGAATATTCTGCTGTAGTTCTCTACCTGCAGACACTGCGAGGGGTGTCTGACACCTGAGAGAAATGGGGCATCATTTTCTGCTGTGTCCAGGGTCAGAGGAAGGTGAACTTAAATTTATCTAATTATTTAATCATTAAAAGTGACATGGTCTTCACTCAAGACTGAATGATCCTGGTGAGTTTCTCACAGTTAAATTTTTTTTCAGTACTTTTTTTAACTAACTTGTCTTTTGCTGGTTTTAGATCAAATGTTCCTTCTTCCCCCTAAACCATTGGACAGAACAGGCCATGTCCTTCAAGCTTTACCTAATTAATGTGTTCTCATAGTCCTGTATAGACTGTATAGTTTGAAGTCTTCCTTCAGGTGCATCCTACTTACTTTCTCCGGAGGAATTGAACAAAAAAAATGCAGCCCTGGAGAAGATAACTGTGTGTACATTCACATCCTTCTAGTGTCCCATGTAGCTCATTTTCAGTTGTATATAAACAGGGAACATTCCTCTACAAGTGCATCAGCATGTACCTAATTAAGTTAATTAAATGTCACGTTCAGCCTCTTGATCCTTTAATTTGCTATTCCAAGATTAATCACACAAACCACATTAAGCACTTCATAATCTAAACTTCCTTTGTTGTTCTTGTTTTCTCTCTTAGGTTTGTTTTTTCACAAATCTCTGCAGGTATAATTCTTGTTTACTGTGACTGAATAGTTTAAGTCCTCAAGGTGTATCTAATCCAGAGCCCTGCAGGAATATCTCCTCATTTGTTTCCAGGAAAAAAATACATGGCATTAGTTCTAAATTTTCCGCTTCTACCGAACACCAGATTCTTAGGCTTTAAATTAGTTCTGTGACCCATATTTTAAGGTTACTTTGTGTTGTAACAAAACTTTCTAAGAATCCCTAGGAACTAAAGCTGGCAGTCAGTTCACTGAGGGCAGTTGAGGAGTTTTGCATTCATTCAGAACCTGGAAAAAGGATTTTCTGTGCTTTCTCTCATGTATGAAAGGGCACCACGTTCTAGGTAGGCTGGGAGAATTTACTGCTCCAAATCCCAGCCCAAGCTGTAGTAACATGGGTCAGGATAATTTCCATCTTTCTCTGTTGCTGCATCTTGATATGAGGCATTTGAGAAGCCTCTCCCATACTGAGCTGCCCATGTTTTCAGGATACATTTAATGGTTAACAAGTGTGGGATCTCTTTCTTAAAGAGTTTTCTGTTGATCATCAGGAATCGGTCCCAACCCTGCCACAGTCGCCAATGAAGGAGAGGCCGCCCAAAGCATTCCATCAGTACAGCAACAACATCTCCACTTTGGACGTCCACTGTCTGCCTCAGCTGCAGGAAAAGGTTTCTCCACCCTCATCACCTCCCATCATGTTCCCCCCTGCGTTTGAAGCAGCCAAGGTTGAGGCAAAACCGGATGAGCTGAAGGTAACGGTGAAACTCAAACCCAGGTTAAAAGCAATACACAGCAGTCTGGAGGACTGCCGGCCTCCCAGTAAGAAATGGAAAGGGATGAAATGGAAAAAGTGGAGCATTCAGATTGTGATTCCTAAAGGATCGTTCAAACCTCCTTGTGAAGAAGAAATAGATGAGTTTCTTAAAAAACTGGGCACAACCCTTAAACCAGACCCTGTGCCTAAAGACTACAGGAAATGTTGCTTCTGTCATGAGGAAGGCGACGGATTAACTGATGGACCAGCAAGGCTTCTCAACCTGGATTTAGACCTTTGGGTCCATTTGAACTGTGCTCTTTGGTCTACAGAAGTCTACGAGACCCAAGCTGGTGCCTTAATAAACGTGGAACTAGCACTGCGGAGAGGCCTGCAGATGAAATGCATGTTCTGTCACAAAATGGGTGCCACCAGCGGTTGCCACAGGTTAAGGTGCACCAATATTTATCACTTTACCTGTGCCATTAAAGCACAATGCATGTTTTTCAAAGACAAGACCATGCTTTGCCCCATGCACAAACCAAAGGGAACTCACGAGCAGGAGCTGAGTTACTTCGCGGTGTTCCGGAGGGTGTACGTGCAGCGCGACGAGGTGCGGCAGATCGCCAGCATCGTCCAGCGCGGGGAGCGCGACCACACCTTCCGCGTGGGAAGCCTCATTTTCCACGCCGTGGGCCAGCTGCTGCCTCAGCAGATGCAGGCCTTCCACTCCTCCAAAGCCCTCTTCCCCGTGGGATACGAGGCCAGCCGGCTGTACTGGAGCATGAGGTACGCCAACAGGCGCTGCCGCTATCTCTGCTCCATCGAGGAGAAGGACGGGCTCCCGCTCTTCGTCATCAAGGTGGTGGAGCAGGGCCACGAGGATCTGGTCCTGACTGACACAACACCTAAAGGTAAATTCTGTGAGCTAAGATGGTGACTTTGTGGGTTGGCTGTTAGTTGTGGTACTGCCGATTCCTGTTTGAAACAACTGTTGGAGACGCTGTTCTAACGTAATGTTCGTAGTGAGCTTCCAGGGCCCATTTTTAATTCCGTGCTGTGAGGACTGTGGACACCTCTGAAGAAATTGTATATGCTGCAGATCAGAAGAATTGTTGCAAGTCCACAGAGGAGACCCAAGATCGAGTATTGAAAATGAATTAAAGCAGTAGGAAAGTCAGAGCAGGTTTCCTTTTATGAAAAGTGACTTTGTTTAAACATAGAGCCATTGCTCAGTTCTCTTACAAATCAGCTTGGCTCAAGTTAGGGAGCTCTTAAAACAGCTGAGTGACCACGTTGTTCTCAGGGTGGGTAATGTCTCTGTCAGGGTGAAGAATGTCGGGGTGTCCATAAACATATGGGCAGGTCTTGGAAATCAGCTTGTGGATGTGCTGGAGGCCTGTAACCCTCCCGGTCTGGAGGCCTTGGTGCTGTGGGTGTCGATACCCTCAGCCCCACTCTGCCCAGTCAGAGCAGTGCCAGGGAATTGTCCACAGAGAACAAGCACTGACTACAAACAATCAGTGAAAAAAGAATATATAGTATATTTTCAGAAAATCCTACTTTTGCAGGATTTCTCAAGAGAACCTGTCAGTGTTCTTGTCCAAGGACTGAAAGTTTCCGTGTTGAGAACACTGAAAGCTTCATTTCTGAGAATTGAGGGTGCAGAATCAGTGGTGTGTTTGTTTGGGATTTGTTAAATCCCAAAAATTAGCAACCCATTCTCCACTTCACTTTTCAGATCCTGGCCTGTTTGTATAGGCAGTCAAAGACAAAAGCTTTCTCAGTACTGGGTTCTGGTTCCCAGATCCTCAGGCATTTGTTTTAAAACCAAGTGCAATAGTTTTTATTTTTTTGATCACTCTAATTCTCTCCCAATGGTTGTGTAGGTGTATGGGATAAAATCTTGGAGCCCGTTGCTTCTGTTAGAAAAGAATCTGAAATGCTCCAGCTGTTCCCCGGCTATCTGAAGGGTGAAGACCTCTTTGGTTTGACAGTCTCTGCAGTGGCCAGGATTGCAGAATCGGTGAGTTCACCACCCCAGTTCTCGCTGGATCATCCCAGCTGCTGCACAGACACTTGAGAAGGGGAACAGAAAGAAGCGTGGAAAAGCAAACATTTTGTTACACGCATAATTAAGCACATAATTATTTGTATTATTTTTTTCTTTTTCTCTCTTTTTTGCAGCTGCCAGGGGTTGAGGCCTGTGAGAACTACACTTTCCGCTACGGCCGAAACCCCTTAATGGAACTTCCTCTTGCCATCAACCCCACGGGCTGTGCCCGTGCCGAGCCTAAAATGAGTACCCATGTCAAGAGGTTTGTGTTAAGGTATTTTGTTTTAATTTCACATAGTACAGCCCAGGGTTTATAGGCCGCTTTAGGGTTATTTGTGCTTTCGTCTGCTGCTTACAAACCCTGTCGTCCTTGGCTGTGAATGTGCATGCCCCGGTCAGAGGAACTGCTTTGTGTCTCCGCTAGCTGGCTTTAAGTGTCTGTATGTCTGAGAGGATTTTTAAGGGGTTTCCTGGCTGTTTTCAGAGAAATCTTCAGTTTTTCTTGTATTCTTTCCTGTTACATGCCCAATTCCTACAGGCCTCACACCTTGAATAGCACCAGCACATCAAAGTCCTTTCAGAGCACAGTCACGGGGGAGCTGAACGCGCCTTACAGCAAACAGTTCGTCCATTCCAAGTCCTCTCAGTACCGCAAGATGAAAACCGAGTGGAAATCCAACGTGTACCTGGCTCGCTCTCGCATTCAGGTCGGTTCCCACGGCGGAAAATGGGTGTTTAACAAATCACACATGCTTTTATTCATACCTGCTTTACAGCTGAATTCTGTAGATGTCATGTTTTATATATAAATATTTGTATAAATCTAGATTAAAATTTGAAACTAAACCTATTGCAAAATTCTGTCCAGTCTCGTCCCAAAATCAGCAATTTTTATGTGGCACATCAATTGCATCGATTTACCTTAAGTAAAATTTCTTTCTAGTTATTATAAATATCTTAAAAATTCATTTGTTAAAGTCATCTAGAAAAAAGGGCTTTTTCAAGTTTTGGGGTGTTCTGGGGGTTTTAACCTATTTCTCAAAACCTTATTAAAACTTCATAAAAATAGAAATACACGATGGAAGCATGAGATGCTCAGGCCAAGCTGATGCAGTGGTACAAGACCAGCAGGAAAAGCTCAGTACTTGTGTGCCTTCCTAACAATATGACATCTGTTGCTTTATGTGATGCTGCTGGTTTGCCCCACAGACTGTTTTGGAAAAGCTTTGTCACTAATCTGGCCGTGCGTGGACACGGTTGTTGTTTATTTTAGGTTGGACTTCGCCGTGCCTGGGTTCCGCTCAGGTGTCTCTGGTCTAGCACGACCCACTTTCATTTCTCAGTGAATTTATAGCCTTTGCACAGTCAGGTGTCAGAGGGGTAAGAGCAGCTTTTCTTACTGACACAGCAGCCGAGTTTTCTCGGATCTCTGTGAGGCTGGGTTTGGCATCTGGGCTGTTACAGCATCAATTACTCATCAGTGCTGCTTCACTCTCTTCAAGTACTTCCCTTTCCACGGTGAGGAACACAGTGTGAGTGTGAAGTTATTAACTCTCAATGTACTTTCTGTAGGGCCTGGGCTTATATGCTGCTCGAGACATTGAAAAGCACACAATGGTCATTGAATACATCGGAACGATTATCCGCAATGAGGTAGCAAACAGGAAGGAGAAGCTCTATGAATCTCAGGTAAGGTTGTTTGTTCATTCTCTCTTTCCCCTTGCCCATTCAGACATTCATACAACAAAACAAATGCTGTTGTGCCTAAAGAATGCAGGTCCCCTGATTTCTGCTGTGCCATAAATGCAGTAGGCTAAAAATAGAACCTAGAAGATTCTAGAACCTAGAATATAGAGGAATATACAGTGATTGTTTTCAGAGTATTTCAGTGTTTATAGGTCTCACAGCCAGGTAGGGAGGACATACCCTCTGTTCCAGAGGACACAGCTCTGGCAGAGGTGTCAGAACCTCAGTTTTTAATGAGAATTGCTTAAATTTAAAGCCAATTCCTTTGTGTGACTTGATGGCATTGTAACAGTTAGTGCCTGTCTGGGAAGCACTCGAATATCCTGGATGAAAGGCAGTATGGAAACTCTTAGGAATAACTGAATTGGTTTGTGTTAATGACCCATCATCTCTCACAAACCCATGGGGATACAGGCGGTGTGTGACAGCACTTTTCCTCGTGAGCCAGTGAGCAGTGCCTGAACGCAGGAGGGCACTTGGAGCTGGCCTGTGTTGTTGGTTCACCACTGGCAATGCAGTAAAACCTTACCAGAGTCCTTGTCCCACTTGTGCCTTTCAGAACCGGGGCGTGTACATGTTCCGCATTGACAACGACCACGTCATCGACGCCACTCTCACGGGAGGCCCTGCAAGGTGGGTGGCCCCGGAGGGATCCCTGACCTCCTCCCGGGGCATCCCCCGCCTTGGCCTGGGGCTGTTGGAGGCTCTGAGTTTGTGGGGTTTATTTCCTGAGCTGGTACATTCAAGCTGTCCCACTGTCTCTCTTCCATCAGCCTTGCTCATCTTTCAGTTACGTTTCTTGGCAGCTATGAAGAAAGGAATTTTTTTTGATCCTTGATTTTTTTTGACACTTGATTTTTTTGACGCGTTTCTTCACCTAGAAAAAGTACAGAGTAATGTAATTACAAGGGGAAAGGCAGGGAGCCCGTGGAACTAAGGCCATCCTGAGGTTTGGTTCAGATTTGCCTCAAGGGATGGGTATTCCCAAAAGGTTTCATCTGTCCCGCTCTTCTTTTGTAGGTACATCAACCATTCGTGTGCGCCCAACTGCGTGGCTGAGGTGGTCACTTTTGAGAGAGGACACAAAATTATCATCAGCTCCAGCAGAAGAATCCAGAAGGGGGAGGAGGTAGGGCAGGTTCTGGCTTTACACCCCTCTTGCCACGTGCCTCCATTCCGTGATTTCTGGCCAGTGGCACAACTTGTTTGTGCTGGGGGGAGGTGACATTTCCCTTCCCCTTCCCTGTAAAACTGTGCCTGTCCCTTACAGTGCAGCCTCTGCTGTGTTTTGCTGTTAACCTGTAGCTACAGGGAAAGCTGTGGCAAATCCCAGCTGTTCCATAACCACTCTCCTGCCTCTCTTTCCAGCTTTGCTATGACTATAAGTTCGATTTTGAGGATGACCAGCACAAGATTCCATGTCACTGTGGAGCTGTAAACTGCCGAAAGTGGATGAACTAGAATGCATTCCTTGCTGTCTTTGAGGGTTGCTTGTCCCTAGGAAGAAGTGATTCACATTTTGATTTTGTCGATGGAAAATTGTTGCCTTTTTGAAGGGGAAAAAAAAAAATATCACTTCTGGAAATACAGATTTCTACAGAAGTATTTAAAAAGAAAGAAAAAAAAAAAAAAAAGGAAAAATAACCCACAAACCAACAAGCACCAGAAGCAAGCCGGCAAAATCTGAAGCTGACTTTCCAGACATGTGGAGGTGAAACTGAGTTAACAGAATGGTCCAGCACTTTTGTTTTTGAGCTCACTAAGGAGAAACTGTTTAACTTGGGCAAAGAACCGCTGGCTGACCTGCAGGAGGGCAGGTGGCCACTATGAATGTAAGACTGAAATCACCAGCGAAAGGGAGAAGTCCAAAGTGCTGGCCACAGCCTTATTTGATAAAGGGGCAGGCCCTCTAATTAAAGAAAAAATTTTAAATAAAAGTAGACACCACTGAACAAGGAATGTACTGAAACGACTTCCTTAGGGATAGAGCTAAGGGAAAAAATAACTTGCACTAAAATACATTTAAATACTTGATTCCATGAGTCAGTTTATTGTAGTTTTTGATTTCTGTAAAATAAGAGAACCTTTTTGTATTTATTATTGAATAAGTGAATGAAGCTATTTTTAAAAAGAAAGTTAGAAGAAAGCCAAGCTGCTGCTGTTACCTGCAGAACTAACAAACTCTGTTACTTTGTATAAAAGTGTAAATATTTTGAGAAAAAAAAATACAGTATAAAAATAGTTATTGACCAAATGCTACCAGACTCTGCAGCAGTTCGGGTGCTTATTCTCAAACGTTGATAGGGATGTTACAATATGATCTCATGTACTCACGGACATGCGATTCCCAGTTCGGAATAACCAAAATCTCAGTTTAAAGAGAGGGGGTTTTGTATGTTTAAAGCAGTCTCAACTGTGGTCTTATGAGAATTTTTTTAAGTAAACCTTAAGCCTGGTAAAGGCGTGTATATTACAACTCTGACTTTTGTAGATGTTTGGGTAATTTAGATTAATTTTATTTGTATTATATTGTTGCATCCCTATTTCTTAAGTCAGGTTTTTTTGTGCTTACAATTTGTGATAACTGTGAATAACTGCTAAAACCACCCAAAATAGAGGCTGAACATGGTTTTTTTTTTTCTTCAGCAAAAGTAGTCAAGGATTAGGTGACTGTTCAGCCTACATTAAATCATGTAAACAGCATAGAATCAGTTGGAGCTTCAGTCTGATGCGATAGCCTTCTTAAAAGGAAAACAAGGAAAAAAAATTAGGTGTAATATGCTTGCAGCTGCAGGACTCTGGCAATAGGGTTTTGGAAAATGTAATTTAAAGATGTGTTTGTATGGATTGTTTTTGTTTACATTTCTTTAAAAAATAAACACTGTTTTGTGTTTGCTTGTAGAAATTTAATCAGCATTTTGAACCAGGTTAGCTTTTTATTTTGTACTTAAAATTCTGGTACTGACACTTCACAGGCTAAATATAAAAAAAAAAAATGAAGTTTTTTTTTGTGTGCACAATTAAAGTGGACTGTAAACTGTTGGTATATTCAGTAATACAGTTCTGAACTTGTAATGTATATGGCATGATGTATTTTTATCTTACAGAATAAATCAATTGTATATATTTTTCTCTTGATAAATAGCTGTATTAAATTGTTTCTTGAATATTTTTCTTCTCTTGTACAATATTCCAACATCCTACCAGTATTTGTCCTACAGTTTTTTCTGTTCTGTATAATAGTATCTAATGTTGGCAAAAAAAATACAAAAACAACACAAAAAAAGAATTTTTTGAAGTATACAGAGTGTTATGGGTTTTGGAATTTGTGGAAACAGATTTAGAAGATCAGCATTTACGAATAAAAATATTTTACATCTATAAAGTGCATCCTCCTGGTCTCATTTGAGGTGTCTGGTTTCTGCTTTTTCCAGGATTTGTCTGCTTCTACCAGTGAGAAGCATTTGCCTTCCCTGTTCTCCAGTGCAGGCTGCACCCTAAATTTCACAGTGGGTGCCACATCTTCCTCTCAACCCATGAGTTTGAACACCTCACACCCTCTCCAGTCTCCTCCATGCTGGGGAGGGTGAGTGAGCAAAGGACTGAGTGGGGTTAAACCTTGATGTTTGCCGCTGTGACATTCCTGGACACCAGAGACTCTCCCAGCAAGCTCTCAGCACAGGTCCAGGCTAAAAGAGGCTCCAAGACTTTCAGGGAGCAGTGGGAAGCAGCCAGGCCAGAGCTGTTCCCTGGTGTGGATTACGTGGGGCACTTTGGCTGCTGCAGGATGCGCCCGCTCCTCTGGCAGCCACGGCCACCACCCTCCAGGAGCCATCGAGAAGGGGCTTGACACAGGGGCTTAAAAAAAGCCCCAGGCAGTTTCTTTCTTTACAAATAATAAATTCTTAGTATGACAGCAGGAAGCTGAGTGCTGTGACAGTGCCTACCGTGGGATGAGACTTTTCCTTCTGTGCTTCCTATTCACCAAAGCCTCTGGGGGCAGCTGGGAGCAGTCACTCAAATCCAGGGCAAAACTCTGAATTCCCAGCTCAGAACAGGCCCCTGGCCCAGGGCTGGGTTTTCCCAGCAGAGATCTCTCACCCTCACTCAGGTGATGGCCTGGCTGTGTGGCTGCACCAGATCTGTCTGTGGCCAGGAATTCCCTGCAGGAACAACTGACACCGTCCAAAACTGCATCACCTCCATCTGTTCCTGGAAACCGGCACTGCTCCCGGTGACAGCAGCCTCCAAATCTCCCCACTGGGAGCAAAAGGTCAAAAATTCTCCCTGGTAACCGACTCAGACCATAAATAAAGCAAGCTGCTGCTCTGCCTGGTTGAGGATTTGTTTGGGTTTTCTGATATTTTTACTGTTTTTTTAAAAAGATAACATAAAGGCAACAGAAGAAAAGGCCAAGCAAGGTTCCTGCCCCTGTGGCTGCCAACACAAATGTCACAGGAAAGCCCCACACGCAGCTGGGAGCAGCTCTGCCAGCACCTGCTGCAGTCAGGGTCAATCAGACAGGCATAAGTGAAGATGCAGCCCCATCCTGTCACCCCGGCAAGGACTGGAATGCCACACACAGCAACCACCCAGGCTGCCGCTGCTGCCACAGGAAGGGTTCACCTGAGCTGACACCGTGTTCCAGCCCTACCCTGCAAGCCCTGCCTGAGTGCAGGAGGCATCTGGGAACTGATGTCAAGGCTGCGGGTGCCCCTGAGCAAGGCCCAACACAGCTGCAGCTGACCCAAGGGGCTGGGGTTGGTTTTAGAGGCTTTGCGTGGTAGGAAGGAGCTTGGCTGGTGTCTTAATTACTCCCGCTGTAATGCTTTAACTGGAAGAACTTCCACTTCAGCCAATTGTTCTGGTTTACAACTAAACCCTGGTACCTGGTTCTCCCTCCCAGGGGTTCACCCCCTCCAGGATGAGTGGAAGAGGCAAAGCAGCTGCCCTGTGGCCCCGCCACTCTTACCTGCTCCTTTGCATCCTCCTGCTTTTCTCCTCCCAGGTGCTGGCCCCAGCAGGCGGCTGAAGGACCAGAGTCTGGCACAAGTGAATCTCCCCTCTGCAGAAAGATGGGGGTCTGTAATTACTCCACCATTATCATTATTTGCTTCACACTGCCCAAAATGTCAGTAACTGGATGCTGGAGTATTTGTGCAGTTGGAGAATGGTTCTGCTGCCCCAGTGGAAGGGCAAGGCTGTCCTGGCACTTGTGAGCTCCGACCTGCGCGTTCCCAGGGAAGGCGGGCTCTGTGGAGGGGGAAACAAGGCCAACGGAGCTAAGAAAAAAATAAGCTGGGTAACAGCAGCTTTTCTCTTCTGCAGGAGCTTCCACACACTGAAGAAGCTGAGGCAGGAAGTCAAAGAAAGGTAAACAGTAAAATAAATGAAAACAAAGAAGTGGAGGAAAAAGCCCAGAAATTACCTGTTAGCCTTCCAAGATGTGAGGAAGGGAGAAAGGGAGTAAAAACGAGGGAGGACCCAAATTGTGTGAACATTAGTTTGCATCAGTGTCTAAGTTGGTGCTTTCTGGTCCAACAGCTACAAAGAGTAAGGCCATACAAATTAATAAAAAAATGATACTTTATTTTAAATGCAGCTACTGTCATGAGTCATCAAAATAGACTTTGCAATAGTTACTTTGTTTTAAATATGAGGTGACGAATGACAGCAAAGAACTTAAACTACATGAAATGTCCTAAAATTAAAAGAACTAAATTTAAATATTACAAATGACAATTTTCAGAAGATGAAAGGGAATAAAAATATTTTCCAGAAAAAGTAAAATAATTTTGGCCAGTAAACCCATACTAGAAACGTAAATTATTGAGATACTGCACATGAAATACTCAAGGAGGACTCCTTTCTCTCATTGTCATTTAGAAGATCCACAAAGCTGAAATCTCACCATTTAAATTACATTGCTCTAATGATTTCTCTTACGTAAAACCAGTCCAATAATCCAGGATCATCCAAGGAACCAATGATAAATTTCACGTCTTCGTGCAGTGGGGCTGCTGCTCTCAGTGTGTGACCAGGGACCACCCAGACCTTCCCACACTCAGCTCCTCAGCGCAGGGCATTTCCAGCAGGTCCTTGCGATGGTTGTGCCGGGTGTAGCAGCCAAGGGCTCCGCACAAAACCCTCCTGAATGACTTCAGATCATGGCTGAAGGGGAACCAGGGCTCAGCTGAGCTCTCCTCAGCCACCTCCTCGTTGTCTCAGCTCTCAAAGTGCCACTGCTGAGGAAGGGACCCGTCGCAGATGGCCACGGTCACGTAGCCCTTGTGGCTCAGCGGATCCACCACCTTCAGGCACTGCCCCACGGAGACCTGGTACAGGCGGTTGTTTTTCTGGAGCACACAAAAAGACAGATGGGATTTATTTACTAAAACTTCTGTTCTCCATTGTCAAACTGGAGCTGAAAGTGATGCCCAAGGGGAGGGGGTGCTCCTTCCTGACAGATGAGGCTTTCAGCAGCCTCCCTGACGCACCAGAGCCGCAGCAGCAGCAGAGTACAGCACACCCCATAACCACATCCAGACTTTGAAACAAAGGTTCTCGTGTCCTCACAGGCCCTCAGTTGGGATTTTGTTTGTACCACAGTCTTTTAATGAGGTGGAGGGATGATCAAACCCATTCCCCAGCACATGCAGTACAAGCACTCAGCAAAGAGAGAGCCCACAAGGCTGTAGTGGGGCACAGACAGGTCATAGAATCCTAGAATGGTTTGGGTTGGGAGAGACCTTAAAGATCATTTAGGTCCAATTTTCCTGCCATGGGCAGGGACACCTTCCCCACTCAACCAGGTTGCTCAAAGACCCATACAACTTTGCCATGAACATTTCTAGGGATGGGGCATCCACAGCTTCTCTGAGCAACCTGTTCCAGCATCACACCACCCTCACAGCAAAGAATTTCTTCCTAATATCTAATCTAAACTTGTCCTCTGTCAGTTTAAAGCCATTCCCCCTTGTCACTCCATGCTCTTGTAAAAAGTCCCTCTCCAGCTCTCCTGTAGCCCCCTTAGGCACTGGAAGGATGCTTTAAGGTCTCCCTGGAGCCTTCTCTTCTCCAGGCTGAGCAGAGGTCACTGTTGTGCATCTGATCACGCCCTAGCCGTGCCACTGCCCTCGGCACCCACACGCTGGGGAGTTGCCACACGTCGTGACAGGATTCGTGCACGGTGGGCGCCCATAGCCAGGGCAAGGCCAAACCCCAGCCAAGAGTGAGAAGGAAGCAGATCCTACTCTTTCATTACCCTCAGAGGACTGTGCCATCTCCTATACCAACAGCCTGTTGCAGCTGTCTGGGAAGGGCTCTCTGCACAGCCCCTGCAGCTCGCATGGGCAGTCACCTCCTGCTCTCCTGCACAGGGGGAGCAGATACACAAGAACAGCCATGCCAGGCTCTGTCATTGCTTATGGCCATAGCCAGATGTCCAGTGAAGCAGGAGGGCATGGCAAGAAAACACAACACTCCTCCAAAATATCCCCCCAATCTTGTACCACAACTGACAGTGCACAGTTAGTACTTCCCTGTATCAATGACTCACTCAATGGATTTCCCCTTGTTCCAAAAGACTTGATAGCTAAAGGGTCCCAGCCAGCTCACATGTTACTGCTGGGAAAGGGGCCCCACACCTTACATTTGCCTCTCCATGTCCCTCTGAGCCTTCTTCAGCCCTAATTTAGCCTTTCTGAGAGGAGGTGACCAGCATATGCAGTACGAGTAAACTGCAATGGTGTGCTGACATTTTCCTGCTTCAGCTCCTATTCCCTTCCTAATCAATCCTTGTATTTGATTCACTTTCTTTTCTTGTGGATCACTGATGAGCACCAGTGTGACCCTGTTACAGATCCACCTCCCACACCCACAGTGGCAATGGTCAGCTCAAAGCCCACATGTCACACATGAAGTGCAGACTCTCCACCACCACCACAGGCATGACCAGCAGCCACGTGCACCCAGTGCCAGTGGCCATTCTCTCAGTCCTGCAAAATCCCTGCTTGCTAACACAAGCTGCAGAACCCTCAATAACCTCTCATCACCAGAACTGTTCAGCTCACTGCTCTCACTGCCCCTGGCAGCTGTGGCACTGCTGGTGCAAGTGTCAGACACGCACAGCCCTGGGCTCACACGTATCTGCCTCCGTATCTCCACACCATCTTGGGCTGCAGCAGGACTTATGGGACACCCCTTGGGAACTGGAGCTGCCAACCAGCAGCACGGTATGAACCCGAGACAGACAGTGCAGAGCTGTGCTGGAAGCACAACTGGCAGTGCTGGCAGGGCCCTCCCTCCCCTTTGTTCAACCATGTTTGTGCTACAGACTCTCTGCTAGGCTGAGGGCATGTGAGGGGCAGCCTCTGAGTGAATACCCAGGAGACAAATTCCATGTGTGAGCAGCACTAGCTCAGTTTTGTGGAATTGGCCACTCCAGGCTTTAGCAATTAAACTAACGAGATCAATTACAGGGCAGAAGCAACTGCTCTGCCCTGTGCTTCTTCAAGCATTAAGCAGGAATCACCACATGGACTCCTCCTGTCTCCCAGGCCTGCAAACACAACATAACAAAGCTGTGGGGTGGATTTTTTTCTCTCTGGCACATCCCAGATGAGCCACAGTGCTGTGGGTGGCAGAAGAAAGGCTCAGTGGAGCTGCAGAAACCTTTCTATATTGCAAAGGGCCTGCACGTCCCAGAGCTCAGCAAAAGTCTAACTAAGACTGAAATGCATCAAAGCCTGTGCAACTTCTGTACAGACTGCTTGAACCGTGGGCTGTGCCTGGTACAGTGCAATTGCCTTGGTACATCTCAGGTTTAGTCACAATTAAACTCAACCCTCATGTCCTGTTAGGGCTACTGTCACTGACTGAGACATTGATTGCAAGTCCTGTGCCCTATGCCAGCCTCTCCACTTACCCCAAATGTCCACTGCTGGGAGCCACCGGAGCCGTGGCACTTCATGAGACGAGGGGGATCGGACGAGCGAGTTTCCGAAACATCCAAGCAAAGCAGATTATTTAAAATCAGCTCATGATCCTCATTGTAAATCCAGACCTGAAAGAGAAGACAGAAAGACATTTATTGCAATGTTTCAGGGCAGTTTCCTTGAATCTTTTGCTAACCTACAGAGGTGGTGCTTCAGCATCTAGATGTCAGAGACGAGCCTTGCAGTGAGTGGTGAGAACTGAATGCAGCCCCTTCCCTGGAGCCCACCTGCATGAAGCAGGAATGCACTGAAAGCAAACTCTTCACAGAAGAGTTTCCCTGTGATCTCACTGAAAACCACTGTCAGCTCTAACAAGCAGCAAGGACACACTCAAGCTGTCAGTCTGTCCTCTCCCACATGCTGCTCGAGCAGAGCAGGTATTTTTATTCTTGGCACAGAAAAGTGTCGAGCACCTTCAGTTACTGCCATTCACGCCCACACCCTGCTGGCTCTGTGGGCTGCTCTGAGCAAGGCACATCTGGCACAGCTGGACGTTCAGGGAAGCAGGAACAGCAGCCCGGTCCAACTGCAGGAGCTGCTGGTCCTCCCTGCCTTGTTCAGCTCCTTCAGGCCTGCAAAGACCTGGGCCAAGATCAACGCTGTGGAGGACCCAGAGCTCCCATAACCAACAGGAAACTCTGAATCCCAAGCTAGAAAGAAAAGAAATGAAGGAACTTGGGGGTGTGTACCTCAAAATATCCTGGGTTACAGAGGGGTAGAGAAAAGAGAAGAAAGTAAATAGAAACTGTAGCCCTGCAGTGCAAGGAAGATCCTGGGACCATCTGGCCCAACACCCAAGGCCAGCTATTCCAAATGCACAGTGGAGCTCTGGCATTCACAGCACCTGGACAGCACTTCCCACCCTCTGGGGATGTTGAGCAAGGCAGCTCCCTTCCCCCTGACTTCTGAGCCTGTGAACAAGAAGAGCTGAGGCCCTCATCCCCATCCCTGAAGTACCTACAGACACACTAAGTTCCTCTGGTGTGTTCCTGTTCCAGCCCTGTTCCCATTTCTCACAGCTCGGTGCTGTACTTGCCATGCCTGCTGTGTGAGTAATTTTTTTTTTCCATTAAGTCTGCATGAGTTTCACAGTCAGAGTATGGAATATCAAATTCCAGGCAGAAAATCACACACAAATTTTGATTTGTCTCTTTTTTTGGCCTATGAAACTAAAACCAGCCTTCTGGAGGGCACTGGGATTTGGGACACAGCCTCAGTTGGAGAGCATGACTGAAAAGCACAGAGCTCATTATCACAGTGACTATTACAACACAAGGAAGGCCTCCTTGGAAGAAGTGCAGGGATCAGATTAAAATTTGCCCTAACCTCAGGCATCCTGTGCCTTCTAAAATACTCTTTCGTGTTTAAACCCTGTCATGAAAAAATAAGCATGGCAAGATTAAAGAGGGAGGAGAATATGGAGAAATGACAGGACTTGCCAGAGAGAATCACTATTAAAAGAATAATGATGGAGCCAAATCCAAACAAGAGATGAACTGGTAAAAATGGAGAGAGAAGACTGCAGTGACACAGGGAACAGACCTTCAATCAAAAAAGCTGAATAATGGCAAAGAACACAAGACAGTGGTTAAATCCAGTGTGATACTTCTCCACAAAGGCTTACACAAGACAGCCAGAATTAATTTCAAACTAATTATGTGTTTAGTGTAGAAAACAAAGGAAAGAGGAAAAATAGCCCCAAATTTGGTTCCAAATCCAGATTAGAGTATCACTATGAATTTGCAGATTATTAACAGATTCCAGCACCGGGAAAGCAAAGCCACCCCATGAGGTTTCTTTGTTACACAATTGCAAGCCTTAGCATACTCCAAAAATTATTAACTGAGTTAATTGTTAACTTCTGCTGAAGACTGAAAGGATGATGTTCAGCTCTTGTTAAAGGCTGTCAGGAGCAAGAGCCCCACACAGGAAAGAAACTTCTGGCAGGCAGCACACTATCAAAAGTCTAGAAGCAGAAAGGTGCCTTCCCAGGATTTATGTCCCATTTCTGAGAGATCTCTTGTTTTATCCTCCTATGCATTTTCTAAAAAAAAAAAAAACAAACAGGAAAACCAAACCAAACCATTAAAAAATCTAATCTATTTTAAAAAAGAGGTAACAGAGGTGCAGGTTATTTTCAACCTGCATGCACTTCCTAACTAGCAGAGTTAGGAGAGCATCACTGTGAAGACTTTGGTTTCTAAAACTGGGATTGTGTCCAGTTCCCACACAGAGGAAAGCAGCACCTTTAATTGCCGTCCCCCAGAGACACATGGCAATGATCTGCTCCAAAAGTCTAAGGGAAGTCACTGGCCATTTTCATTGGTGTCAAACAAAATCAATGAGATGCAAGTAGAATCATGCAATGAATCATTTCTGTTTTCAAATAAAACCTAAATGGCAGATGTTATGGAAAAATCCTTTCTCCATAATGAAACTGATCATGTTTGTGGGTTAAATAAAATACTTAATTTGGCAAATGCTGTAGGACTGGCCTCTTTCAAGCAGCTTTTTTCCCCTATCTCTCAATACAGGCAACAGGAAAAAATGAAAGGTGCATGGACCTCTTCAGGCAGGTGCATAGCATGTGCTACACTAGATCTTGTGGACAAAATAAGTGGGAGGAGGTCCAAAGTATAAGCTCTGTTAGTCTAAGCTACTTTTACACAGGTGCACCTTAGGAAGAACTGGATGTTCAATTCAGACCCCTCAAAATGTAGTTTAAGCTAGTTACAAATGTAAGACTGGGCTTCCTAGGACTTCAGCACCTTCAGGACTTTACTTCATCCACGTAACTCAGACAAATCCCACGGCCTTCTCCTGAATTTCAAAAAGATATGAAATAAGCCAGGAAGCATCCGCCTACCCTTTGGCTTTCAAAGATCAGTGGAGTGCAGCAAAAGGCGTGGCTGGCCAACTGGCAAAGCTTTGTGGATACACATTTTTATCTGATCTGCAAATTGCATTAGCACTAGAGAAATACACTAAAAATTTTCAGTAAATACAAGACAGTAAGTACTGCAGAAACAGCCCTTTCTTTGAAAGAAAATTCCTGCCACGACCCATGTAAGTATTCCAGTACTTCCAACAGTTACAATCTGTTGCTTAGCTTGGCACTGCTGTATTATTCCATCAGACAGTTTGTAAAAGATAAAAATTCAGCTGAAGAGCACAAAAGAGCTGCCTCAGCCCTGAGGAGGAGATGTGCCCAGCAATTTGCACCATCACATCCGCTTGCAGATACTTCAGCTCCTGTTATTATAGATAGCAGTGATACTACAGCACCAAACATCCTGCGACAATCACCGCAAACAGCCAGGGTTGGTGGCCTGTAATCATTGTTTGAAGCCATTGCTACTCTGAAAATCCACCATCCTCCTGAGGGTCATTCCAAAGCAGATATGTGCCTTCTGCTCCACAGTTCAGTGTGCCACTGATAATTCACAACAATCATTAGAGGGACCAAAGAATTGTTCCTTCAATAGTTTGTGGAAAAGCAGCAAGACTGAATTTGCACTTCTTCACACTCACTCCGACATGTGCTGTGTCAGAAAAGCAAACTAATAACCATGATTTAGAGACTTAGGGAGAGAGATCTTACAGAAGAATTGCACATGGGAACAAAACCTTGTAGACTCTGAGTCTTGAACAGCTTGTAAGGGACATATTCTTACACTCATTAAGTGCTACAGGAGTGTTAGCAGACCTCTTCTCAAGTCCTGTGCTTGAGTACATTTTTTCAAGGTCCAGTGGACAGATTCCTCTTCTGTCACTTCGAACCTCTGTTCTATAGGATCCCATCACCTCTTCCACTTGTGCTATTTCTAACAAGATTTTAATTTCTTATTCCTAGATTTCTGTTCAGTCCCCAGAATCATCTCAGACTATTTCTGTAACAGTTAATGGAGCATCCTAGTTTTCATTATAACTCAAAGACATAATCTTTAATATATTTTCTAGATATGAGAACCACTTCCTTTATTATTTTCTTTCTATAGCAAAAATATGAACTGAATGTCAGTCATGTCAAGCCTGAGAAAACAGGAGAGTGTGAGGCACTTGACTGATTTTCAACTCTACTTAATGATGACCATCTAAGTCAACTACAATGAAAATGATCACCCATAATGTTGATACAATTGAAAGTTACATAATACCTGTTATTTCTTTTAAATCCAAGTTAAGTGAGAATTTGAAATTCCTTAGCAGCCATAAAGGCTAGAGAAAACAAAGCAAGCATAAACTAAAGGCAAAACAGAATTGCTTTTAAGGCCAGTCCCATGACTTCAGAGAGGCTGGTCAGCTCTCACATGCATTCACCAGACCAAACACAGGCTTTTTTCCTAGGACAAAGCCATAAAACAGATAATTCTAGAGCAAAACCAGCTGAAAATGCCAACGAGTTGAGTGAAACAACAGTTAAAAGCTTCCAATAGTCAGGATGTTTCTTGCTATCTTTATAAGCAGAAGCTGCTAAGTAAGTGTCATCTTTCTCTACACTGTTCTCACATATCTATAGTAAGATTGTTCAAGAGGTTATGACAGCCAAGTTGGCTGAATGCACTCTTGGGATTTATTAGGAGAACAAAATAAGTCTAATAGCAGGAAAACATAGTGCTGGTTGACATACTTGGTTGGAGAACAAAACCATTGTGAAAGAAGATAGCACAGCCAGTTTTTTTATGAGAACTAATTGCTGAATTTACCACTAGTAAACCAGATCCATGAGAAAAGAAGCCAAAAATCAACAATCAGAGCATGGATTTGTCTTTCTCAGCATCAAAGGGCTAACTGAAGTTTGTTCTCCTGGATAAAAAAAAGTCAGAAAAAGGTTTTGATATGGAAAACCAGCAGACTTTCTCCTTCAGGCATGTGGCACTTCATTATGAGAAATACTGCAGCAAGGAGAAGGGAAGCATAACTGTGTGGACATCATGCCCAGGCAGGCATTTTTGCTTTCCCAGCCAGACAGAATGGCTCAGAAAGCAGCACTGTAGCTTTGGCACTGCAAATGTACAATCACTTGGTGGCGATGGTGCCCGTCAGTTACTATTACACTTACACAGTCTTTAGATTTGCAAGACTTGCTGACCATCTTACAGCTAATGGAACAGATCAAATAGGAAAACCTTCATTCCCACTCCAGCTTTAATTAATCCACCTTGCACACAGGGACTCGCAACTTGGTCATAGCGATGATTTCTCAGTGCTCCAAAGGTGAAGCACAAGGATGTATTCCTTGCTCCTGTCTCATAACTGGACCTGGAGGCTGCATGTTGAGAGCCAGCCACACACCCAGAGAACTGCAAACACCCCTCACAATTCCTCTGTCTTTCTCTGTCACACTCAGCTGGTGAGGCCACAAGCAGGAGGCAGAAAGTCCCATTAGGTGACAGTGGGACACAGCATTTTGTTGGGACTATCACAAAACACTCTGCTTCCACTGCTGCAGTTTCCATACCTTGAAAACTGTTGCCTGTGTCACAGAGTATCAAGTTAGTCCAGCACAACCCACCTTTACTAAAGCTATGCTGCTTTACATCCCATGCTCCATTTACTCTGTGTCTTTGATTACTTTTCTCTTTAGCTCCAACCTAGCTTTTAGAATTGGATCCCACAGGCTCCTAAATCATAATGTTCTCAGTGTAGTTCTTAGCTAGGTAAGTCTTTATGGCATTAGCTGAAGATCTCTCTACTCTAGAGACTTCTTATCCAAGTCCTGAATTTCTGTCACCTGAAAGAAGTGAAACAGCAAAGGCTTCATGTAGTAATACAAAAATTCTCATTAGATTTTCACACCCAACCCTAATTAATCCCCAGATCAGCAATTCACCTGTAGCCAAAGAATCTTCTGAATTCCTTCTATTTAACAAGTCATTCATTTACCCCAACATACAGCCACCCCAGCAGCAGAGGACTGACTGTACAGTACACAAACACCAGCGGGGCAGGAAAAGGCTGCTTTAAATTCCAGTATGAGGATCCGACTGAAAGAGCTGCTACAAATTCTGAAGTGCCAATCAATGGATTATGAACCCGTCAGGAGCCAATTCAGGGCAGCCTTCAGCCAAACACAGAGAGTCATGCCATAAGGACAGGAGATTATAATATCCAACACTCAGCACTAGCAGGAGCTCCACAGTGTCCTTGGCCAGCCCCATGGTTTGAATGACCCTCTGTAACAGCCTGTCTGCTGATGAGATGTCACACCAGGGCATTTTGCCACCAGGAAAACATATTGGTCATGAATCACTATTTAATATAGTTGGGAATCTCATACCTGGTTCTGATCGTTGTAGTCACATTCCCGAACCACCACCAGGCCTCCCTTCTGACTTGGGTGGCCCTGGGCAACCAGGCATTTGTTGGTTTGGAGGTGATACAGCTATGAAAGGAAAACAGTTTGATAGAGTAAACAACAGCCCTAGATCTTGAAGTGTGCTCAAAGCCCTAGATCCCCAGTGTGCTCAAAACAACTCAGCCAACACTTCCAGTAATAAAAAAATCTTCCCTTTTAAAATACCATTCTATTTTTCAGATAATTTGGAGAAAAAACTGCATTAAACAGTTCCAATTTGCTTTCTAATTACATCAAGATTTCTCTCTCTGGTACAAGTGCAGTACACACATCCTGGCTTTGCACATGCTGGTCATACTCTGTCAAGGTTCTTTGCCCTCTTCACTCTCCATGGAAGTCTGAGGCCCCACAAATTCTGCTCAGGAATATTGACTGTACTGTATAAACTGCATTTTACTATAGTTTAGCTTAAACATAAGTATCCTCCTACAGCCTCTCTTCATGGAACAGGACCGCCTCCCTGAGAAAGGAGAAGGAATTACTGAAATAAAAACAACTTCAGAGATTTATGTTGTTTGTAAATTGATTTTCAAGAGCATTTACGTAACCGAAAAGCCACTGTTATCAGCTATGGTATTTTACTGATGGACCAGGGAAGAAAACAACATTTTACAAACACACAAATGTTATTTTTGCTCAAATGCCCTATCTAGTCTGATTTAGGGGAACAGTGTATCAGAAGACTGAATTCAGGTCAGAAGCCTGTCCTGTGATGCAGAACTGTAAGCATCTACCATCAAAGCAAACAAGGAGGCTCTCAGCAAGCTGGCAATCTCTCCTGATTTGAACAATAATGCCCACCCTAAGAGACATCCAAGACATTTTCTGCTGTACAAAGTTTAGGTTGTTCCATTTCAAGAACCAAAAAATCATGAAGATCTTGATGTATCCCCACAGAGGTACTCAGGGAAACAAAACATCTCTAATTCTGGCTTTAAATTACACACGTGCCCTGAACTAACTGCTGGCCAGCAGAAGACTGCTTTTCAGCCTGAATATTTTTCTTCCCCTAATGTGGTGGGAATCAGGCTCTTCAGACAGCAAACACTGCCTGCACACCACGAGCTGAGAGATGGCAGGGCCTCAGATCTGACACCCACATTAAAAATACTTATTTCCAATCTGGAGCTGGATGTAGAGGAAAAAAGAATTTACTGTTCTCAACTCGAGGCCAGGCTGATTAACTAGCCAGCTGAATTTTATTATGAAGACATCCATAGCTGTCTTGGCATTTCTATTGACTCTACAAATTTTTAGAAACCTAAATACACTTCCAGTAATAAAAGGAACAAACTGCTCAGTCACATGATAGCAACAATTAGCGTAAATACCAAATAACATTTTTCACTAAACACCATTTCTGGAAATTGCTGTCCCAAGGCACATCAACAATCGCCTCGAGTGCACCATGTTTCTTTCTCCTGTTCCCTACACACATCTAAAACAAATTACACAAAACATTCTAACTAATATTTCCTCACACCCCAGATCTAGGACAGATCTCATTTTCATCACTCCTCACTCAACAGAAGGCTTTTAAAGCATAGAGTACATGAGCTTTGTATGATTTCTGTCCTTGTTTTTATTGGCCATGATGGCCAGCATTTGGTAACACTGGCAACAACTGCCACCATTTGTGATCATTACATTTCTTCCCAGCTGTCAAACCACCACTTATCTGTGGCCCAATTAGTTTTTGAGAATAAACTGAGATTTGGAGCAATTCCTCCCAAATCCTAAAGAGTCTGGCACGCAGTGGTGACATTGGCTGATCGTTCTGTTCCTTGCAGGCATCTGGAAATAGTTTATACAATCATCAGAGCCAAAGCTGACTCTCTCATACAATGCTGGGTATAATTCTTGAACCCCAGAGAACCAAGCCAAGGAACTGCATTTTTCTGCTTTTTCTCCCCCTTTCTTAAGGGGTTCACAAAGTTTTTCTCAAAATTAAACCATGGTGAATAACTGCTGGGAAGATTTACCCTTAAGTGTTGCTGAGATATTCAGATCCCTCAAGTAGCTCTCTCCAATATCAACAATTCCTCAGTTAACTTTCTGCCTGAATGAAAGCAGAAAGCTATTACGTTTTTTAAAAAGGAGAAAAAGGAGAAATAAAGGTCTGACTAGGGAAGTAACAGCATCCAACAACTAGGGGAATCAGCCCATTGTATCAGTTTTATTAAGGGAAACCACATAACTAACTTCACAGCTTGGCTGGGATATTGCTATAAAAATACTGCAGAAATGATGGATTCCCAGACAGCTGCTTCCAGGCAAAAAATCTAATGGTGTCAATAGGTCCTGCACAAACACAGGTCCTCCTGACTCACTTCTTGCAGAACCAGCAATTGTCAGCAGCTACTGCAGCCTCTGTCCCCCGTGGGGACATCACTACTAAATGCTTCCAACTACTGAGCTAAAAGGGAACCTGCGAACCATAATCTGTGTGCACATGAAGCAGTTTATTCCAGAGTATTCTCTTTCACAGAGAAGACAGTGAGAAAGTTGTCTTGGGCTTAAAACTATCCATTATTTTTGGGAAGCATAAAAAGTGAATTTGACACTGGAAAGAGCAGATGCAACTGTCTGGTGGCTTTGCCTGCGTACAAACCCATAAGCAAAGGTGTCAGAGCTAAGGCATGAATTTAATCATGATTTCCTTCATGAATGCACATAAAAAATTCTCTCTTCACTTCTACTTTGAAGAAAAAAAGAGAGGAGAAAAACTCATTTTTTGTTCATTATGTAACAGTCGAGACTAGAAAAACCATCATCGGCCTCAGATGCAAATGTTCACCTTTGCAGAAAATTACCCAATAAAAGCAATGAGTTTGGAAACTAATTACACTGTACCCTTATCATAAACCAACAGAGCGTGAATATTTGAGGCCAAATTTCTCTCTATCCAAATCCATCTTCAGAACCAACAGCCATGAAAGCACATTCTAAAGACAGCAAAAATTCCCAACTCAGAGCTTTGAGGTAAGAAACTTCATTGAACAGTATCTAGTCTGAGGATGACCTGAAATACAGATCAGATTGAAACTTAGTTGACAAAAATCCTGTTATTTTCAAGACAGCTTGTTGCAAAACTTATGGAAACAGACTATTTTTGTTGTATTTGAGCAAATCTTTAAGGAAAAAGTCTCATAATAATTAACACATCAGAATTCTATATATTTAAGTTTCTCTTACCCTTCCACGCTGGATTATTTTTGGTCGTTTCTGCGCTCTATTAATAAAAACTGGCTGTGGAGCTTTGGCATTGGGCCCAGATATTTGCATCTCAGGATAGATGTTATCTAAATACCACTTAAATGACTTGCAGTTCAATCTCTTCCTCAGTTCTACACGGTCGGTGATATTTCCATAGCTCCTCATCCTCAGCTCAGGTCTCAAAGCAAAATACTGCTCCTGTATTTAAGAGAAACAGATTTTGGAAAAGGAGAGAAGAATTTCAGATTACTGATTCCCAATTTTTTGCTGTTTCCAGAACTCCCAAAATTTCATTTCATTTTGCTAGTGTTTTCAACCAGTAAGTTTGAAACTGGCAGTAGGAAATTACAATGCTAGAATTGCCACAGGAAGCGAGATTTAATCTTCCCTAACTCTGAGCTAATCTTTCTAAGTGAGGGGTTTTTTGGATGAAGATACTTCTTGGGTACAAATCTGCTGATCTTTTTTAGATGCCAACTTGAGGAAGAAACAAATCAGCCCCTGACTTTACTGCCACTGGCAATACAGGCATCCTAGAGTCATTAACTAAAAAGCAGATGCATGTATCATCAGCAGCCTCATCTGACAAAGGTTTCTTGAAACTATTTTGATTGTTCAGTGGATTGTTTTCATTGCTGTGGGATTCAAATATGTTTTGTCTTGCACAGTTTCCAGCTTTCCGATTTTACAAATGATCAGGGTAAAACCATTCCAGAACAGACCTACAAATGGGACTGATATCATGAAGTTCAGTAGGACCACATCTTATTCATATGAATAATCAGAACCATCACCTGGGCTTTCTGGGAAGCCCAGTTCTTTCCATTCATCTGCATCATCTCCAAAAGGGCTCCCACAATGTTATTTTTTCACATTCTATTTTATGATAGTGCTCAGAATCTTACTTGCTAGGCAAAGATAAAGATTCCAACCCAATCTCATGTGTTGTTTGACTCCAATGCAGAGACAATGGGGACAAACAGGAACTCATGAATGTACAGCATGGCACAAATGCTATTGCTAAAACTAGGAAAAAAAATCGCCTTTTAGCATTTAATTCCAGATAGATTTACAGAGCCCACAGAAAAGGCATTGTATTTGCACACTAATTTGTTTACTAGGTACCATTTAGAATTCAGTTTTCAGGGCACTGAACTATGATATTTTGTTGGCTTAATCTCTAGGAGACATCTGGAATTCACTCACCATGATGTGGTTCTGACAGTTTTCAATTACCTCCCGCTATCTGATACTCAGATGACGGACAGCTTCACCTCTGGACAAGTTACACATCTCTCCTCATCAAGACCTTTGAGCATTTGGATGTGCTCAATGCATCACTGCTATTTTAATAGCAGAAGAAGGGGAAGTGTGTACTTGGTGTACACTGGACTGTTGGCCAGCTCTGAGGAAGTCTGGAGACAGACTGGACATCACAATCAGAAACTGGTCTGCTTCAAAAAGCAGCTCTGCTATTCCAACTGCCTCTTTCCTGGCTGAAGTTAAAATGTTGGTATCCTACCTTTTATGTGTTATTTATTACCGCTGTGTACATGAACTTATACTTCTGCATTTTGCTTTTGACAGTTATGAAAATTTTCCTGAATCATTTCCCTTATGCCATTTCCTTTATTAAATACTGATACTTACTCCTTTAAGTCTTATCTTTTTACTGTGCATCATTAGGTTGCTTTGGTAAATTATACTGGCCCTAAATATTTGCATTATTCTTATAAAACCAAAAATATTTCCAAGCTTGTCTTCCATACATTCTCTGGCAGCTATCAGAGAATCAGACTAGAAACAGCTAGAAAAGTTCTGGACACAAATCTTTGATAAGAGACTGCTAGAATCAGCAGTTCAAGTGCTTGCTGGATAAAGCAGTATCAGCTGGAAATTATAACAAAGAATCAAGTCCAAGCTTCAGAGAAAGCCATCATTAATCACAAAACAACTATGCCCAGACATCAGTAAAAGGGAAAGTGATAGATCAGATCTACCAAAGCATTACAGAGATGGAGAATGGAGACAAAAATTAATGGCCTCTAATGGATTCCTTGAATTGAACATCAAGGTAAAGGATGGGGTTTGAAACATAAACCTCTAAAGAACATAAAATTAATAAAATATATCTCATATAGAAATTGTAGGGACCACAGGAGCTGAGCACACAGCAAATCCTATGGGCCCAGAGGGCAAAATGTCATTAAGTATCTCAGAGATGAGGGATTCACAAACACCTGATGTATGCTCAAAAGCATCAGTATCAAGATCTGAAGACAAAGAAGGAATACACTTGCCCTTGAATCCAGAAGTCAATCCTGATTGCTCTTCCAGGGCAAGCCAGACTAAAAAGCAGATTGCTAATTAAAACAGAAAGCAAACAAGCAGCCAAAAACAATCCCTGTCTCATCAACATGGAAATTACCTGAAGGCACAGTACATGGCTGCCACATAATACTGATTTGGACACAAAGCAATGGAGAGCTTACAAAAGCTCATCCATCATCTTTTACTTCACTAGAAAGGCATAAAACTCAGTCTCCTGCAGGCAGTAAAGTAACAAAGAGGAGACTTGAGCACTCAAAAGCCAAATGACAATTCTACAGACTTTAGGAGTTCCTGTCAAAACTAACATTAGGAGTTCAGACTACAGAAGGAAAACCCCATCAGAGGCGTAACAGATCCCACTGTGACACAGCCCTTTGACAAACAAGCCAGTTAATAACCATTTAATAACCTTATTTCATGACCTAGAATTGTCTCTTACCTTGTATTCATCCATCCACACGTGTGCCAGCCTCAGTGAGTTATGAGCCATAGTGTCCTGTCCCCCAGGTGAGCCATAGGGACGCCTCTTGCGGAAAATGTGTCCCACCCTGGAGCAGGGGATGATCAGGAGTCTGCCACCACACATCCAGATCTGCCCATACAAAAGCAGAACATGCCTCACTGTTCAGAATGCTCACTACCTCATCCCCTTCTTCAAGGGATACTTTGGTAGGGTTATGCATTATGGAGGATGAGGTGTCAGCAATGTTGGCCTACATGTCATGTTTTCTGACAAATTAAATTTTTAGATCTCCATGTTACAAAAGACTATTTTTCTCACAGGACCACACATTCCACAAAACACATCACAGCTTTCAAGAGACAAACAGAAAATTTTCTAAAATGTTATGCTCTAACCACCTATCAGAAAAGACTGGAATATATGGGCTAGGACTCATCCTGCAGATTAAGTTCCCTAAATTGATTTAGCTGCATGAAGATTGTCCACAATTCTGTGACATGTAACAAAGACCAGTCTTTGTCATCCAGGGAGCCTGGAGCACTTTTCAACTAAGTATGAAAACTTATTGGATAGAGCTATTTGTTTCTGTTAAGATAGGAGAACTCAGAAACACTGAGTCCCATTCAGATGCTACGTTTAGGAGACTTTATCTGTGGCACCACAGATCTACATTTTATTTACACTCTACTTCCATTGCTTTTTTTAAAATTTCTTTTTTAACTTCATCATCCAGCAAATTACCAACATTAGCCCTTTGCTGAACTAACGTGTTCTCCAGTTCCAGAAAATCTTCTCACATTAGCAGTTTATAATCAAGTCACTTTTAAAACTCCTTCTAGACAAGATAAAGACACAACTTCTTTCCAACCCTCCCCCAGGAAGCTGGGGACTTCCAGAAACTCTAAGTTCTCTGAATATACTCCAATTTTTCAAAGCCCTTTTTATTGAAACTGTGTATTACAAGGTAGTAACAATAATCTCCTCACACTCCACACACTTATACTCACATATCTAGTAATTACATTTATACTGAAAATTGAAAGATTTTATTTATTCAGCACGCACTCCTTTAAAGTCACTCAAATGTATGGAATTCCAATTCTTATTTTTGAACTCTAACTTTGATTTCTCTAATTGACAAATTCCTCTAAAGTTTTGGGGGTTGTATGCCTGGTTTTAAGTTTGTTTGTTTTTTTTTTTTTATACTAACTTCACTTTTTAATCCCCTTTTCATATCTGTCATGATAGCATATCATTTTCAGGCAGACTCTTGTCCAACCTGTTGATGAATCCACTTCACAAAAGGAAAGAGATAAGCATGACATGGAGCACAAAAAGTTGGTTTTCCTTCAGTGGAGTGACAGGGAAGATGAGATAAAATACAGGAAAGCCCAATACAGCACCATTTTCAAATCTTATTATGATTTTCTCATTATTTTCCCAACCAAGATGATTTCTCTACATGAATCTCAATTTCGTTCCAGAAAACGTTACAGTTCCAGGTCCTCAGAAAGGAGGCTGAAGTGTCTAAAAAGCTCCATAGGTGTCTAAGGAAACATACTAAGCTTACATCTTAGCAATATTGCTGTGAGCCACGCATCTCTAATTCACTTGTGAAATTCATTAGACATTGCTCATAAACTAATTTCAAAAACTTGCATGATTATTCCTTTCCTATGCTTCTCTACAGCTATTATGAAATGCTCCACCACCAAACCAAGAAAAAGCCACAAACATCTAACTACAGAGCTGAAAATTCTCTGATTACCCGAAAAGATATTTCCAGGTTTTCTCCTCCCCAGATGTCCATGCCACTGTCGTACTGCCCGAGCTCATTGAAGTACTCACGATCCATGGCAAACAGCCCTCCAGCCATGGTAGGTGACCTAAAAAGGTTCATGGAAAGAAGTTCATTTTGTTTTAGAGAGAGGAAAAAACCCCACAACAGTAATTTTTGCTGAATCTGCTAGTCCCAAAGTCCAAATTTACAAATCTACATAACACAATTTAAATCCTTCAGTCACTAGACATCAGTTCTAGTCTCAAAACATTTTCAAAAGCAGATCTGTAAGTGATATTTGTGATCTTCCATTGTTCCAGTACCTATAAATCATATTTCTTTACCTGGTAAACTTGAGGAAAAGGGATAGGACAGAGAAAAAAGAGTGACAATGCCAGAGGCAGCTTTGTTTCATCACTGACTCAATTATCAGTTTACTGGCAAGTTATTTACAGTTTGTGTATTTACACAGATGGTCCCTCTGGTTGCTTTCAGTTTTTCACCTTGCTTGTGTGTTACAAGAATGTGTTCTATTTTATAAAAATCTGCAGATGATCCACACTGTTCAATCTCTAGATTGAATTGCTACTGTATCACAACACTGGAATATGCAGATGACCTACAAGAGTATAAAAGAGTAAAAACACTACATAAAAACATGATATGAGAGTTTGGAACATCCAGTGGGCTGGAAAAAAAAGCTTTTTCCCATCCTTGCAAATAAAACCCTGCGATGAAACCAAGCCTAGGTCAAGATTTAATTTCTTGTTTTCACACAAATTTCTATTACAGTTTCTGTCACCTTAAAACCTGGGTTGAAAGGTTGCTCCCAGTTTTCCCACTCTGACACCAAAATATTTCATTGTGAAGGTCTCTAAAATACAATACTTTCTGTTGGATGGGAAGTGATTTTCAAAGG
This sequence comes from Gymnorhina tibicen, assembly GCA_013399875.1. Classification (NCBI taxonomy): domain Eukaryota; kingdom Metazoa; phylum Chordata; class Aves; order Passeriformes; family Artamidae; genus Gymnorhina; species Gymnorhina tibicen. The sequence goes on along the minus strand of VXAZ01006720.1, from coordinate 1,205,344 downwards.
GTAAATAGCAACCTAGCTCCTTTTTCAAAGGAGGCAGAGACCTTTAGGTAGGAAAAATCACTTTCATACTCAGAAAAGGTAATCTTTTCAGATTATTACACTTGCTTTAACTACAAAGTTCTCTGTCTTTTTAGCATAGGACTTTTTCATAAAAGTGAGTTGAAAGAATGCCACAACAGTGTTGAGCACAGCAGCAACTAACCTTCAGCCACAGACCAAATTCAATGTGAGAACAGCTCTTAACAGAATAAGGATTTTAACACTCGGTGCTGATTCCCCACTGAGATGATTTCAGTCTGTCCTTTCCCTTCCAGGCTCAGAAACTGCCACAGAGACACTCTCCAAACAAGCCAGTCAAACTGTTAAATAACTTCATAAGTTTCCCAGCTTCTCAGATGAAATCTTGGGATGGGGAGACATGGGAAGGCCAGCTGCAGAGCTGTCAGATGACAGCAGAGAACCTTGTGCTGGAACTGTTTGTGGCAGCCTGAAATGCTCTTCATTTAGCGTCCAAGGAAAGAGAATGAGAGACAGATGAAAACACACCCAATTTCTGATTCGCTTGGCAAATCATATCTACAAGGGGTCAGTCTGTAAAACAGGTGAAGTTCCTCCACCTGACAAACCTGAATTCTGTACTGACATTGATATCTGCAACTAGGAAAAGCACAAAGAGCTTCTTGCCTTTGCTGTAGCAGCTGTGGTTCTTTTCATAAAGGGATTCACTTGGAACAGTTCTATTCCTGTGTCTGAACCATACATGTCTGCTCCTAAAAAAACGGTGCCTGCTGACACCATTTTACATCAGCTGCACATCCACTAGAGCCAGATACTGCCCGTTCTGTCCAGGTCACACAGCCATCAGTGGTTACAAGATAAGGAAGGTAACTTTCAAGTCCCAGTGTTGAGCTTTACCGAGACTTTTGTTTTAAAACAACTCTCAGAAGACTGCAAAAACAAATTGCTATTACCACAAACACAGATTTTCCCAATCTAGCAATTCTTTAGCATTTCATCACAGAAATTATATAGTTCATATTAGTGGGATATGCAGGCTACTCCTACCACAAAGGCAACATCCAAATTATCATTAAGCCAAGGACATCGACAGACTGGAAACAAACATCACAGCATAGCTCAAAAGTGAAATTATTGGACAGATTTAATACAGACTATCATGAGCTCCCTCAGGATTTTGTCTTCAGCAAAAGCTGCTATTGTATAAGCATTTTCTAGAAGTATGACCTAATAAAACAGATATATCTAATTTATGATTAAATACAAGAAATTAAACTGAAACAGTTTTGGTTACTATTACCTATTTCTAAGTGAAATAAACAAGTCAGATATTTGACAGCTTAGGCATCTGCTCCTAAACCTGCACAGCCAGAGAACACTCCCTACTGCTCAGGAAGTGCTTCTGATCATCCCTGTGTTGCACAGAGCTTCTCACCACAGAGGAGGAACCTTACTTGATTGGAGCAGTGGCTCCCTCGGGCCCTTCCAGTTCTGACAGAGGAATGAGATCCCATTTGAAGTGCAGGCCCCAGTTAAAGCCCCCCCGCACAACGGGGGAGGAGCTGTAGGTGAGGGTGTCGGCACTGATGATGTCGATCACAGGGCACACCACAGTCCTGCGATCCTCTCTGATGGGAGTCAGCAGAGGTTGCAACCACATCTCGTTCACCTCGCAGTGGCTGTCCAGGAACACCAGCACTTTCCCTGCAGAGCACACAAGACAAAGATCCATGGTGCCACGGAACACAAACGTGCAATTAAGTGCAAACATATGTGCATTCAACAAAGCAATACTTGTCAATTTACATGGAGATTACCTGCCACAGTCATTAGGAACAGTTTGATCTATGACACACCCTCATGCTCACTTGGTCTGAGAAGGCACCAGCATCTTTATGACACAACATAAAATTTATATAATACTAAAATAATGTGGAAGAGATGGGAAACAGCTTTAAAGAAAACAACTTTGGAACATGCAAATATAACAAGTCACCCCACAGACAGTATTTGACTGGGAATGGGGATGGAACTCCAGCAGTTCAAAAGAGCAATAAAATTACTTAAAATTGCACTAACTGAAATGAATTTTGGCACAGCTTGGAAAATGCAAGCAGAATCTTCTCTCTGGATTACACCATTACAATGATAATGAGTAAGCACCAATTAAGAGACTTATCTGCCACTCAAAACTATTTAAGAAAGTAGCATACACTTTCTCAGATGCCAAAGAATTTAACTGAAAGTACATTCTGTTAAAGGCTGTTTATAAGCACCAAATATTGGTTTTCCAAGTTAACACTCACTGCAACAGAAGAGCTTATACAAGAAAAATTGCTATTAGATTTGAGAATAAGAAACCAGATTAGTGCACCTTAAAAGGGAGCAGATTTCATTTTAGAGCAGAAGTTTGCACATAAAACATGCAAAAATTATTCTGCAACTACAGTATCTTGACCACATGGAGATGCTCCTGAAACAACATTCTTTCAGGGCAAGAATAGGGAAAATTCTACATTGTCTCACTAACACTGCAGTCATTGTTTGAGATTGTGCAGGGGAAGATTTGGGATGATGATAAGTTGTGTTAGTAACTTTCAATAAAATGAGGTACTTTTTTAGAGCACAATACTGATTTTGTTTCACAGTTTCACTTACCCACTCTAAAGAAGTACCTCATTTTATTGCGAGCACATGTCTCCAGGAAAAAAAAAGAAAAGAATCAACAGCTGAGACACTCGAAGTGTCTCAAGGTTTAAAAACCGCTCAAATTTGCATCCAAACTTGCAGTTATCATTTGAGATAGTGCAGGGGAAGAAAAATTTGGGATAATGCTAAGTTGTGTAGCTTAGAGTGTGGCATGACATGCAGAGCCCCTGCAGGGGGCTAAAGTAACCACAGGTCAAACATTCAACACTGGAAAAGCTGCACTACAAAAACAGAAGTCACCCAATCAACTTATTGTCAAAGTATGCAAGGAAAAGAGAAATAAGCAAGGGTACCTGTGGCATGAGAGGCTCCAATCATCCTTCCTCTGATCAAGCCTTCCCTCTTCTCATTTCTTACCAATTTTGTGGTTTTGGGAAGCTGAGTTTTAACATAGTCACTCAAGTCTTTTTTCAAGTCAGCTGAGAAAAGGAAAACACATGTTCAACAACAGGACAGAAATTCTGAAAGCTTTGTTTAAAGTCCCAAGACATTTAACTCAAAAATGGCCAAAATCTTGATCAAAAAGTTACCCTGACACAGCACAGCTTCAAAGTAGGAGTATCATAAGGACAGTCAGTCATGCCACATCCTACCCTTCCCCTCCAATGCCTTTACTACATTACTCAAGTTAACTGGAACTACTAGACTCAAAAAAAAGTGCTGTTCAAGAAACACATTTCCAAATTCTTCTCATGTTAACTGGCATTTGCAACAGATACAACAATAAACGTTTCACACAGGCAAATGACTTCAATTACTACATTCCATGCAGGAAAACAAATGCTGACACCTTTCAGAAGAAGCAGGAAGACACCTTATATTATCTGTACCTGCTTAACTGACAGAACAACAGATACAAAGTACAACTCACTCACAGCTGGTGGCTTTACTAAAACCCAAAAGGATCAAAGATTCTGCTGGCAAGCCTGTGCTTTTGAAGGAGTGCAGAGTTCACTGAAGTCTACAGGCACTACTGTAACTTAGCTAACATCAATGGCGATTTTAAGAGTAACAATACTTCTTTCACCCAAGGTCAGTGGTTTCTAACATTAAAGCAGGACTACTGAAAAGAAGATGGACACATGAAGACTGAACTAATGGAAAAGCATAAGTTAATAAGCTTATGGAGAAATAAAGAGGAACATAAAATGAGAAAGAAAAACAAAAAACCCAACTGAGATTTCATAGAGGACCTTGGTACTGAGAGGCAGACAGACTTTCATCAGAGGATGTGCCAAAATAAACATTATTCTGATGAATGTCAGCTCAAACATTAAAGTTGCTGTTAACAAGATTAAATGCCAATGAAATGTATGTGGAAGTCACAGCTGTAACTTTAAGGAGGAATAAGAACTTTCAGGCAGGAGCAGTCTCCTAGAAAATTGATGAAATAATCTCTAAGGTCCTACCTAAATGAAATACCCAAGCAAGCATGACAGACAGATTTGCAAACCTAAGATAAGTGTTTGAATAATTCTTCACCTCATTCATTATAGCAAGAGAAGAACAGTGTACACCTGCAGAAACAATGGGCCAGCACAAAGCAGAAAAGCTCAGCAAACTCAGCCCTTACAGCAGATGAGGAAAATAAACGAGGAAAGAGTTTCACATCTGCAAACTTCTGAAAACAAAAGAAAAAATTTTAACCAAAAATAAATAAAAGGGGGAAAAGATGTCACATCCATACCAGGAGCTAAACCAGGTCCACAACATGGGCTTGAGCAGCAGAATGTAAGAGCCATTAGAGTTTTGCTCCAGACAAAACGGCATTCTGCTGGCAACTGTGCCCGTATCACAGATCATCCTCAACAGGCACGTTTGTCTCAGACAGATTTTGGGATTTTGCTGTTGATGGGTTTTTGTGTGTCGCCTTCATGTCCACTGGGAACACTGATTACCTCTGATATAATCCAAAAAATTGCTTCAATACAGCCTGTCTGAGAAATTTTGCTCCAAGGACAGAATTGCTCCCTTTTAGCCAGTTTTCAAAAATTACTTTAGGCGTTACCTTCCTCCATATCTATGCAACAAAGGCAAAGTGGGACCTAGGATGGGAGTCTGGAGTGTTATTATTTTAAACTATTCTAAAGTACCGAGTTGCAGACAATTGGCTCCTTTTCTGTTCTTCAATCTCTCCTTCTACACAGAAGAATGCCTCTAGTAACAGCCTTCAAAACACATCCTCAGGCTTTTCCATAACGGGTTAAGGCTAAATCAGGGAGAAAGAGGCTATACCAGAAAAAGAAATCCTGCCTTTCAGGGAATGGAAAAAAAATACAACAGTGGGCTCAGCTGAGCCATGGCAATGCCTGCTTAGCTGGCAAGACTGTTGATGACTGAGTCTAAGAAGCTTTTTGAGGCAAAACTAGGTGCAAAGGCCCAAGGTTTGCACAACAGCACTGATGTGCAGCACAGCTCTCATATTTACAAGTGAAGAACTAGAGAGAATTTCACCTAAAACATCACTTCAGAAAGCAGGCAATGGAAGGAAAATTAATCTTTAATTAAAAAATAAAACAGAGGGGCATAAAGATCAAGCAATCTGCACAAGCTTATGAGATCCATAGCACAGCCAGTTTTTATCCATTGCCTCAGTCCCCAAACCATCTTTGCCTTTCTTCTGCTGTAAGCATCCATCCCTTAAAATTAAGCAGCAGCAAAAATATAGGATCATTAGCATCAAGAGCAGTAATTCTCTGTGTAAACAATACCTCCTCCTGCCTTTGACTTCAGAACAAGTTCATTTGAAGTCAGAAAGACAAAAATAGCTACTTGTATGTTTTGAACTTAATTTGGTTCAAATGAGCAACTTCGCTAATTGCTTCAATTTAACAACAGACCAGAAGAGTGATGGTATTACTGCCTCAACACAGGCATCAATCAAATGCATCCTCACATTCAAAAGACTGAGTTTTGAAGTAAGGCACGTTCTGAATACAAAACAAATTGCACAAGACACTTTACAGCAAGGCATATGCTCCCAAAACACAAAACAAAACAAGCTTTTAAATATTACACATTCTTATCTTAGCAAGGAACAGTGTTTGATCTTTTTTCTCTCTTGTATCTTGACATTTGATCTGATGTCAGAGAAATCAACTTCCAGCATAACAGGAGAATGCCATTCTACAGCAGACATATCTAATCAGTCTCTTAGAGAGAGTGAGACCTTAAACCAGAAGCCAAACAATGAGACCAAGGGAGCTCAAATTATATATATTAAATAAAAATACAATCTAAAAGTCATTTTTAAAATGCAAAAAACTGTGGATTTGTATAGAGGTGAGCAGGGAACTTGCACAGTCCTGCTGGCAAGAACTGCTATGCTAACACATTCCTCACCAGGCATTTGGCTTTTGAAGGGCCAAAATGAAGGGCTTTTGGAGGGCCACGCTTGAATTGTATGTCTGTCTTTGCCTTGTCTGTCAATCGAGAGAAAGAGCAGCAATCCTTCAACAGGAGCAAAGCAACTCTGTAGGGTCTACCCCTCCAGGGCCCCTCGGTGCCTGCGGGAGCGGAGGCTGCTCCCAGAGCCAGGACAGCCGCTCTCGGGGTGGCCACAAGAGGCTGTTCGAGAGCCACACAGAGCCGGCCCAGCCATGCTGAGCTCCGGCCCCAGCATGCCGCGGTCCCAAATGCTGAGCAAGTACAAAACGCGGCACTGTTTCCATAGTGCCACAGCAACCCATCCGCAAGACTGCAGCCGGGAGAGTCTGTGTGCCTCCAGCTCCTTTCAGATGCACTCACAGTGAGTAGTGGCCTCTCTGTCATCTGCTCTGAGCACCTGAGCAGCCCAAGCAAGGTACTGCTAAGAAAACCCAAACTTAAAACTGCTTCATGACCCCCACTCATCAGTGCGGGCAAGATGTGAGATAAGAGGAGTGGAGCACCACCCCTGTGAAAGAAGGGGAAAGCTGGGGCTGTTCAGCCTGAAGAAGAGTAGGTTTTGTGGAGACCTCATTGCAACCTTCCTGTATCTGAAGGAACCCTACAGGGAAGCCAAAGAGGGCCTCATCATCAGGAACTGTAGTGACAGGCCAAGGAGTAATGGGTACAAATTGAAAGAAAGGAAATTTAGGTTAGATACTCTATAGTTAGAAATTCTGTTCTGTGAGGGTTGTGAGACACTGGAACTGGTTGCCCAGGGAGGTTGTGGATGCCCCATCCCTGGAAGCATTCAAGGCCAGGTTGAATAAGGCCTTGAGCAACCTGGTCTAGTGGGAGGTGTCCCTGCCCATGGCAGCAGGGGTTGGAACTGGATGATTTTTAACGTCCCTTCCAGCCCCCTAACATTCTTTGATTCTGTGATTATTAGCTTCAAAACCGTATTTTGAATGTTGAAGCCTGTATGATACAAAGCTCATCAGTGAAATGGCACAGTATCAAAGAGGATGTCACCTTGGGCATCTCAGGACACCACAGATCCCTACTGGCTGGCACTTTCTGGAGATGGGCTGCAGTACAAAGTAGCTTTGCATCACGACTCCCACTGTTTATTTTGACCAGTCAATAAAACAAAGGAAGGCCCAGAAGTGTAACATTCCTGAAAGGGTCTCTCACCCAATTCACTGTTGTCATCCACCAGAATGATTTCGTGCAGGAGCTGAGCAGGGGTGCGGTCCAGGACGCTGTGCACTGTGCGGAGCAGGGCCGAGAGCGCCTCGTTGTAGAAACAGATCACGACGCTGGCAGAGGGCAGATCAGCAGGGTAGGACTTCTCTCTGCATCTGCAAACAGGAATGGAGTCGTTGTCACTATTTACAGAGGGGTTCCCACAGAGCTGGGTCACTGCTGAAACTTCATAAATAACAACCAAATGTTAAATGTGTAGGAGGAACCTCTAACGTGAACATAACAAGCCCAGATGTGTAACAGCTATAGTAGGGCTCAGCACAGTAAGTTACTCTCCACATAATACAGACTCATAGTTAACACTGCTGCTTGTTAGAAAACAGAGGATATCATGGACTGAGGTGGGAATAAGAACCAGAGATCCTCAAGACAGAGAGCAGAAGATAGTGAGGGCTTGTTTCAGCAGTCAAAACACTGGCTAGTACCCTCAGGTAGCTCAGACATGTACAGGAAGGGTAAACAAGACATGAGGCCCACAAAAATACCACAGCTTTATTGGCCAGCTGTTGGACACAGGGCTGGCTATCCCAGAAAACTTCCACTGGTACTAAATACCTATTTACACAACCAAGGTTGAGATTCAGAGGGCAGATTAAGACACTTAAGTCTAGTCACTGCTGTCAGTGCAGTTTAAATAGTGTTCAGCTCACCCTAAGGCTGTCAAGTGTGTTTTGTCAGCTGAAGAGCTCTGCATGCTTCATTAACTGCACTGACTTGGATCTCTGCTAATTATAATAAAAGCAGAGACAACTGACTAACAAGCAGTTATCTAAGCATCTTAATCTGCAAGCTGAATCCCACTCAAAGCAAAAGATCATTATTTCTTCTTATTCTCAAAGCTTGTCCTTACTTCTAATAGGGCACAGTATCACTGATAATGCCATATGAAGGTGCCAGGCATGGGGGGATCCAATAAAAATAAGAAAATATAAATGAAAACCTGAAAGTATAGAAGAAAAGCTTTCATTTACCTAGAATGAGCTCAATTCTGGGAGAGACGTATCAGCAAGTACAATTCATTACGTTTACTCAGACCAGAGAAAGCAATAGAAAAATAGATGCAGGTTTGTTTATTTTTCAGTGTTGGGACGATTTATTGTTGTTACAGAGGTGAGTTGTTCCCCCCACTATATGCACCAGATAAGATTATAGAAAAATATCTGCTCTTTATTAGAAAATATTCTGAGCAGTGCACAATCTATCACGTACCTTTAGCAGTTGACAAAACAGAATTAGCTCTCCAGAAAAAATATTCAGTCAAAAAAGACAGAAAAGATCAAAGAATAAAAACCCTAGCCTCAAGCACTCCTGTTAAATAGCTGAAAAATCCACCTTCAGCAACACACGAAGATGAAAGTGTACGACAGAAATGTTATACCAAAAATATTAAATACTACATCAGGTGTAACAAGCCATTGAGCACATGAAACTATACCATATTTTCTCCAAAAATCAGCACCTACTTTGCGTCTCTTGTATCAGGCACCTCCCTGTGGTATCCCAGCCGATTGCTGATAAGCATATTGAAGGCATGCTTCTGATAGCCCAAATCTCTCACTTCCTGATCTTCTTCATTAAAAATCATTCCTGCAAAAGTAACATGCCAAGATCAGCTAACAGTCTCAAAAACACCATTTGAAAGAAATCAAGGATTGAAAGATTGCAAAACCGGAGGGATTTTTAAGAAGATAATGGGTTTTAGGAGAGGTTAAAGCAAAGTGTGTATTTGTGCAACTACTTCTGCTCCCTCTCACAAAGAGGCAGCACTTATGAGTAGCCCTTGCAGCTGTAATAAAATTAAATCCTTCTCCAAAGACTGCTGGCTCCATTGTGTTTATTGCCTCCCTTCACTCATATGGCCTCTAATTCTTAGCACCACCTAAAACCAACATCAAACAAGCAACAGAGGATAGACTTTGGCACACAATGAATCAGCATTTATCCCTACAGGTGACAGGTCTGTAATGGGATTTTTGAGAGAGGAAATACATTTAGAATGATAGAAAAATCCTCACAATAGCAGCTCCAATTTCATGCAGTTCTGAAGTCTGTGGCAATAAAAATAGCTATGCCAGAACTGTAAACTTTTGTTTATCTCACCTGGGACTTTGACAGCAAGTGAAACACCAGGAGAGCTGCTGTTTATTGATTATTTTAGCAGAAGTGGCAAATGTTACTAAGCATGGCAGAAGGAATTGTTGGTATTAGGAAATGCACTGCTATAAGTCAAGAAGAAATTTTCAATGCCATCCTGTCTGCCTCGACTCAGTGCCATGGGCTTCTCTCACTGAGCCACGTACTTACCAGTGTGAATAGGACCAAAACAGTGGGGCACTTCACACAGCTCCATGAGGGAGAGACAGCTGGTGTCTGCCACCACCTGTGCCTCTAGCCACTTCTGCAACAATTCAGGTAGCAGAGTGAGTATTTTTTATTGTCTCTATTCAGCTGGCTGCACAGAATGAGATGCCTGTCACCCCTTCAGTTATTATCAAGCTACATAGGCAATTTCGCTGAAATTTCAATACAAGAAGTGAGCAAGGATCATGTAAGTTATCTCCTTCCACCCTGCCCATCATCTCCATATCATTCAAAATCTGCAGAAAATAGTTAACAAGAGGCTTCCTCATTCACATGCTACCATACTTCCAGGAAAATATGTTTTATACATTCAGAGACTAATTCAGATTGAAAGGGACACCTGGTCTAATCTCCTTCCCAAAAGTGGATCTAGCTAGATCAGGTTGCTCAGGACCAACGCAGTTAAGTTTTGAAAGCATTCAGTATCTCCAAAGATAGAGATTCTACAACCTCTTATTTCCCCGTTCAAGCATTTGACCACCATCACACTGAAAACGTTTTTCCTCTTCCATAACTGAAATTCCCTCGCTCCAATTTCTTATCATAATCCCATGCACTATGGAAGGAGTCTGCCTCCATCTTCCCTACAGCCTCCTACTCAGCTGCTGCTGACAGCAATAAAATCTCACCCCTCAGCATTCTCTCTGAGGCAGAATAAACTCAGTCCTCTCAGTCTGCCTCCAACACCTTGTGTCCTCCAGTTTTCATCAGCTATGCAAAAGCCAACTGAGCTCGAGCCTGGAGAAAATGAGTCGAGTTAAAACACAAAAGGGAAGTAATTTAAAGTTCAAAATGGAAGAAAGCTTCAAAACAGGTAGTCTATCTGGGCCTCCAGAGCACAGCTGTGTCTCAATAACAGAGTCTACCTACAGGTACCAGGTGACCTTCTGGAGGGAATTCCATGCATCGACATTCACACTATTTACATTTACCACCCTGTGGCTCTTAGTCTTGAGTTCAGCAATGACAGTGGAGCTGCACTATGAAACAGCTCAAGAGTAAATGCCCTGACATTTGTGCAGGACCAAGTGGGAAGTGCTGGGCAGTGATATCTGTGAGATACATGGGATACACCCCCAGAGTGTCTTGTGACTGGCTCTCCTGCTCACGGATGAGTGCTCCCACTGTGGATGAGCTGCATCATGGGGGTAGGAATGAGGCCTGTTTACAGTGGCAGTGTCACTCCCCCAGCACTAGCAGCCTAAAGGGGTCACTCAGTCCTCCACTGAACCACATCCATTCCCAAAGGAACGTCTCCAGCCGGTCAGTTCAGACACCCAGCTCTGTCATTCTGGCATACTCAGTGGCACAGTGTGCCACCTTAAAATGTTTTCTTCATTCCAAGCATGAGCTTAAAACACACCCCAAATGTTTCATTGTACAATCCATCCACAGCCAACCACTAACTACATTTTTCTGATCTTCTGAATACATTCAAGGAGTGCTAATATTTTTTAAACCTTCTCATGAAGAACAGTATCAAACGTATGCAAAAGGCCTGAAAGATTTCAGTTCAAACAGCAGATAGAAGCCCTTGGAAAATAAGGGGCTTGCAATCAAAACCTCAGTTTAGACTTCAGCAGTGTTATGTGGCTCTCACAGATTAATGAAAAAAGAAAAGATAGATTCACCTACCAGATGACAGTTTGGTTTTGACTACCATACACCAGCTTTATTTCAACCCAGTCCTCCGCAGCACTGACATAGCATAGATGCAAATGTTAAAAAGAGTGTACTTTAGATTAAGCACTGTAGAATAAATTTCAAGTAATTCCTAATGAAGAGCACCACAAGTACTACCTGCATTTTAACAAACAAATTTTCCTGAGATTTTTTTACAGAAAACCATCTAATTTCTCCTGTTGTTTTACTGAGTTTGTCACCAACACTGAAAACCACTTACCCATTTCAGGAGAGAATTCTATCTCCCCCTTAACTGGGTCCTGGATATGATTTCCAAAAGAGTTTCCTATCTTATTCTCTTTCTGTTGCAATTCAGGTATATGAACCGGCCCCCGCGTAAAACGGGGGTAGAATTTTTTTGGAAATGGCCTCTGAGGTTCCAGCCCCTTGATGGGCACATTCTTGAAGGACTGGTTCTCTTCACTGAAGTTGAAATAAACAAAGAGCAGAAGTGTCCAGGTCACGGATGTGAAGAGGCACCCATAGCAGAAATAGCGAAGTGTGACACTTCCCATTGTAGACTCAGCATCGTTGAGGGCCCATTCTCAATTACCTGAAAAAGAGTGAAAACACACATTTTGCCTGTTACCTTATACATTAGAAAATACATTCTATAGGTTAGTCTTCCATTAAATGATTTTTAGAACTTAAACTTTAAGCACAAACCTTAAGAAGTAAATCCCTTTTCATTCTCCCATTTAAAAAGTAAACATGACCCGTTTCATCACATTTAATGTGGATACCACTGCTTTAAAACAGGGAGCAAACAATCACTAAGAGCCAAGTGACATACCAAAATTAAAGGTAAAAATGATTTATTTCCCTCAGAATAGTTCTATAATTATCTCTGTTCTATAACAATATATTTCTAGTATGCCTGCCTTGAATTAAACATATAACTATATCATTAAATATACTATACACAGAGAATTGATTCTTCACAGAATTGATTTGACTGGAAGGGACATCTGGAGGTCACCTTGTCCAACCCCCTTGCTCAAGCAGGGCCACTCTAAGCCAGTTGCCCAAGAGCAGGTCCACATGTATCTATTTTTGTAGTTCAGATCCTGTGCTAAAGCATGGAATGAGAGAACATGGATTCAAAAAAGCTACGTAGTTCAGTTCTTCTTGCCCCAAATTTAAGAACAGCCATCATGAGTGTCCCAGGAGTTACAGAAGACATGGGGTGCAATTAAACAACACACAGCACCAAGACAGTCACATTTACAGATAATCTTCTCCACAGAAAGAAAACAGGGGATAGGGAAAGAAGAAAAAGCTCTAAGGTAATTTATTGGGTTCCTCCAAGCCTCTGCAGACTCCAGAAGAACTTTCATATTCCCTGGAGGAGATGCTCATCTAGAGCTGGAAGGAAACAACCTAGACTAGAGTTTTACTTTAGACATCCACAAGACAATTTTCCCAAGCTATATTGAAAATTACTGTCACAAGCAAAACTGTGAAGTGAAGCAAATGAAGCTGGTGAAAATATTTTATTTATGGGCCAGGAGAATTGGGTAGACTTCATGGAGTTCCCCAAATCTAAAAGAGGATCAACACCCTCCCTCCACCCTTCAAAAGAAACCCAACAAAACCAACCAAAACCAACAAAACAAAAACCCCAAACAACACAGAAAAAAACCCCACACTAACAAAAAACCCCCACACATTTTAAAAGCTATACAGATCAGTTCCCCAAACTCAGAGAAAAAAAAGCAACACGCTGACTCGAAGAATTTTATTTCTTTCATCACTATCTAACCACAACAAATTCTTTGCACAGTAACAAAAAGTCAGGAAATAATTTAATCACCTTTTAATTAGAAAAACTTTTGTTTTAAGAAAACAAATATTGGGGTGGGAGTCAATCATTTATGCTGATGCATTTTTCAAACTACTCAAAAAGTTAGGAACTACTAGAAGTCTTCAGGTCAGGCTGGCAAAGAACAAACCAGAACATTTATGAGTACAAACAAATTATTTCTTCTCAATATGGGAAACTACTAAATAAAGGTAGAAGCTGTTAATGATCCCAAAGAACATTATAAAGACATTATTTACTTTGGGCATGTAATTCTGAGTCGTTAGTGACTTGCATCCAAAAAGAATATAAGTCAAAATTCAAGCTTACATTTCCCAGACTGCAGCAGGTCATCATCTCCCGAGAAAAAAAACATCTACAGAGTAAAGCAAAAAAACCCAAAACCCACCCTCCTCAAAAATAATTTACCCATTGTTCTTACCATGTCAAACTCCCTCACTTCTGCAAGGCAACAATCTACGCAGCCGTTGAGCCCAAGGAGCTTAAAAAGGTCTTACAGAGGGTTTAAATCTCAGGCTGACCCTGTGCATACAGATGAATTGCACTCTGTGTGAAACAGGCTTTCTCTAACACTGTCACACAGAAATCTCGCTGCTTAACTGCAAAGCCATGAAATTAGTTCGGCACCGAACATTCTGGGGCAGAAATTATTTAAGAAAATCCTCATTTTAGCTAGTAGAATAGGTTTACCAGTTAGAGAAGTATAGATGACCAATCCCCAGTGCCTCACGTCCTGTGCTAACACAATCATACCAAGGTGAACCCTGGCTCAGAAAAAGCACGCGAGGCTGCAGAGGAGCAAGAGCAGATAAATAGTTATATCCTCTCATTATAATAATTCTTCTTGCTCGGTGGTCTGCAGACAATTAATGCTTCTCCATAAAAGAGTATCTGGGTGCTTGCCAGGTTCTTTTTGCATGGCCACCAGAAGGTCATCTGCTGTAAGATTTGCCCAAGCCTAACACAGTGCTCCTCAAAAGCTGCTAGAGGTGTTTTTCCATTCACTATGGTAACACAGATGGACAATCCTCACATGCACTGACACTGTGGAACAGAACTGTCCTAGTGGGATAAAAATTACTATAACAGAGAAGGAACCTTTTCATTTCAGAGTTGTTTAAAGATACAGCTACACTGCAGCTTGCACAGAAAAAAACAAACAATCTGTCTCTGGTAACAGTGGGAAGACAGGCACACAGAGCAGAATTCCTCACGGATTAAACATTTCCCTAGTTCCTTGCATCTCTTTCATAGCTCAGAGCTACATCTGCTGCTGTGGCACTTCCAGTCACAGTAAGGTTAAAGTTTGCTGTGACTGACATCAGACACAGTCAGATTAAAGAGGAAGGGATAAATTACTAATCATCAGAGTGAGGACATTGCTGTACATCCCTTCTCTCTCCAGAGTGCTCTCTGATTAGGCTGAAAGCTCATGCTTGGCTACTGCTACAAAAGCAATAAATGCAAACCTTAGCTAAATAAACCATATATTTCCACCTGATCCTTACTAGATCTGCTTCCCCTTCTTTTCCTCCACTATTTTGGCATTTTGTAAAATGATAAAGATGTTGAAATACTGCATTTAAGTTAAATGACAGAATCTCCACAACACACAGACTGTGCCCGTTCAGTACCTTGCTATTCAACCAAGATATTTGGTAATTTATCTGGCAGGAAAATACAGATTCACTATTTAGACAATTCTGAAGGCAGAATGGAAAAAAGTTAACCCTGTATATGAAAAGCACATTGAGGCTTCTTAGTTTACTTTATTCACCAACACATATGTGTTTACAGAAACACTGTCCTTTGGATTTCAACCACTTCTACCATTTAAGCAGAGTCATAATCTGTTCCAGAGCTGCACACTCCAGTTTCAGGTTGACTGACTTCTTACAGATGTGGTTTAGGCCAGAGGAGGTTTCCAAGTCTTCAGCCATGTCTGCCCTGAGGAAGCAAGAGAACCTTTCCAGCCCTACACTTGTATGCATACAAAGCACAATCACATTAATGTATCTCTGCCTCTCCTCACCATACCAACAGACAAGAATCCCTCCCCTCATTTCAGTGTGCAACAAAAGAATAACCACTTTGATAAGTGCCAGAGGGAGAAGGAGAGGAGACTGCAGCTGGTCACACGGACACAGGAGGAAACATTCAGTTCATGGAGCCTGACACTCAACCCTTGATTCTTACCTCATCCATCTCCCTATCCATGACCTCCTTCCATGTAGACAGGCTGAATAAAAGTCTTACTCTGTCTGATTCCTTTGCTCTCTAGTGTTGTGAAGTCTTCTCGGAAATACGTTTTGCCAATTTACCCAATGACTATCTCTGCCTACGGATGGTCATAATACCCTGATGAGTGTCTTAAACATCCATCCTCTCCGAGTTGGTTTCTCCAAGCAGGATTTTGAAACTTAAGCAAACCCAAATCCTTCTTTAGTTCTTCCTCACTTTTTTTTTTCTTAAATAGAGAAAACCTGTTCCTGAATACAGGAGATGCAAAAGACATGCCTTTCAAATCCCAAGTATTAGGATCTTTCTCAGCCCTGATACATGCTGCATGAGAAAAACAGATTATATGTATTTTTAACTCAACAGCCTAAAGCTCTGCTAACATAAGCACAGCTGGCAGGTTTGAACAGTTAGACAGAAACAACTGAAAGCAAAAAAGCAGGATTGTATTATTCAGATAACCATGTCAATGAGCTCATAAGAATAATTTTCACCTGTGCAGTACTGTAACAATGAGTCCAGTCATTGCTGTTTGGACAGTACAGTTAAGTACAGACAGTACAGTTTTCTATTTATTTATTCAAGTGCAAACAAAAATACTAAACAGCACAAAAGAATAATCCATGATTTAAACATAGCAAGAAGAATTGTTTCACAATACAGATCCTCACAAATTTTACTGGAAAGAGACTAGGCTTGAAGGGTCTATCATGCATCTCCCCTTCATTTCTGAAAAGTAGTACAGCTGCCAAAAGTAAAAAACACCTCGAAAAATTCTCCTTTCCAAAAACTCAAGTAGTAAAGATCTAAACAGAAGGCATTTCCTTTCCCTTGGCAAGACAGGAGCTTCCAGAGCAAGTAATAAATGATAACACCTTTAAGTATTTTACAAGCGTTCATTCCCATGCCCTAGAGATGCATGGAGTTCACAGTTGTGCACTCTGGTGTGCTCAGGAATCCAGGGACACTTCAACATGACAAACATAAATCATCCAAGGTGGCAGTATCTCCTACATCAGGAAATTACAAGCCAGTTGGGAGGCAAGAAAGGAAAAAACGTATCTTAGAAGCTGCCTCCATCAGCTCAGAAGAGACCAAGACTGAAAGGCACAGTATTCTGAGAATTTCTAACCAAATATTCAGCCTTTCAGTGTCTCTCTTGTTGCTCTATTTTGATTGTCATATGTTTATTGCCTGACAGTTTTCCTTTGGCAAAGCCTTGGAACTGAGTTTGCAGACCCACATGCCAGGAATGCCAGGAGTAAAATACTGCTCTCTAATTTCCACAAATTCCAGTACATAAGTCTCAGTTCCTTGCAAAAGTAGTAAATAATTGATTTTTTTTTTTAAGAGAACTATAAAGGTTAAGTATTAGTAACTCAGTAAAAGTCTCTCAAATTCAATCAATCCCAAAGCTGAAAAACTCTCCAGGAGCCCACCTGCCAGACCTGAGCTGCAGAACTTGCTGTGCAATAGGCTTTTCATGTCACAGCAGCTTCTTTTAGCAGCCTTACACCACCACCACGACATTCACTTCATACATCAAACCCAGGAACATTTACATTCATTTAATAACTGGCCCAACAAGGATACAACTGTGTTCCCCCCGACAGTCCAGGAGGGTTTGTTGTTAGTAACCTGTGCAGCTCTCAGTAACATTGGCCCGATGTGTTGGCCTTGGATATTTTTAAAGGAAGCAAAAAACGTCAACCACACTCCACAATATTTTGGCTTAAAGAGCAATATTTGCTACAGACTCTATGACCTGCCACTGCTTAAGCACTGACATCTGCTTGGATTAACCTCAACAGTTTAGTAAACACACCGTATGAGTAGGTATTTCATAACTGTGCCAGAACTCATGTTTGTCAGAGGTCAAACAGAGGATCAGACTAACCTCAGGATTTTTGAAAGAGGAGTAAAAATTATTTGAGAAAACCTTAAAGTCTGCTTGTAGTTTTTCCAAGAACAGCTTTTCCTCTGAAAAAAAAAAAAAAAAAGGAAAAGACAGACATACAACTCATACTACCCAGGTTCCCTGCAAGAATACCTGTGTATTTTGGAACTATATTGAGGCAAGGAACAGATGTGTACAATCTTAATTTTTAAAGAGAATTCTAGTAAAAAAAAAAAAAAGAAAAATCATTGAACTACTTTATCTTTCTACAGAGTATTAGTAACAATTAGAAGCATCTATAGAAGGTCATACAGCAAATTATCCTTTCTTATTTTTTGGAGAGAGTAGAGCACAAGAATATAAAATAACACTACTCACAAATGCAACTTTGGTCTTTTAACAGCCTTAACTCTTTCTACATTTCTTGGCCTCCAAGATGTTATAGCTACCCATGAGCAGGCTTTCCAATTTACTGGTTGAATCACTATCAAACAACAGCATTTAACAGTGCAATGAACAGGGGCCAGATTAGGAAGAAGCAGTACTGCAATAATACACGCTCATCACACAGAGATGTCATTCGTACACCTTCTGCACTTCCACGAGAATTTTTTTTTTCCAGGCAACCTTTCCATTACAATCTCTC
The DNA here is from genome assembly GCA_013399875.1 of Gymnorhina tibicen. Lineage (NCBI taxonomy): Eukaryota > Metazoa > Chordata > Aves > Passeriformes > Artamidae > Gymnorhina > Gymnorhina tibicen. The sequence goes on along the minus strand of VXAZ01006720.1, from coordinate 1,187,338 downwards.
TCCTCAGGGAAAGTCACAATCAATAGACCAGCAAGATGAAAACGGGACACCTCGGGCTGCTTTTGTTTCAGATCCAACGAACATCACTAGGAGCAACATCCACTGAACATACAGCTAGAACAAAAGTAATAGACACAAAAAAAAGTGTTTCATGTGCTCCAGAATCTAAGCACAAGCCAATTGAACTCCTTCTTAAAGAAACCTCCTACAGGATGGTTTTATCACTAAATTGGATCTACCTGCCAGTTTGTTTTTAATTAAAAACCACCATTAATGTTTGACCTTACAGAGGGATGGGTGGTTGCACTTTATGAATTAAGTGGCTCTTTTTGACAGAATACAGGCAGGTAACTACTCATGTAAAGACGGGGATGACATTCATGAGAAATGACATTCAGCAAGGACAGATGCCAAGTCCTGCACCTGGGACAGACAAACTCCGTGGCTGCAGGCACAGCTTGAGGAACAGCTCTGCAGAGAAGGACCAGCCAAGGTCTGGCTCAACTCGAGCCAGAGCACAGTCTGGCAGCAAGGAGAGCTGAGCAATGCACCCACAGAAGCACAGCCAGCTGACCCAGGGGTGCAATTCCACAGCTCCCTGAGACCACAGGCAGAGGACAGCACCCAGGGGGGGATTTGCCAGTACAAGACAGACATCAGGAAACTGGAGCGAGCTCAGTGAAAGGCCACCTAGATGGTCACAGGCTGGAACATTTGCCCTGTGAGAACTGAGCACGCTGGGCTCCTTCAGCCTGCAGAAGAGATGGCTTTGGGATGAGAACTAAAATAGCAGCCTATTGCTACCTACAGGAATGTTACCAAGAAAACAGACCCAGGCTATTTAGTGAGATGCAAGGTAGGAAAAAGAAAGAACTAAAAAAGACTAATGTTAAATCACGTTAATGTTAATGTTCAGTCACACCAACACTCATTCACAGAAATATCCTGTGGACCACAGGTTGTCCTCTTGCATAAGACCACTGTTCCCATTCATTTTAATGAGATGACACATTAAGATCTATTTTTAATTAGCCTCTGCAAGTCCCTTCTAAATTCAACTTTCAAAGCTTTAAGAGCCAACAGTTTAGTCATTTCAGCACAGATACACAAATCCCTGTCATACCATCTAAAATAAATCCTCCTGGAATGAATACAAAATCTTGAGCAACACTTTACAGATAATCTTAAAATACCAATAATATTCATTATATTTCAAAGATAAAGACAGGCACATAGACTAGCTGCATTAACTGTTCAAGACCTATGAAACTATACTATGAGTACATGAAGTCTGAAAAGCTTAAAGTGTTTTAGGACAAATTTAAAAATTCATCTTCTTAGGTCTTTAGGTTCTCAGCCCTTACTATTTTTCCAGTGTCAAATGACTCACTCATATACTGATTCGTATTTCAGTTTTTGGGCTTTAACCAGAGATGTCTAAATATTGCATAGTATCATTTTCAAATCTGTGAACTATACATTGAAACGCCTCCTCTAGGAACATAACTTTGCTTATCAAGCTTTTTGGAATTTCTCAACTCCAGTAAAAAAGCTTCGCTTATCAGGCTGCCATACCAGAGTGTATGCAAACACTTTGGCTTTTTAATAATTTAAATGTGAAAGTCCTCCTTTATCCACTTGCATTTCAAAAACACCCTTAAAGAAACGTTCAAGTATCTTCTGCCCTAATACCTTCCACTTCTTTATCAACAATAAAATATAGTGGGTTTTTTCCTTACTGATAAAGGATACCTTGCTCCCCACATATTACTCCACTCCATGAAGTGAGAGTATTTCACGAGGCCTCTAAATTAAGGATACAGTTTTAATGGAAAAAGCAGTTACAAGTTTTGGAAAGAAAAGCTTTTGTGAGTCAGGATCTTATGTTAACAAACAACTGAAAAGAACACCAGGTTTAGTTACAACCAGTGGTACAACGTCGCATCAAGAAAAGTAACATAATAGTCCAGCCTGGTTAGAGAAAACAAGTACTCTTGGTTAGAAATGTGAGTTTACCAAAATCCTAGTGCTCAATACTGGGTAAATAAGTGCTATATACTAGACAGTTTCATGCTGCTGCAGTGTTCTCATTCCTCTCCAAAACCAGCTTATTCCCCAAAGCACTGTTATAAGAAAGAAATTCTTACCTATCCTCCTGACAAACACTCCGTAGGCTGCTCGGGTGGATGTTCCTTTAAGCCATCTGGCACACAAATACATGTCATGCCATTCCCGGAGTCCTAAAAATACCTTCTGCCTTTTTTGTTGCTAATAAATACTTTCTTCTAATTCAAACAGCGCGATTTTCTTTTCATCAGTAAAATCAGCTCTGAAAGAAGCCAGAATGTCTCCAAAGAAAGATGCAATGCATTTTGTAATGCAGCCCTTCCTTCTTCACAGAGCTTAGAAAACAGCAAGGTTAAACACCCCACAAGTTGCTCTTCATTTCATCTCTCTCACATTAAAGATCCATGCATCTAAATATTAGTTTAACAACCCTTCAGCACTATATACAAACACAGAATGTAAGAGAGCTTACAAGGTCAACTACACACAAATAAGCTGCTTAATACTTTTTCTAAATGTTTAAAATCTTCTTAGCTGTTCCTCACATTTTATGTCTGCAAAGCTCACCGAAATAACAACAAAAATGCAGATTCATGCAAAATAATTAGATTAGTGACACTTCTACAGGAACAGCTGAACTGTAGAACCCTCACCTTTTTCCAGAAGAGTCGGCACTAAAGCAGTGCAAGGTTACACAGGGGAGAGCACATTGACTGCAGCAGCAGCCAGATCCAGTCAGTGTCTTCATTCCCAGTGAACAATGAACCGCTGAGCCAGAAACTTAACGCTTTGTTGCTTGCAAGTCCTGACTGGGAATGGGGTAACAATCAGAGTTTTCTCTAGGAAAACAGGCCAGGTTTAGGGTTTTAGGACACCAATGCTGCACACACTGCCCCAAACGCATTGATATATTTTTCTGGTTTTAATTATTTTTCATATCTCTTTTATTACGTTTTTTCAGCTGATGCATGATCCATATCAATCCATGGATTTGGCAATATACACATGATCATTTTCCTGCCACTCACATAATCAATCAGTGGCATTCTTCATCATGACTAGACCATAGTAATGCTAGAGAAAAGAGTCATTAAGTTGTACAAAAATTCCTTTGCTCCTCATTTTCCAAATCACTAGTAACTTCATGAGATTTCCACATTTTGACAGAAATTTTCTAGGTATGTTTTCTATTCATCTTCAGAAATTATCATCAGAAGTGCTTTGGGCTTTTTTCCAGTCTTTTACAACGAAAGCAAAAACACATTTTCTAAATCTTAAAAAAATGAAAAAATAAAAAAAATTCAGACTTCACTTGTGCTTTCAGACTTTCACCCTCCTGAAAAAAAAGCTGGCAGCAAATCTGTCAACAAAACAGACCTCACTAAAGTACTTTTGAGTAGGGCAGTGATAAAAAGTGGGGTTGACCAGTCTGTTTTAAACCCGTGACTACTAACCATGGAAACTGCACCTGGCACAAGTGCTGCAGTAGCTCCCAGAAGGCATCTACCACCCAGTTGTGCAGAACTCAGTATTGAAATCAACAGCTGGATACAAATAAAGACACAAAAGACATCTGCCAACTCACACTAGAAATGTGCAAAGACTCTACCTGAACATGTATAAAATGCAAAACTGCTGCAATTATGTTACTATATGTACTACAGAATTGGAAACTTCCTTAATGACAACGGTTACATTGCACCTTACGCTGCAGCATCAGATTACAGAATTCCTAGACCCCCGTGCCTACTCCCCACAAATCATCCAAATCTACTTCTCTTTCTGCAGGGTTTTCCTTTTCAGTAGGCAGAAATTTACATAAAAATACTTTTTTCAGTCAGACCAGGATGAAACATCTTTATGGAGCCTGAGTAACTGATACTAGCATACAGATTTATCTCTTTTTTAAAAAAACCCCAAACAACAAAACCCAAACACAAACAAAAAATATAAACAATAGATGAACTGTAGCCCCAGATTTAGACGTGAGGTTAAAACAAGTTACAGTTTAAATCCCTAAACTGCCTCTAATAGGAAAATATTAACTCATTCTAAACTGCTCAGAGTTCTTAACCCTGTTACATTTCCCCATGCTATTAAGAGCTGGCACTTTCTTAGAGATTTCCTCAATATACCATGTCCTGTGTTTTTCCATGTGAATGGCCATTGTTAAAAAAAAAAAAAAAAGTAAAAGTGCAAAAATACTAAAAGCATGAGTTGAATTGAACTGAATGTCCATCTGCATTTCTCATGTCCAGAAACAAACATCACTTGGAATTCTTCACTCCAAGCTTTAGCACAGAGTCCACGGTATCCATGCCATTTGGAACTTTCATTTTTCCTCAGTAAGAAATTCTGAGATAAACCAAAACCCTGCAATCTTCTTGCTTTGTACTAATTTTCTCATCAGAAGTTTAAAGTATTTTCTGCACACAGGTTTCCCTCTGCATCTTTCATCTTCTCACAAAATTTATTAATATCTCAGAGATATTAATAAAAGAGAGGAATCCTATGGATATAAACCTGCTTTGAGTTCTCTCTCCAACTCGCTGACTGCACCAGGACAGGTACCAGACGAGGCAAGGGACACTTTGGTTGAAGTATTTGCTCTGCTACAGGTGTTGATGAGATTCTCAGCAACTCAATGTCTCGGCTCTCTCCTGATGTATTAAGGCAAATACCTTAACTGTTGGACTAAAACAAGTCACTAGCAGAAATAGGTTGTACACCGCCTGTAAGTAGAACAAACTTCTACAAGTTAGGCCAAAAATTAATTTTCTTAGTCTTTCTTTCCTTCTCCGTGATCTTACAGACTCAATCTTTCCTTCTCCCAAGAAATCCCTTTGAGGAAAGAGTTGTGGACCACTCCTTTTCCATCCCCTCTTGGTCACTTTTCTTCTACTTATCAACTGCCAGTGTTTCTAATGGGAAAACATACTCAGGATTTTGATGTTGAAATCACGGATGTTGCAACGAAATGAATAGCAGACCACAAATACATTTTCCCACTTTAGTAGGAGCAATGCCTCCCAACACGCTGCTTGCACAGAAAGTCAATGTGCAATCCAAAACTTGGCCACCTCTTGGTTCATAGATGATGAGTCTTGACATCTGCTGACACCAGAGATAAGAGATTCATGCTAAATGACAAAATTAAGGTATTCCAGGAAATGGAAAACTAAAGGAAACACTTCTAGAAAACATGTTCAATAACAAATACAAGAAGTACCAATAGAGACAGTGGCACTCTTTGTTCTTGATGTTATGCTTCAGGAATAGGCAAAATAGTCAAAATACCAACAAAGATTGATTCATAAGGGATTTTGAATCAAAACAGAATAGTTTGTGGTTCCTGGAAAAGTATCTGTGTTTTAATTAAGGCCACCTTCAAGGCTTAAAGCATCCAATTTAATCCTTGTCTGCACAAGAAAATCTGTGTCATTTAGCCAAGCAACTTTTGGACGGTTTTACTCAAACTAAAAAGACCTCCACGAACGTGCTTCTAACATTCAGTAAGTATTTGCTTAAATCAGTTTGGCACATAGCAACCCTTCACTGAGGTACCTTCCTTTCAGCATGCCTCTGCAAGTTTATTAGCTTAGCCTGTCAATTTAAAATCTGACTTCTTAAATGGTGCAGTGTCTCCATAGTTGAAGTCTTAGGAATGACAAAAAGTTATTGCAGGTAGGAAGTTACCCCCCAAACAGCCACTCTGCCGCATTTCTTCATGCACATATTCCTTCCCTCTTGAGCAGCAAGAGGAGTTACTTCTGTCCTGCTCCATGGCAAGAGAGGCTGGAGCATGAATGTGAACAGTCTCTGCAGCAGAGCTGATAAGGTAAAACTTGTCAGTCAGAGCAAACTTCAGTCTCAGAAATGCAGAGCTTGCAACAGCACTACTGCCATGAGACAGAAAACCACACCAGCTCTCCTGCTCCTGACTGAACTTTGAGCCACGAAGACATCAAAGACCCGTGAGCACTATGGGATATTGGCTCTGGACTCCTCCCTGGCCTGCACAATTTCTTCTTGCTCACACTCACAGAGCAGGCAGCACCAAATCCTGAGGTTCCTGCATCAGGGGTCTCTAACCAGTGTCAGCACTGGAAAAGCTGATTCCCCCCTGAGCACTGTGTTCCAGTTTCAAACATGCAAAGATCAGGCTGCCAAGCCAGACTGCACAAGAAAAGGCTGAGATAAACACATACAACACACTTCTACAGGCACTTCACTCCATATTCTACATTTCAGTAACACCATCAATTATTTAATCTACAGACCTAGCATATTTTCACATCTCAGGGAATAAGTTCAGAAGTTCCTACAACAAAATATCAGAAATTTAGTATACTTGAAGTCAATTTTTGAATGAAACGGAACAATCAGCTTCCTAATTTTCCACCTTTTTTTGCTGCAATGTATTTCTAGTTTTTACTGAGTTTTCAAACAGAGAATTTACCCTAATTCTTACACAATGCTGACTCACATGAGAAACACGCTAGAACGTGGCTGAAGGATGTGGTGCGTACTATTGACTCTTACACAAAGAGAGCTGAACAAATGCTTTTACTCGTGCTGCAAAACCCTGGCTGAACAGCCGTGGCCTTACCACTGACAGTACTTTATACACTAACACAGTAGCTGCAACAGCAGATGCTTTCATCTCCATAAACCACCATATGTTTTGAAAAGAAACCTTAGATAAGAAGACAGTTTATCTACCTCCCACACTCTAACACGGATTGAAACAGAGTTCACCTCTGTACTGCACTTGAAATACGAGAACATACTTTTGCTCTGCAACAGCAAGCAACATCTCTCCAAAACAAATGGTACTAAAGGAAATTGCTTGATTTTGGCGATACCTGTAGCTGCAGTATCACCTAGCCAGGCAGATGGAACTGTTTAGGAAGTTGACAAACAACAGTCACAAAAAGGAATGATTGTAATCTTGGAAGTTTTACTTTTTCCCTTCAGTGGAAGTCTCCCTTTACTTCTCTGCTTCAAGTTATCAACACACAGCTGCCACACTGCCAAACTCAGCCTGCTGGTTGCTCAGACTGCAACTGTTCTATTGGACCTTCAAGGAATGTAACCAAAGAACCATCCTACCTCTGTTCTTTTCACCCCCCCCAGTACCCTGTTCTTTCTCACTGGAAGATCCAAAATCCCCACTTTAACTTTCTGCTCAGACACTTCTAACCTCATCCATGTGACCCCACACCACATGCATGCCCTATACCCACCATTAAATAACTTGGGGTTTCCATCACTTACTGTGAAGAAGCCTATTTTGTGTAGATGAGTGTTCAAAATACCAGTAATTTATCTTTATTTGCCTTGTCCTGCTGTTTCTGGGCTTTCTGCCTCTTAAAATGCTTCAATCACACCTACTGTTATTTTATATCACTATGAAAATGATGATCAGATTCACCCATTCTCATAAACTACTGTCACACAGAGGTTTTTCAGGAACTCTATCCAGTGATACTCCTGTGCCTAATGCAGTATTGATTTGCATCCTCTGAGAATGTGATTAGACAGCAGAAGCCAGGCCACAGGCCCTGAAATCTGCAGACTCTCTTACAGCAGAACAAATGCCACTTTGCCTGCTGGCATCCTCATCTGAGGCTGGGAGACGAAGGCTCATTAGAGCTGCACTGTTATTTCTTTCCTTCCCTGCTGCAGAAGAGCTCCTAAAACTCTGCAGGAGCTTATCTTACCCAGAGATGAGGAAAAGCTTATGCAGAAGGCATGCAGTTCTTCAGAGACAGTTCTACCGGGGGAGGCCAATTGCCTGTTAATCAAAAGCCTCTTATCTGGAACCACCTGGACATTTACGCTGTTCTAAAATGAGGCCTAGGAATCCCAGCTGGACTATTTCACATATTTAGAGGTTCTCTACAGGGCAGCAGGGCAGAAACATACTGTCAGGAAGAGGTTGGTACCATCCTTTCCTGGGCACAGCCTGCACTTGGATCAACTTAAGCTAATCAGAGATACCTGGGAATAGTTTCCTATTAAGATGACATCCATAGGAAAGAAAAAAACAAAACAGATCCTAGCTCATAAAGCATGCAAGAATACTTAATATAACTTACAGACTACCAGACTACTCTTTCTAAGGAGAGAAGGGATTTGATCTTACGTTGAAATACATTTTCCAGGGAAAAACAAAGCATGTTAGCAGAGTGCTAACAACTCTGCCCACCTGCACAATTACTGTGCTGGCACTAAGAGATTTCACCTTTCCTTTGAACATAAAGCAATGCTCCAAGTACTCTGGACCAAATGGAGAAAACACTGATTGTTTATAGAACAGCAACAAAGCCAGGTCATGAGATTTTATTTTTTTTCTTTGGAAGAGCAGGGACTGCATTTTAATTATGTAATAAAGTTCTATAAGGTCTACTGTAGCTGCCCTGCAACTGATATTAAAAACCACTCAGGATACAGCTTGGCAGACATGCTACAATAGAGAGCATCAGTGCTCTAATTACTTTCAACAGCAGTTTTAAGGCTGACACCTGTGAGGAAGTGAACAAAGGTGAAGCAGCTGCCTGGAAAGGTGGATTCTAAACACAATGTTTGCTTCCAGTACCACATTACAGCAGGGAATTCTGAGCTGCTAAGCTCCCCACTGCACCAGCACAGAGCTTTTGGTGGCTTATTCAGATCTGTCTGTTTTCTTGCAAGCAAGGGTCCAGAGAACCTTTATTCTGCCTTGCAAGTAACTTTGAGACAGTCCATTTGCTTCAGTATGTTCTGCTGCAGCGTTCCTTATAAGCCTTAATACACACACAAAAAAAGAAAAATACCACATGGCAGTAACAAACTGACTAGAAGGGCTGGAGACCAGCCACGAAGAATAACACATATTTTGCCAAAAGGAAGAGAGAAGCTTCAATGTTGCATATAAGTATACACTGAAGAACAAGGGGGGAGCGGAGGGGGGAGAGGGTGAGAGGGGAAAAGGGGAAGGAGGAAGAAACGGTTTTAAAATAAATTTCCCAATCATAAAAATAAAAAAGCTTTAATACACCACGGGGTCACACAGCGCTCCAAAAAGCAATGCCTGACCTCGCCCTACAAACGAATCAATGAACGGAGCAGCGCCAGCAACAGCAACACATACCGATCCTCACATTTCGGGTCAGATTTGCAGTTTCAGTCTACCTGCACGCGGGCTGCTGCTGCTCCTTCACATGCAGTTAAAGACTATAAAAAGCCAGTAATTACGTTATCTCCCATCCTGTGTAGCACAACCCGCTGCAGCTCCTGGGTCTCCCCCCGGGGTCAGGTTAAACCAGGAGTCCTCAGCACGGGGCCGGCTCAGGCGGGGACCCGGCCGGGGCAGCCTCCCGCTGTCACCTCACCCGAGACCCGAACCGGGGCAGCCCCGGACCGGACTCGCCTCTGGGGCTCAGGAACCGCTGCCTCAGGGCAGGCGGGAAAATAGAATCACACAATCATTTAGGTTGGAAAAGACCTCTGAGATCATCGAGTCCAATCTACGACCGAACACCACCGTGTACAGAGAGCCCGATACCGCCGCTGGCCCCGTCCCTCACCCCCGGGCTGCCCCTCACCCCGGCGCCGGCTCCCCCGCCGGGGCCGCCTCCCCTCACGCTGCCCCCACGGCCCGTGTCCCGCACAGCCCCGCACTCACCGCGGCGGCGGCATCGCCCCTTCGCCCGCCCCGTGCCCGCTGTGGCGGCGCTGGCGCCATGTGACCGCTGTCTCCTCCTCCTTCTCCTCCCCATTCTCCTCCTCTTCCTCCTCCTCCGCCGCCGCCGCCATGACAGGCGGGGCGGGGGCAGCCGGAGAACATGGCGAGCCCTGATGGGGAGAACCGAGGGGCTGTGGGGATGTGTCCTGCATCCTTTTTGCCGAGCTGTGAGGAGAATCAGGAGTGCAGGGCTGTGGATGTGTGGCTTTCACTCCCCTCCTCCCCTCAGATTTGCTGTGTATGTCTGCTCATGCCACCGGGCTTACACGGTGTCTGGTAGCTCTCTAACGATTAAAGCCTTTTCCAGCCCCTCGAGTTATTTGGACTTTTCGGCCTTAAATGGCCCCTGGAAGTACAGACTCACAGAATTGTTGGGGTTGGAAAGGATCTCTGGAGATCCCATCCAGCCCAACCCCTCTGCCAAGGCAGGGTCACCCGGAGCAGGTGACTCAGGAATGTGTGCAGGTGGGCTTGGAATGTCTCCAGAGAGGGAGACTCCATGACCTCCCTGGGCAGCTGTTGCAGTGCTCTGCCACCCTCAATGTAAAGAAGGTCTTTCTCACGTTGAAGTGAAACTTCTGTGTTTTAGTTTATGGCCATTGCTCATCGTCCTGTTGCTGGGCACCACCAAAAAGAGTCCAGCACCATGCTCTTGGCACCCACGTCTGAGATATTTATATGTATTAATGAGATCCCTTCTCAGTCTTTAGACTGAACAGGCCCAGCTCCCGCAGTCTCCCCTCATAAATGAGATGCTCCAGACCCTGTACTTGTCCAGGGGCTTTGAAGGGGAAAAAAAGGAGTGTAGGTCAGGCTGATGGAGGATGTCTGGGCTGACCAGCCATGGATCCCTCACGCTATAGTTTGAGTTGCTGTGTGGAATGTGAGGGGATGGTTTCTTCAGCTGGAAGAGGCTGAAAGCAGAGGGAAATCTACCTCTGAAACCACAGCTACACTGAAATAACCTGAGATTGGCCGCTAATGTGCTTCCACAGCGACAAGACTTGCATCCTCACAGGTGGAGAGTCATGCTGAAACCTCAGATCTTTGATATCCAGAGTGGTCAAACCACTGGCTTGCTAAACCCACCACACCACAGATCCATCTTTGTGCAGGACCAACTTGGCAGGTGTCCTTTCTCCAGGAAAAGCGGTGAAACTTGAAGGCATGTTGGGTTTATAAACCCTGGTGAGGTTTAGGAACAAACTCATTGTCAGATTTGCACAGCATAGTCAGGACTGGGAGCTTATTTTGTAAATACCCAGATTACAGAACTTGAGCTCCTGAGTGACACTTTGAAGTTGGCAGATTTTATTTTACTGAAGTGGAAATTAAACTAGGTTGACACATCCAAGCCCATTCTTAGGTGGATATTGCCCCTCATATCCAGAGATTATGGCAAGGTGCTTTATAATAACAAAAATAGAGCAGAACCCAGAACTTGTCAAAGAGCTGTAGCTGCAGCATTAGGGTACAGAGGGCAAAAAGGCAATCTGTAGTCAGAAGCTGCAGTGAGAGAAAAAGGCGTTACAGCCAGTGGAGGGGTTAGTAGGTGGATGGCAAGGAGGTAGCAGGGATCAAGATGAAAGCAAGGTACAGTTAAATGAAATAGCCACACAGTCAGCCCTGCATCAGACAGCTTTTCAGAATTCCTGCTTCATAATGGCTAACATGCAGCTTTGATCTCTCTCTTATAATAATTTAGCCCAAGGACTGCAAGTTTGTGTTAAGCTCTTTTAGGCAAAAGCAACTCAGCACATACGCTATCTGTTTTCTGCAGAACCATTATCCTGAAAGTCCTTCTGATTTGGCCATTTGTTGCCCACATTGTAATTCCAGCTATTTAATCTCTTTTAATTCTTATCAATAAGAGTTTCCCTGGTGCTTGGATTATCATTTTATTAATGGAATTAATAAACCTCTACTTTTTAGCGTCATTTACTGTAAGGTCTTTGAGATGTGTTTTACTTCCCAAAATTCCTGATAATGATAATCTGTCCAGCCCAATTGCTTAATAAGACCTGTGATAACTCCTTAGTGTTAACTAATTGATCCATTTCCTATGTGCTCACAGCAAGAGACAAGAACTCATATAAAGTCCTGGCGAGAAGCTGTGACCCAAAGTAATGATGTGTCTGTATAGGTTGGGGTCAAAATTTGGGTTCCATATGTACTCAAGCACTGAAATTTCATTTCTGTTGTTGACATGTCTTGGACACAAAAATTACACAAGAGAAAAGGACAGTCAGCTACAAAATACAATTCTTTAAATCCTGTCTCATTTCTTAGACTGGCCCATCTACCTTGTGAAAAAGGAGGCAAATGTCCTCAAAACCAAACAGAATTAATGTGTATTATTTTTCCAAATCCAAATTGTTCAGAACAAGTTTCCCCAGCTGATGTGTAATGCTTGTTGACCAGCTGTGATAGAGAAGAATGGAGGAAACTCCAAGTATTCTTTCAATAATGGAGAGGACTTGCATTTGTTTCAGTGGTTTCCTGTTAGACTTGTATGCCTATGACTGAAGTCAGTCTGCACACTCCCTGCTAGAGTTTCTAAGTGATTATGGTTTTGAGTGGCATAAAAAAGCCCTTGTAAGTGCTGGAGAGTTTATTTAGAGTGTTTGAGGAAGCAGGACATTTGTCTGGTTGCTCTCAAACCTCTTCCTTCCTATTGTTACTTTTGCTGCAGACCACTTGACATGTTTTTTTGCCTGCTTTCCCAAGGAAATAAGGTCAAATGACAAGAATATGTACATGGGTTTATCTGTTCTGCTGTCTCTTCTCAAGTACTTCTGAAATCTTGGGCCATATATATCAAATTTGACAGTGGGTGGAGATCTCAAAGGGATTATATTCTAAATAGCTTTGCAAAAACAGATGTCTGAATAGGAGAGACTGTTACCCTCCACCGAGGAAAAGCCTGTAGAACAATGTCATCCCACATACCCTTAAATTTATTAGGAGCATTCAGGAAAGAATCTATGGAGCTCTTGTGGCTCATCTATTGAAGGCATCAATTCTGTGCTTTGGAGCAGGTGAAAAGGCAAAAAGGATGTTCAGTACATTAAGACAGGAATAAAGAACAAGATGGGAAGATTCGTAAAATCAAAAATGCTTGCATGGGGAATTCTCCCTAAAGCACCAAGAAAGGTACAGAGAAAAGCAATGAACTGATTGGAAATGTGGAATTGCTTCCTTAAAAAAAAAAAATTGTTTGAATACACTTGAATGGTTTAATTTGGAAAAAGACCATGAAGGAACATGAATGAGATAATGGTCAAAAAATCTGTTGTAATAGAGAAAGTGAATTCTGTGTTTTTTATAGCATAAGATTTAGATGTCCTGAGTGAAATTTCCAGGCAGTAAATTTAAAATAAACAAAAGAAAGTATGTTTTCTCTAGAGTTGAAGTTGTAAATTGCTGCAAGTGTATTGGAGAGGGCAAAAGTATAAATGTTCTCATGAGTGGATTAGAAATGGAAATGAGAAAAATGTCCATTGAAGTCTCTTAAGCATAATGCTAATGCAGCTGCCAGCTGAGGAAATCTCCAAGTAAAGGGGTGGATTCAGCCAGCAGATTAAGGCACCTAAATTTGGTTTTCAGTGTGTAGGTGTCTCCATGTGAACCAGATGTCTAAGCTCCCCTTATACTCAGCAGAGAATTAATGTGGGATTTAGTTACATAAATGCAGGCATCGAGTGCCAGCTTAGGCACTGTGGAGTTTTCTACCTGGCCTCCTGCTCCAAGAAGCAGCAGGTACTCAAAAAAGCCTGTTCTGTCTGAAATCTCATGTGGAAGTCGTTGGTATCTCAGTCCACCACTGGGCACAGATGGTTGGCTAGCTGAACCTCCTCATGGTTGCACAGCAAGCTGTTCAGCCCACCTCAAGGCAGATGTATCAGTGTATTCTGACCAGCTGAATAGCTCTCAGCTTCATCACTGTATTGAGTAGTTCTGTATTGACTGTAGGAGGAATTTGTACGCAGATGAAGACAGCGGCATGGGGACGCCTCAGTCTAGGTGTCAGAACTTGTAGGCTTTGCCAGGCTGTACAGAGGGAATATTGCTTAGCTTTTAATGCTGTTTCCTGAAATTTCCTTAGCTAGTCAGACCAGTGAGTTGATTCAGCAAGTACTGATTTAGGAGAAGAATCCAAGAGATTATGTATGAAAAAGCTGTCCTAAAATACTCAGATCTGTTGGTAACGAGGCTTGTGTGAAGGATTAGTGACAGTGTGTTGTATCATGGTGCATGGATATGGAGTGACACTTGGAACATGGCTGCATGACTCCCTAAGCCTGGAAGATACCCAGTGGCCAAGAGTTCTGGGGCAACCACAGATACTGTGCTGACACCCAGAATGGCCAATTCTTAAGCTGTTAGATTCTGTAGCTGAAAGGGATTTTTATTTTTTCACAAAGGTAAATCAAAACTAATTTGGTTGATGACAGGCTTTGCACCCTGTCATCCATGAATCAGACCAGTTAGATCTTGTTAGAGTAGCAGAACTTGCCTAAGAAGAATTTAGGCTAAGATTCAGGGCAAAGAAATCAAAAAGAAGGATAACTAAAAAAGCCAGATGATAATTAAATGAGTTTTGTCATGCTGAATAAGTTTTTTCCTCAGTCTCATACTTCAAATTATTTACATTTTCTTGTTGGAACTAAAAAACTTTTAGCACTAATGCCGTCCTCTTGGGCTGATGAAAGTTCTAACAAAACAAGTCAGCAAGTTCAAGAGGTTCTTTTTTGGACGTCCTACAGCAAGCTATGAAGGATTGTTTGTGCTTTTCAAACTGCATTGGGCACCAGCTGTGCTGCACATTTGCTGTTTACTGACAGAATGCCTTGATAGTGCAATAAATAATAATAAATAACAAAGACTCCCTTTTAGTATTGCTGGTGTCAGCAGAGCATCTGTACCTGTCAAATGTCGCGCTCAGAAAGAGACGAGAGCAAACCTAATACATTCCAATAAACAGGTTCTCTCCCTTTTCCCATACACAAGACACAGATAAGATCTACAAACCACCTAAATATATGAACCCATGCCAATGAAGCAGGAAACAAGTAGTGAGCTGGAATGATGAGCATGTGTGATGTGTCCCTAAAATTTGCAGGAATATGAGGAAGGAGCCAGTTGTGTGACACATAGTGCCTGGGAGAATTCACAGATCTAAGGATCTTGCTAAGAGTTGTTCTGTCTTAGCAAAGAATTGCAGCACTGAGCATACAGAATAGTATTGTCATGCTCTCTTCAATGCCTTTCAAATTTTTTCCCTTCATTCTTCAGCCCAGGCTGTGTTATTTTTCTGCACTTCTTAACACTTCTTAACTTATTTTGTAGTCTCTCCAGAACTGTGGAAAAGTTGTGTTTTATCTTTGAGGTGTTGCTGACTAAATTCCATCTGGTTTTCATGTTCGGAAGTTCTCACTCTTAAGATCTGGGAGTGAGATGCTACATTTTCTGGAAATTTTTTTTTCCTGAAATAAGACTTTCTTTGGAATCTGTGGAGGGAGGTAATTGGCTAAACATTCTGTCCAGTGTTGCTCAACTGTGCTCAGATCACTTCGCAGGCTCTGGAGTCTGGGCCAGTCTAGGCTGATTTCTTTTCCACTTTGGACTGTTTTGCAAAGTTTGAGAATGAAAACAATCCCATAAACCTAAGAACTCTCATAATTGAATTGGCTTTTTACCAATGAACTGTATTAGAAAGCTACCAAGAGTTTCTTTCCATCGTTGTTTCAACTCCCTGATAAGAGAAGGAAAAAAATTTATTTGCAGAGGAGCTGAGTCTCATTATCTTCTTTTTACAGATGTGGAAGTTAAAGCACAGAAAGATGCAGTTGTTTGTTCCAGGTCACCCAACAAACCAGTGGCAGACAAAAAAATAGAAGTGAGTCCTTCAGTGCTTATTCTGTTGCATCACTCTGTCTTCCTGTTTTGATGAAAACTTCTAAAATGTCATTTTCATAGGTAAGTATGTGAGAAATATTCAGACTTCCTGGAAAGTCTGACAAAACCCTTAGTTATGTCACATAAACAGAGGTTAGATAGAGTTCAAACTGAGACTAAGACTCCAAGCCTTAATTGTGGCATTTCTGTTATACAGGTATCTTTTTAGGTAATTTTTTCTCATAGCAGGTATAATCTTTCATAAAAAGATACCTCAGCTTCTAGCCCCAAACCTGTTGTACAACAGGATGCTGAGCCTTTTTGGTTTTTCATACTACAGGGTTTTTTTCTGCATTCTCAGTGATGGGCTTTCCCTTCCCTAGAACTAAGAAACGAGTAAAAAAGATGTATGTGTAACAAGCAAAGGGTGATTATCCAGTAATATTCATAGTTCCACTTTAGATCTATTTTTCCTGTTGGTTTTATATAATTATGCTGCTTTGTACTAACTGGGGGTAGTTCCTGCTTCTCTGTAGCAATTTTAATCACAGAGTGGTACCGTTCTTCTTTTTCTTCTACCCCCCCTCCAATGTGTCTTTCTTGTCCGTTTCTGTAACACATCCTAAAAAAATTTCACAACTTGACAATTTTCATGAACAATCAGACAGTGATTTAGAAACTTGTACTTTAAATCATTCTTCTTTTTCAGGGGCCTGACATATGTTTACACTAAACCTCATCTTGGT
Source organism: Gymnorhina tibicen (assembly GCA_013399875.1). Taxonomy (NCBI): domain Eukaryota; kingdom Metazoa; phylum Chordata; class Aves; order Passeriformes; family Artamidae; genus Gymnorhina; species Gymnorhina tibicen. The sequence goes on along the minus strand of VXAZ01006720.1, from coordinate 1,170,898 downwards.
ATTGTTTTTTCGAAGAAGATGTGGAATTCAGTAGTAGTTGTATTTCCTGACTTATGCACATGTGAGAAACTGCAGAGGAAATTATATTCCTATAGCTAAGAGGACAAGAATTAGGAGACATGACTGTCCCTCAAGGCACTCTCTCCATAAATCTGGATTTACTGCTTGATGGCTTCATTTGTTATGTACAGTACATTGATAAAATTCTTACTCCCATACAGTATGTTGATAAAATACTTACCCATGCCTACTTTATCTGTTTAGATTAGAACCACTTGCAGCCAAACACAGTTTCTTGTGGGGCAGTTAAATATTATTACAAGCAGGGATGCCTGACCTCTCTCAGAATTCCCAGGCAAATCGAAAGCAAAACAAGAAAAAAAAACCCCATCAGCAACGTACTCTTTGTTGCTTCACTAACTTGTGGTTTACCAGAGAAATATGTTAAAGTAGGCTGTAAAAAACAGTATTTCTAAAATGCAAGTTTTAGAAGTGTCATAAGCTTGATTTCAATAAACAATGAAAACAAAAATAAGTATTCTAATTGGTCCATACAGAACCCAAGAGCTGTGCAGTTTCATGTAAATTTATTCCTTATTTTAGCATGAACAAGATCTGTACGATTAAAATGCTTAAGGTAATTTGGGAGCCTATTAAATTAAATGAATGACTGGAGGAAACCATTATTTCACTATCTGAAAATGTCAAGCTCTGAAAGAAGTGAACTGCCTAAGGAAACTGGTGAAATAGGAAGATAAATATCACAGAAATCTATCCTGAATAGACATTGTGCTGTTCTAGGGAATAGCATGTTAATAGCAAGAGAATTCTGTGTGAGCTGTGAGATGCCCCCTGGTGTATTTCTGCTGAGACATTGTACGTGGTCAGAGCAGGACAAAACACCAGGCCAGAACACTTGAAGCACTGACAGAGGATAAGAAAGTGTAAAAGGTACAGGAAGCTATGTAAGGACACAAAGCTGCAGAAGAGGGATTGGTAGCAATGCCATTTGGCATCTAACTGCCATTTGCAATAAGCAGAATTAGCTGTAAGCTACTCAGGTTTAGGTAACATTTTCAGTAGTAGGGGTTAGAGGATGCTGTATGGTGATGGGGATCCAGCTGGGGAAGGGCTCAGCAGCATTTTATGGATGCTATAGATGGAAGGAAGGTTGGAGAGGCTTTGGAGAGCCACAGAGAAAGGAGTTCCATTCTTAACCCTGCTGTCTCTTTGACAGAGAGCACTGTGAGGGTTATGGGACCCCCAAATCTGCCTGTGCAGCCCTGTCTGAATTCCTGTCACCACAAGTCACAATATAGTCTGTCTTCTTCCTACTGAAAGTTGTACTTGTTTGGGGCTGGTAAAATGGAAGAAGCAGGGAGGGGACAAGAGAAAAGGAACTATTTCAGCAGAGGGGAAGGGAGGAATAGAAGGTACTGAACCAAAGAGGAAGGCCTTAGAGAGCAAGGATTTCTGTTCCTGTTACTGCGGTCAAAAATCACTGCTCCAAGAACCAGTGCCCTGACAGTAATACCTGCTCCCCTTGCTTTCAGGGACAGCAGTGGTTGGGCAGGTAGAAATCAAGTATGGCCTGTGTGCCTTCATGTTTGTGTGTAATCCAGAAGCCTGAGCAGAGTCCCTGTGTCCCAAGTAGCAGTACAGTGACTGCTGCGACACACTCTTATAGCAGCCCTGGATTTCGGGTAGGACTTTAAGTAAAGTATCATTTGTTAGAGAAATGCGAGTACGTAGCAATAGTATCTTGGAAAGGATAGAAGAGAAAGAAGTGGAAATATTTCAAGGGCCTAGATTAGGCTTGTTGGCATGAGGAGGATTTAGAAAAGTCAGGATTATCTTGGAACAGTCTTGTCAAGGAAGAGAGAAGAAAACTGTGACTGGGGTAAGAGAAATTAGAATCCTGTTGCCTCTAAATTGGTATGGGTGGCTCTTCTCCAAACTTAAGTGGCAGTTCTAGATGCTAGGAAGTTGTTCTGTGGTGTTGATTATCCAGGACTTTTCAAGAAATAAAGTCACATAAACCATGTAGGACCTAAATATGTGTAGACAAGAGCAGAATCAAAAGCAGGTGATTCTAAGAGTTTGGCAGGGAGCTACTGCACTATAAATTACCTGTTTATAACTGGATATTTAGTATTTGCAACTCTGTTTTGGAGGATGATGAAACAAAATGTGTTTGTTGCTTCATTCAAGCAGAAAAAGAGTATTATAAACTATTTTCATAAGTAAATCTATATCTAATCTCAATCCTTTTTGTATGCCCTTGTGATGGAAAAAAAAGAGTATATAATTTTGTATCATTAAGAGAAAATACCAGTGGTTGAGCCAGGTATCTGATTTTAATGTATACATATTTTGGCAATTTTTTACTAATGAAAGTTTTGGTTCTCTTGTGGATTAAATAAGTGAGGACAGGGCAATGAGGAAATGAGGGCAAAATCCCTTTGAACAGATCAATATTGGCTGTAACAAATGTCATTTCAGCACTTCACTGCATAAAAATCTGTTGTAAACCAAACAGTCCTGGTGGTGTTCTTACAGCCTTTGTTGCCAAAAGAAAGAAGATAAAAATTTCAGCTTTGATTGTAATGAGAGCCTCCAGTCCTTGTCATCACAGGAATAAAGCCTCAAAGATTTGACAAATACATAAAATGATGGCTCATCCTACAGAGTCAAATTAAAAATAAAAATAAATGAAGAGACAAAGGGAAATGTCTTCTAGTATTTTTTAACAAAGCCATCCTTCTGTTTTTACGAAGACCAGCTCCAGGTTTTGTTAGTGCTCAGGCTGGTAATGCTGAGCATAAGTCCCAAATATGTTGTCTGGCAGTGCACCAGTTTAAGTTAAACCAAAATATATTATCCCTTCCCCTAAATGCAAGCTTCTGCTGTACCAGATTTTGAAACCAAGTTATCTGAGAGTTACAAAGCAATACCAGATGGTTACTGTAGGTTGGCTGGAATTTGCGGTCTCTCTCGTCTCGCCACATGTTTCACTACTTGGAATATTCTAAATTATATTGTTCAGTTATTTGTCTCCTTGGCTCAGTATTCCCTTTCTGTCATGTCCTGGACTGGTGCAGTTCTTCATGGTTTCACTAGGTGGGTCCCCACAACAGTGCACTGGGGAAGCAAATTGTTGAGTAGCCTGAACACACTCAGGTAACTTTATCTCCCAGTCAGCTTTATTTCCACTTTCTTTGGCAGAAGTTCACTGCACCACGTGTTTTGATGTACAATCTGGTGATCGGAGTGTTGGGAAGTTGTCATAAAGGTGCTGGTTCTTCCTAGGACTATTGCATTTCTAACTTATCTATTTCAAATGGAATTTAAAACCAGTGCGGGGTTTTTTATAGCCAGTTAGGTTCAGTCCTATCAATTTTTGCAATTATTTTACCTTTCAAAGGGTGATGCAAAGCTGGTTGATCAGCAGTGTTACATATACCCTTCCTTTCCAAAATCAAGTCATCTTTAATGCTTTGATACTTTCTATACTAGTCAAAAACAAACCAAAAAAAATCCTTTTCTGTGTGTGTGAAGTATTAACTTGATGCCTTAAAGATCTAAAAATAAAACAACACACTTTCAAGACAATATTAGTATAGGAAGTAATATAAAGGCTGGTCTTTATTGGGGGCCTCCAAGGGGCAGATATGAAAAATGCCCACCCCCGCATGGGGTGAACAGAGTTTAGTAAGTTTAGCAAATTAGCATAATTGACAAGAATCACCAATTAGAAGCATAAGTGATGAAGTAATTCCCCCTTTTTGGTTCCACATCTTCTGCAGCCCCCCTTTAGATAGGAACTGAACTTTGTTTATGAAAATGTGTCTTGAAGAGCTGGTTTCAACCTTGGCTCCCAGAGAGCCAAGATAGGATAGGGGCCTTGGACCCCCAGAGTTTGGAGCCTCTGGAATGTGTTTTGTCTTTCTGCCTATCAGGGTAGGGAAGAGGTAGGGAAAAGTACTGGAGCTAGCTACAAGTACAATAATAGGCTACAGAGCTTTTGACTAGTGTTAAAAAGGAAGACTTTTCAGCTAAAATCTTCAAAGTTTTTCTTTCCAAGTGTTTTATATGTGTGTATTTAACATGGAAAAGTATTTACCCCTTAGACCTGACCGAAACAAAACCTAACACAAAGCTTCAGATGTCTGTATCCCAGAATGTCCCACAGAGAAGAGAAAGGAAAAATAAATCATATATTAACAGTATTTTTAATGTCCATGGTGCTCTGACTGAGGAGGCAATGGCTTCTTTACTGTCTCAGGTTGTGTCTTCATCCTGAGAAGAAGAGAGGGTGAGAGAGGATACTTTAACCTGCAGAGAGCTCTATACTGTCATGTCCAGGCTGTTTCTGACATTCAAACTTGTACACTTAAACCCATGTCTCTTTATAGTAGTCTGTAACACTGATTTAACTTAGAATGGTTAACACTTACTCTGGGAGACTTTATCTAAAGATAACTTCAGTGCCCTTGGCACCTACAGAAAAAAATCAAAACAGACAGTTTCCATTATTGTGAGGTTTGGGATTATTTTTTCTTCCTCCTTTGTCCCCTGCTTATCCAGACTCACTAAGTGAATCTATTTCATCTGCTTATTTGACATGATTAGACAATTCATGTGGAAGCCTATCAAGAAGCACAAATTTTGATTGAACTAAAGGTTTTATTCCTTGTGATTTATGTTTAAAGGGCAAAAAAAGGTTTAGAAAATTCTTACATGATGTATTACTGAGATACACTGAAAATTAAAATTGATTGTTTTCTTGCTCAGTAACCAACTTGCATTAAATAAAACTCATAATCATTATTGACTATATTTAAAGTCAGAAAATCTTGGTTTTTCAAATGGAAGATGAGAAAGGCTGTCACAGTACACATAGACATGGTAGTACTTTATGTCAGAGAGGTGGCTCAAAATTCATCCTCAGGAGTGACTGTAACATCTGATTTCTTATTTTTAGCAAGTAGGTAGATAGAACCCTCTGTGTTTTACACAAACCAGTTTTAATGGTCTGCTTGTCCTCATTTTGATGGCAAGACCCAACTTGGAACAAAATAGCTTCTGTACTGTTTTAGTTGACTTATATCTCTAAATGGTGGTTATGAGCTCCAGTAATTCTCTCTCCATTATCAAGCTTGCATCAGTTACAATCCCCCTTCTTCAACTGCGGTCCAGGTCTCCATTTTAGGCTGAGTGCAAACGCTCTCAGAATCCCAGGCAATGAAGAGCGGTGAGAATTCCAATAAAACCCTGATTCAGATTTGGAAAGTGCTTGCGTGTCTGAATCTGAAGGCTCAGATGTGGGTAGGGGGATCTCATGCTCTCCTGCAGTAGAGTCACCCTTCTGTGTCCCTGGGCAATGACCACAGTGTGGTGGGAGTGCTCATCATTTCAGCTTGCAGAGTTACAAACCACACAGCCAGACACACTATATGAGGTTGGTCTGCTCACACTTGTCTGGCACCATCATTTCCTCTGGGAAAATGGCAAAAGCAAATAGCAACTTGTCTGTTTGCATGTGGGCGTGAGCCTCCTGAGAACGCAGAATTTGGCACCGTGCACAAGCGAAGTTCAAACGTCCTCAAGCTATGAGTTGTTGACATCTTCTCTCAGAACAGACGTATAAACTACTTAAAGCAGTTTTGGTGCTGCCTTATCTCAACATTACCTTCAAAACTTATCACAATTCCCAAGTCACTAAGTCACCCTGACCGGGAAAACGTGCCTGTGGCAAAAGGTGTTAACATTTGCATCATCCTACTTGTCTGCAGACAGAGGGTAACAGCACCTACAGCCTCATCGGGATCCTGGGAGAAGCAAGGCACACTCCATTAAATGCTTATGTCTTGCTGCCCCACAGTGGCTGTGTTTACAAAAGAATAATCCCCACAACAAAGGCAATGGTGAACATTTCAAACAGCAGCAGTTTCTCAGTCAGGTTATCAGCTCTGCAAAACAGGCATTGCATTTGCACAGCTCCGTGTTTCCTACTCTGAATTTGAATGCAATTAAGCATGGCTGGTGTTGTCACACCTATGCTACCAGTGATGGACCTGTCCCTCCTTTAGAGGAGGTAGTATAGAAGTGCCAAGTATCCCTCTTGGAATGAAACCTGGGGAAGGTAAATACACCATATAAATATTCCAAGGCCTCTTGAGGCTGAGAGTCAGCAAGCGAACCTTGGCTACAACACCGAAAATCTGAGAGTTGTTAATAGAGGATTAGAGTGGTAGGCATCCTCTGGGCTACAGCAGGATTTAACAAATACCTGTGAATGAAACGTTCAAAAGGACTCCAAGGCAAAGCTCGACTGCAACTTGGAGTGTGCACAGAGGGAAAAGAGAAAGCAGTCCAGGATCATGTTACTCATCTGATTGCAAAGGGCTCTGTTTTCAGCGCTGCCCCCAGGGCTTTACCTGATCTATCCAAATAAGTCTGCCCTTCCCACCCTGCAATCATTCATACATAAACAACTCTAAATACTTTTCTGACTGTTCTGCCAGTTTCAGCTCTTCTTGCTTATTCAGTGCCTGCTCTCCTGCCAAAACAACAAACTGAGCTCATGTGGGTTGTGGTTGGGGGCAGAGGCAGGCAACAGTGGTCTGCTCATTTCCTTTGTTTTTCATGTTTCTCTTTGGCCTTTCCTTGGGTAGAATCCAAGGGATGGATCATTGCTGGTTCCATCATGATGCAGAAGCAACAGACATCACTTTTCAAACAATGACAGCTTTATGAAGCTTAACAATCTCAGCCAAAGTCTTGATGCTATCATCAGTCATGCCTTTCTTCCCAGTCCCTGCAGGTGACTGCAGCTGGCAGGAGATCTTTTGACAGTCAGATTCTCTATGTTATCTCTTTTGGACCAAGCCTTTTAATAATTGGACAGGAAGATCTGGGAAAGAGATATGCTGTTTCAAGGCATAAATAACATCGTGCTGAGTGCTACAGAAGGCTTTTATTTAATTTAGTTTGATTTGGTTCACACGTGGTCATCTGGTTTGCCTTGCAACCATGATTTCTGTAGATTTATGCTCAGTTTCTTCTTAGACCACTGTCTATCATATACAAATCATTTCACTGTGCCTCCATTCCTCAGCTCTTCAGTGGGAATAAGAAGATGTTCTTGACTTACAGGAAATGGAGATAAAGAGTGATGGGATAAGGAGTTTGTGAGATTTTCTGATTTTCTAGTAATAGAGATCCATATACATAACTGAAACACGGGGCTGAAATGCCAAGAGTCTTTGCTACTAACAACAAAGAAATGGGGAGAGCATTGCTGGTACCCTGCCATCAAATCAATGTGTTCCACCCCTGTGGAGAAAGCCAGACCATGCAAAGTTAAAAGTATTTAAGCTGTCAGAGATCGAATGAACTTAAGTTTTGGGTACTGTGTCTGACAAAGTCACTGTGATGGTGACTAGTTACCAGAAAGAAATGTTTTACAGTGAGGGTGGTGAGGCACTGGCACAGGTTGCCCAGAGAGGTGGTGGATGCCCCATCCCTGGAAACATTCAAGGTCAGGCTGGACAGGGCTCTGAGCAACCTGGTCTGATTGAAGATGTCCCTGCTTGTTTCTGGGGCTAGATGAGCTTTAAAGGTCCCTTCCAACCCAAACCATTCTATGACTCTGTGGTTTAAAGAGGTTTAATTCTTCAATTTCCTTTTTGCCAATTGTGGTGATTACTCAGAGCTTCATTTTAGGTCACAAAGTACTTTTGATAGTGATCAACTTCACCTTTTAATCTGCAGGTATTAGCCCAAGGCTGTTTTTTTGCTTCCAACACACCAAAAGTATTTACGTAATGAAAAAAAAAACAACAAAAAACCACCTCGACCAAGGACACACACATTCATGTTTGCCTTTTTTTATTCCCCCACCCTTTTTCACAAAGGTGCAATTGCAGCTACATGGCCTTTTCTGGAATGTAATCTGGAAGGTGATTTCATTTATGCTGTGGTAAGAGGAACAGCACAGCCCTCGCAGCAACAGCATCCAGCCAGCTAGTGCTGCCACCAGAATATCAACAGGAGCCCTCAGCCTGAGGATGAGCAGTTCCCCAACAACTACGGATCAGGGGCAGCATTAAAGAAGCATTAGATGGTTTGACCTATGGCATTTTATGATATTTACTTGCTTCCCAGAAGTCTGGGAGGCTCTGGATTCCTTGGCATCTGGCTGAGGCAGGAAGATAGATTAACTGAAGGACTGTTACTGTTTTGTCTTGGGTGAGGCCTTGTGGGCAGCCAGCTGTTTTATTTTGTGTATTGCACAAAAGGTTCCTTTAAATCTGTGTGTTCTAGGGATGAAAGCTTGGAAGTGAGAGGGTAAACCGGGATTTTTTTTGTCTTTACACAGCAGTTTTCACTGGCCAACATTGTTGGCAAAAGCAGACAGAAGAAATTCCCTCAGAGCAATGCTCATGCACGCTGCCCTGTCATGTAAAGTTTGAACCAGAAGGGTCAGTCCTATACGGTGCTGAAGGGCCTGGTTATAAAATTCTCTTGCTGCCTGTCCCTAGCTGTTACAGGTCACTACTGGAGCCCAGTAACATGCTGAACATATTAAAGTTCTGAAAGTCAGGATCCAAAAGTCTAATGCTGTAGCTGGACTAAAATCACCTTATGTGTACACAGGGGGCTCTGCTGACTTCAGCGGGTTTCTCCATAGACAAAAGTGTTCACCTAGAATTAAATGCTTATCTGTTTGTGAATAATAGATGATGGGTGTCCTCCTGTCAGGAGACAGCCTGAACAAAACCAGGAGACACCGTGGGGTCAGTGATATTTGTATAAATGACACAGAGTGAGCTTTCTTAGATCATCCTTTTATAGTGCCATGTTCTTGTAATACAGTTCTTACTTTCTTTCACATTTTAAAACAGAAGAATTATTGTGTGCTCTCTGCAGTACAGCTCTTCCTGCCAAAGCTGCCTCTGAACAGAAGGAAAAGACAGCTTTGCTTTTCCAGCTATGGCTTTTTAAAACATTTTTGTCTGATTCAGTTAGGCTCCCAGAGAATGTTCCATGGAGATGTAGCATATTATGTTATTACTGCAGTCTATCTGCACTAAACCCTTTATCATTCCACAGCCCTTTGAAATAGGGAAGGCTTGTAAGTCCTGGTTTACAAATGAGAAAACAGTAGCACAGCACTTAACCCCTGTAAGATTTCTCTTGGGCAAAATTCCCACACGGGAAGAGCCTGTTGCCTTCTTTGTTCTTGCCTCAGCCCACTAATGTCAGTGATGTGAATGAACCATGTGGGACTGTGTCCATGCTGGAGACAGGGAGAAAGGAGATATAACCAGACCCGCTCCCACATATTTCAATAAAAACTGTGAGCACACAGTACTCTGGAAAGGTGGGTCTTAAGTGATTGGGAGTGGGCACCTTCTGCCTGCCTGTAAGAAAACAGCCAGGGATTCTGCTATTTGTGTGTAAGTCTCGACCTGTCTTTGTTTTCTTACACAGTAATGAACAAAATTTAAAACTATAAGCATATTAATAAGTTAATTATTAACTTACTTAACAATGTTGGCCTTCAGATTGCCATTAGGAAGCATTTAAGCTAATAGAGAGGTCTCAGAATTCTTATTCCATCTTCTTGGCACACCTGTCTGTCTGTACTGATCAAATCTTTGAGGTTTTCCTCACAGCTGTTAAGAGATAGAAACTTTAATAGCATGTGTACATATGTTGTATGGGCAGGTTAAAGTCCATACAGCTAAACGAAACACATCGCAGGTTTCCAGGTTTATATATAGATTTTTTTCTGATGCAACAAAATTTTAAAAAAAACCCATAAAGCATGTGGACCCACCCCAAACTGTGAGTGAACACTTTAAACCCCAACACAGCGTAAACAGAAAAGTGCTTGCTGCATTCAGGCTTCTGTCCTAGATTCCCCCAGACAGTTCCAAACTGTTTTGGTTTTCCTGTCAAGTTTCTGGATATACTTAGATAACTGACATCTCACTAATGGATTAAATGAGATACATAATATTAGAGGATCTCGCCCGTATAAGTTGAGATGTAATTTATATTGTCAGTGTAAAAACTGGCATTGTAGTCGTGACTCTCCATCTCCAATCCCTCCATTACTTCACTGTTTGCCACTGCTTGGACTAAATCTTGCTGAGCAAGTGTAGCTTTTCACCCCAGGAATTTTTGCTGTCTGCCAGTGGCTTGGGCTTTGCAACTCAGTGGTGGATTTCCCTTGTGACTTGAGCGAGTCCCACAGTTGGTGTGCAATAAATATTCCAGGAGTTTGCCATTTACCCCCCCAAGGAACAGATCCATAATGCTGAAAGGAGTGCTGTATTCATAGGCCACCTATGTAAAATCTGTTTTACCACTAGAGAAGACTTGGGGATAAAACAATACTTAAACCCACAAGATTTTCAATAATGGAAAAAATTACAAAACTATGCAAGATGGGTCACTAGGATTGTGTCAATAAAGTGCTTTCACAGCTGTTCCAACATCTCGTTCAGTAAGAGGCTGACACACTGGTTAGTTTCTGCTCTCTACATCAGTTGGCTCCCCTAGAAAACTTGAGAGCTGCCTTTTTCATGTCCTAGTGATAAAGAGGTTATTCAGAGTCTCCTGGAACAGCTGTTCCAACCCGACACAGAATATCTTGTCACCTACCCCTGATAACACTTTCCCTTACAACACTTCCCTTTCTCTTACAATAGGGCACTCTGATTAATGAAGGAGATAAGGTCATTACTGTAGTCTGTAAAATACCTTTTTTTTTCTGTTGTACAGTTTGATTAGAACACATTCTTAGTTTCGGTTTTGAAATGGTTTTGGTTTTGTTTGTGTTTTTTTTCCTTTACAGGTTCCTTCAGACCGGGTGATAATTTTTGCAATTCATAGCTTATAAATATATAATGTGCAATTCATAAATAATAAATTATTATTATAATTCCACTTGAAAATGCAGCTCAAATTTCTTCATTTTTAGGAATTTAATGCAATTAAATTTTTAACAATTTAATGAAGATAAATGGATGGCAAAAATGGGAATTGAAGTTTTTGGGAAGATAGTTTCTAGGAACTCTTAATTACAACAGCCTTTTTCCTTCTTAGCCCCTCACAACCCTGCTTAGCCGAGAGATGGGAGAGTTTAGCCACCAGATATACTAAACACAACACTCAAATGTTCTTTGGTTTGGTGTGCAGGGTTGTGTATGGGAGTGGAGAGCCCTCATCCCTTTACACCTCTGGTACAACCTTCCTCAGGTATTTTTACTTTGGTGTGACTTTGAACTTGGTACAGAATAAACACGGTCTCAGCATGGTGTGAAGAGCTGTAACACAGCCCTCTTTGCATTAACATTGCCTGTACCAGACACAACAGTACAAAGTTCAGGCAGCTTGTTGAAGGCTGAACTGGACTGTTCTGATATGATTTTCTTTATCTTATCAAAAGTCCCCCAGTGAGCTGGTGAGTCCAGGCTGTTTCTTGGTTTCTGGTTCCTTGGCTCAGTCTCTGTTTTCAGGCTACCTGAGTCAGTTTGCTGTTCTCTGGCCACTGTTTCCTAATTATCTGCCTATTTTTTCTCTGGTCATTTTTATCTGTAACTATATGTTAGGAATATTTTGGTTCACAAAACTCTGACTTGCCTTAATCCATCTCAGAATAAAACATTTCTCTCTCACATTTTCCTAGTTCTGTCTCTGAATGTAGCCACAAAAATTTTGATTGGTCTGTGTACTTAGGGCATTTTGAGTTCCCTGCCACCTCATTTTCTATGCACAAAATCATATTAAACTTGTTTTCTGCTTCCCCACTTACAACTTCTACATCCTCAAAATGATGATTGGATATTAATTAGCAACTGCATTTTCACAGGGACAGTCAGAGCTGCGGTCAGCACCAGCAGGCTGACGCAGTGGGTTGTAAACTTGGCCCATGACATTTATTACATCTCTCTGATCTGAGAAATGTTCAAATCACAGTTTAAGACCATTACAGACAGTTTGTCCAGACTGAAGTGAGGCTGGTGGGTGCGTGTCAAATGTCAGCCTGGGACTACTACAAAATAAAAATCATTTTTGTATGTTTACCTCCAGTTTTATTTCTCATGGTAGGTGGCTAGTGGCTCATTTCTTCTGAAAGGCCTGTCTTTGGCCACTTACTTTCCAGCTGACCTTCTAAGATTGCACTATGCGTCTGAAAAATCAATTAAAAAAGAACTGAAATACACTTCTATTATATATTAACACGTGTCCTTGTAAAGAAAGGCCATGATCTGAGTACGCAAAAGCTAATAATTGACCAACTTGTGGTGCCATACTATTTGTTCTATTTATTTTCTCTGCAGAAAGCATGCAAACCCTTTGCAGGGACACTAAAAAAAATCTGCAGAATACCCACACCAAGTTTAAATAGGCACATTTGAAATGTTGAGCAATGATTATCAGTGTTTATCACCAAGGCTGCGAAACTCTTCTAACAAAAGAGAAAATTTAGATTTTATAGGTTAATAGTAGTGCATGAAAAATAGGTTTACTTTGGCTCCTTGTAAGACTTAAAAAACCATCTGAAGATCTAATGTGATAAAGGCGCATGAAATGACAGGTTTGTGGTTTTGGGTTACAAGAGACAAGTTCAGCATTTGACTTCAGGAAGTTTCTGAGGGCTCCACGAGGCATCCAGCATTTACTCAACTGTGTCTGCAAACCACTCGAACAGTGAAGCTCAAAGCTCGAAGGTGACATTTGACTCAGGGGAGAAAGTCACAGTGACTTGTGGTCACTTGGGGGGACAAAGAGGACAATGCATTCCTGTGTCAGTTGTAGTGGCAGAGAGGACATGGCCTGGAACTATCATGTCCAGTGGCAGCTGAGAACTGATTTGGCCTCCACCCTTGTTTGCCTTCCTTAATTTGACTGCAGTCTTTTATTACTGACTGTACTTCTTTTCCTCCAACAAGAACTGCCCTGTGCCCTGGCAGTATTTCACATCCACAGATTTTGTACCACAGGACTAGTTCTTCCCTAAGCTACTTTCACGAAAGTAATCTTTCATAGAATCATCATCATAGAAGTATAAAATAGCCTGGGCTGGAAGGGACTTTAAAAACCACCTAGTTCCAACCTCTCTGCCATATGCAGGACACCTTCCACTAGACCAGGTTGCTCACAGCTCCATCCAACCTAGCCTTAAACACTTCCAGGGATGGGGTATCCACAGCTTCCCTGGGCAACCTGTTCCAGTGCCTCACCCCCCTCACAGTAATTTTTTTCAGTTTGAGGCCATTCCCCCTTGTCCTATCAGTACATGCTCTTGTAAATAGTCTCTCTCCCTGTTCCTTGTGGGCTCCCTTCAGGTACTGGAAGGATGCAATTAGGTCACCTCAAAGTCTTCTCTTTTCCAGTCTAATTGGTATAATTCTGAGAATAATTTTGAGTTTCTATGCTCATGGTGGTGCCACACCTTCTTTGGCTTCATGGTACTTCCATATGATGCCAGAACCTCTGGAAAAGTCCCATATGTTCAGAACTATCTCACAGTCTGTAGGACTTAGGTTAAAATGAGTCACTCTAGCCCTTTCTCAGTAATTTTTGGGAGAACTCACTTTTCCTTCTGGGCAAAGATATATATTCTGGGAAAACATCAGAGGACTTGGAGTATTTGAATAGTCAACTTCTATCCACATTGTTGTAAAGGAATAATGGGCTTTCAGCCAAATGAGTACATTCTTTAATTCAGTTTATAACTCAAAATGACCACGAGAGATGAGCTAATCTGTGGTGCTTTCAATTCCAGCTTTTTAGCTTGAGAACACCAAGATTTAAGAGTTACATTTTATTTCTCTTACTAAGAGTTAAGATGGGGGCTGTATTTGAACAATGTAATGACAGGGCAGACCCAGCTCTGGTATCCAGCTGAGAATTGGACAGTAATCTTTTGGTAGTCATACATCATTTGGCCTAATTCTGAGATTAACATTTACATTCTGGGTGGGAACATATTCCAATCGCCTGTTATTACCCCGTTATCATACTGAATATAATCCCTTTCATTAATATATTGCCATTATCTTTTTTGCCCCGGTTGCTCATGGAAAATCTGTTCCAGAACTTACTTGCTCTTATGCATAAGAAACTTCTTCCAATTCTAAATGTTTTCATGCCAGGTTTTTTTTACATTTTTTCTTACAGCAACTTTAGGCTTCAGCTTAATTGATTTGACTGAGAACACTCTCAGTCAGGCTGATGCTTTTTGAAGAGTTTATAAATCTGTAATTCCAGTGCTCTCCAGTTTTCTTCAAGGAGAAAGTACATGTTTCCTCCTGCCCAGCGATCCTTTGATACCAAGAGCTACTTATTTGCTTAGAGCAATTCTCCACAGTTTGGGGAGTCTGTTTTAATTTTGCTTTTGCAGCTTGAAATATGTGGTCTCTCACAGTAGATACTAAAGAGAAAACCAGCACATACTACTCAGGATCAACTTTGCTACTAATTGCTTACCCAGAGGATAAATAATGAAGCAGCTTTGCTGTGAACAGAATTAATGAGGGACATAATTTTTTACAGATAAGAAAATTGCTTCATTCACTCAACTTTACCACTGAAGCTGTAATTTTTAGTGCGATTCGGTGATAAATATTTGTGTGACCTTTGATGTGTACTTGTTTGGGTATTGGGATTCCCTCAGCTTCTCTTTTAGTGCTAATGAGCAGAATGCACTAAAAATATTTTTCCCGAACTTGCCCTTATTTCATGGGACATCGGTGCTCTAGTGGGACTAAGCCTTGTGCTAAGGGATTACTGTCAGGTTCTGCAGATGTGACTGGCAAAAGTTGTTCTCTCATCTCCAAAAAGATTAAAATAAATTGAGTTTCCACTCACAGCAGTGGAAGTCTTGCTGATGAGTTGAATGACAGCAAACCTCACAGATCTGAAGAATGGCATAAATGTTTGTCCAAATACCAAGAAGTAAATTCTGGGTATTAACTGCCTAAGAGTGGCATTTGACTATTCCATTAAATCAAACACATTGTACCAAGTATTTTGTATTTTGTTTTGGCAGTGGGATAATATTTGTTTAATATGGATCCTCAAGTCCTGATAAAAACAAGACTTCCTTTATGATAAGATTGCAGGATTAGCCTCAGCTTTAGTAGTTAATGGCCTGCTTCCAGCAAATTTCATATGGAATGCTTCAGACTGGTTTGAGATATATGTGCCACATATGTTTATGTCTGCACATCAGCAATTCTGTATCTTTAATATAGTATAGAATTAGACCTGTTTATGGTGGGTTTTACATATGGATGGTTCTCCTATGTTCTTAATTAGTTATACATTATTTAATTACTCTTGTAGTGTATGCAGTCAAAATAAAAACGTGTTACAGTCCTGATTTGAAGTTCCCAGACACAAAATGCTTGTCATGATAATCTTCTAGATATTAAATATCAGTTCAGATATTCATAATTCTGATAATTCTGAATAACTGATAATTTTATTAGTTCAGATAGTAGAATAATGCTCAGTAGAGCTTACTACTGTACAATAAAAATATCTACCACGTGATCAGCCTCGTGCCATCAGGAGTAGTGTGGATGGGCATGAGGAAATTTGACAGGAGGATGACTGCTCTCTCTCCTTTCACCCAAAGCAGCTTACCAAGACACGCTGGAGTGCGGCACTGAGATTCTTGGGACCACTCACCTCATGGTCAGCTCCCAGTGGACATGGGTCTTGTGTAGACCACAGTAATGCTGGGCATAATAAACATATTTCACTCAGCTTAGAGAGCCTCCCACATTTCCTACCCACATTTTTATGTATACCAGAATATAAAACAAAATAAATGTGTATTTAACTAGAAGACCTTAAGGTCAAGGTTATACCCTTCCTGTCATCTGTGAAGCTTGCAGAGATGCTTGCAGAAACAGATGCAGAAATCATTTGCATCTCACCTGATACGAGACTTGAAAATTTTTCCAATCATCCCCCTGCTCTTCACTTTCCTCCAGTACGTAAATTCTGTGCCACTCCTACATGGGATTCCTGATTTTAGTCCCCTGTCATCCAGCAGTAGCACTTTTTCACACTTTGTGGCAGACTTCCTTGGTCTGTAGAAGTGGATATGATCTTGACATCTGTTCTTTCCAAGCAGATGTTTGTATCCCATGTCTCATGATTCCAGCAGGCAATTGCACTGTGTTGATGCTCACTTTCCCAGCACTTTGTGTGAGCTTCTGGCTGTGTTCTCATGCACTAAAATAGGAGAGGTTCCTGCTGGTTGCTTCTGTTTGTTTGGCTCTCTAAGCTGATAGTTGAAGAAGGAGTAAAGTGCACAAATAGGGAAGTAAATTTGACTTCAAATAACCTAAATTCAAACTGTTGTTCTCTGTGCTCTCCCTGCAGAGCTGAGTACCCAGAGAGCTGAGAGGACTCGCTGCTTTCTGCTGGAAGTTGGCTCAAAATGGGGACTTACCAGTTACTAATTACAAAGGTAAGAAAAACTTTCATTTTATGGAGGATATTCAGTAGAAAATACTCTGGTTGCATGGCCAGCATAACTCTGAGGATTCATGTTAATTACCTTGTACCTTTCATATGTTAATTCAGGCCTATCTAGGAATATTACAACTATAACCTCTTCATCAGTAACAGAACACAATCAATTAATAATTTTGTTTGTTTGCTTTGCCATCTGTCTTCAACACCTGGAAGTTCTCCTTGAGCCATTCCTTTTCTTTAACTCACTTTTACATTCAGTGTATCTACTGAGCTTGCACGTTTCTCTAATATTAACTTGGAATTTTTCATTTAAAGACTCTAAAGTCCAGGTACTTTGCATAATAAGCCATAATCAAAATTTTAATTGAGAATTAAATAATAATCTTAATGAAGCTACACTGAATTACATTAACTATTTTTTGGGAACTCTTTGGATTCATTGTGGGGACCACTTTTATGTTCTAGGGTCATTTCTAGATAGTTGTTGCTTCTAAAGCTCTTCTGATAAGATTTTAGACCCTCTTCTTAAGAAAAACACTAAAAATAAAATGATTTTGAGGTATTTTGAAACTAAAGTTCTTCCTGACATGAAATTATGTTATTATAAACCTTTCCTTACTGTCATTTTCACCATTTTCTAACACTGTTAGTCAGATTCAAAGCTACTCTCCTGGCCTTAGAATATGACTGCATGAAATTTGTTAAATCTGCACTTGCTATGTTATAAACTTATTCTGTAATTACATCAATGCTATGGTAATGTACAATCTGCAGTCTTTAACTGGATCTATCCATCACCATTCATGTGTCAGAATCTTCTGCTAATAATCAAGACCCTTGGTACCTTCATCATTGTACATCTGAGTATTCCTCCTTGTATAGCTCATTCTGCCAAAACCAGGAGTAGTATAGTGGGAACTGTGTTGGCCTCTTCCTATGGAAGGGGTCTCCTGACAGGCATTGTAAAGACTGAGGAATAACTTCAGTTTAGTTTGCAGAGAGCCCAGGCATGGGGGAAAGCCAGGATCTAACATTTCCATCCTCTTGGCACAGGTCTGAGCTGCAGATCTCAGATGGTACAGCAAGGCTTTTAGGAAAACTCTTACCTCTCAGACAGAGCAGCCATGACCAAGCTTCCTACTGGCAGTGATCCCTGACTGGTGTTAATTCCTGAACCATGCCTTGGCAGTGTCTTGGAGAGCTGCAGACAGCCTGAGCCAAAGCTCTGCAGGGACTGTGAGTAGTTTAAAAATCAGGACATTTCCAGGACAGTGCTCAGGCCTGTGCCCTGGTGCTCTGGCTTGCTGGTGGAAATGACAGTTCTGAACCACCTTTCCAACCTGTCACCTTTTGTCCTGGGGAGATGGCATCTTGGATCTGCATGGATGCACACTAAACACCTGCTCATCATGATTGCCTGTGCCCATCACATCACACGTGGAAAAGCATAAAACCAAATCCTGCAGCACCTCAATTGCACAGAATAGGTACCTGGGATTAAAGAAAGTGTTGGCATTGTTGCAAACAAGCTGAGTTTGGAAAGACTGTGCTCTTAGTACAAAAGAAATACAATTTATTTATGAAAACAAGGAGGAGTTACCATTCACCTCTCATGCTTTTCAGATGTTTGGTTCTTGTTGCACACGTTGTGCTACCCATAGGTCCTGGATACCAAGGTGCATAGCCAAGCAAAGTTTTGGTGCATTCTGATCCTTTGGAAGCCATTGTGCAGAAGAGGTTTCATATCATTCTGCCCTTTCTTCCTGTTTTTATTCAGTCCTCTGTCTCATCCATAAACTATCACCTTCTCTTTGATTCTTCACACATAATATGAATCGTGGGGCTCTCCTGTTATTAGTTAACACCATGTGAGAGAACATGTTTGGATTGTTTTACAGCTGTTGCAATTTTGCTTTCCCTAAAGGGAGCCTTGCCACTGGTCTTAGCTGGAGGTCAAGTGGAGGAACACTGCTACAGGTGTGTTCTGGGACACTGTGCCACCAGTACCTTGCAGCATAACAAATTTGAAGCTAAACATGCAAAATCTATTTTCTCTGTGATCTTACAGACCATCCTGGAATTGACTGCTTATGATTGCTTTGGAAACCTCACCTCCTTTTGCATCTGCACTACCAAGCAGTAACAGGCAGATGTTTTGGGGCACTCTCATCCCCTCCACTCCAGAAGGAAAGTGGTGTTCCTGCCAACTGTCCTGTCTGAGGCCCAGCACACTCCATGCCAAGGAATAAATTCTGGTATTATCACACAGAGAAGGCTCACAGAAAGTGTGTCAGTAATTCTTCAGCTCTCTGAATTCTTCCCAGTTCACTGGGAAGAACATGGAAGTACTTTCAGATTCGTGCTGCTGAAAACACTTTTTGTTCTTATGCCCACACATATCTGGTAGAACCATGTCTCTGACTCCTTTAAACGTTCTTTTAGCTAATGTACTGCATTATGCATATTGTTGGAAAAGAAAATGAAAAGCAGACTCCTCTTGAATTCTATCTGTAATTCTCTGTGTTAATTTGCACAACTGACAAAAATCACTCAATATGGGAAATGAATCTTTTTCCACTGGTTTTGCATATAATCTGTTATATTAAATTTTGATTGAGGTTATCTGTCTAACTTGAAGGCCTGTATATGCAAATCAAAAGCTCAAAGTATTGTGTTTGGCTAACAGCCAGAGATTCTGACTCACAATCAGTAGAAAATATAAAAGAAATTTTTCTGTATCAGTAAGGAGGAAATTAGATACTTTAAAAAGGCTTTGTCATTTCTTCTATGACTCTTAAGTACTAAGAAAACTTGAGGCTGAACAGCATCGTTCCAGTTAATGGAATTTTTTTTAGAAACCAATATAAAGGAATAATGTCTCATAAGGTATGTGGATCATTGGAAGGCTCTCCTGGTTCTCAGAACCAACAGAGGTTGTGTGAACTTTGAAAAATCAGCCTCAAGGTCTTTTATCAAGCTGTTGTGGTTCAAACGAGGAAATGTGCTTTTCATGTTTGTACCTAGACAAGTCTCCCAGACACTTCCTAGCAGAGATGACAGAGAGTATTATTCTTATTTTACTCTTACAGTGTAGTGATACACGAGAAACGTAACTTACCTGTCCACACAGTCTGCAGAACAGTGCCGGCGCTAATGCAACCACACAGCGGGATTCGGGTCACAGCATGCACCCGTGTGATTTCCTGTGCCTGCATCTGTTCCTGTGGGGTCAGTGCTCTGCAGCGTGAGGGGAACCTCGTGGGGATTGTGGCTCTGGAGCCATGGAGATGGGACACAGTCAGGCAAGCACTGCAGCTTCCAAGCAGGGAGCCTCCTGCCAATCCTTGCACCAGTGCCCGTGCCACGGCCTTCTGTGTACCAAATAAACCCATTCCATGGGCCTACCCATTTTGAATGAACACTTCTGAAACTTTTTGATACCCAGGATCAGCTGTCAAGATGGACAAGATCTGCAAGTGAAAAAGGAAGTAAACTCAAAGAACTGCCCCTTCCTTTGGCTGTTTGAGAGAAATTAGCAGTCAGATTAAATTAGAGAAACAGCCTAGAAAGTTCCTATGAAACTGCTTCTCTCTCACTTCCTCTCCTCTGCGTTGTGGTCCGGATGAGAAGACATCCCAGTGACTCAGTGGATGAAGCAGTGCAGCAGCTCTGGAGGGAGTGACCAGCACCCAGCAGAAATGGTGTGACAGGAGGGAGGGAGCTGTAGGGCAGACTCTGCTGCTGGGCTTCAGGTGACAAGAGAATTCATTGCAGTAACTACTCACGTACCAGAAGGTGTCTGACAGCCTGGAGAGGAAGCACAGCCACCTGTCCACACAGCCTCTCCCTTCCAGCATAAAATATTTGTTACTCTTTGCTGTTGTTACATTCCTGGGGACCTTCTGGGGACAAGAAGCTCCTCTCATTAACCTCATTATCTCCCCTTGCTTCAGCCACTCAGGCTTTCCTGGCAGACTTGCAATTTCTCCTGCAAATTTCCCCACGGAAGGCAATTTTAAGTGCAGTTTTGCTGCAAACAGTGCAATTTAGCTGTCTACAGGAATTTCCTCATATTGTACTCAACTTGAAATCTGCACCCTGCACTGTGCTGAGTGTCAGCAGGTAGCAGATGAATGTAGGCAGACAGATGCTGGGGCTGTACAGGCTCCTTTCTGGCCTGTACAGAAGGCTTGCGCAGGGACT
This sequence comes from Gymnorhina tibicen, assembly GCA_013399875.1. Taxonomy (NCBI): domain Eukaryota; kingdom Metazoa; phylum Chordata; class Aves; order Passeriformes; family Artamidae; genus Gymnorhina; species Gymnorhina tibicen. The sequence goes on along the minus strand of VXAZ01006720.1, from coordinate 1,150,180 downwards.
ACTGCAGCCCAATACTGCATCAGGTTAATTAGATTTTTCTGGTAATTAAGTTAAGGAGCCCTATGCAGCAGGGTCGAATTCAATCTAATAAATGTGTTGAACAGAAACCGAGCAATCGACTTCAAGCGTGCTCAAGGAACTGAGTGGCAAATTGGAGAACAGAGAAAGATGGAGAACAAAATCAGAAGGATGAGAACAAGAGGTGAAATGTGAAAAGAAAGGGAAAGGCAGAGAAGGAAGTGCAGAGACCAACATGGCCAAATATTAACATAAGAAGAGAATAAAGAGAAAGACCGCTGCAGTGAAGCATAGGTAGGTGCTGGGATATTGGATACCAGTAACAGTCAGACAAGGTCTTGGGCACCCAGATTTCAAAATGTCTTGATTTTTAAGGATTTGTCTCTAAATCCTGGAAACATTTTAAAAAGGTTTGGAAGTCCCAAATAAGAATATATGTATACATATATTTAAGAAATTATGTGGTTGATCTGAGAAATTACAATATTTGTCCTGGTATGGAATACACACATTAGTTATGGCAGGAAATTTAGTTCCCCAAAATGGCACTTCTGCAGGGTTTTGTGCCTAAAATATACCTACAGATTGCATGTGTGAACAATCTATGTTAAATGCTCACAGTAAGATTAATGTCATCTGCAGAGAAAAAATAATCATTTTTTCCACAGATAGCTTTTTTCCTCTAATACAAGATATATGATATTACTAACAACAAACTTTAAAGCATTACAAAAAAATGCTGTTTTTAATAAAGATTTAAAACCCACCAGCAACTCACATAGCTCTCGCCATTCACCACTTTTTTTAGATACACTTTTCCATTTAAATGTAAAGTCTTTTAAAGATCTCTAGACATTGCATGTGAAATCTCAGCACAGAAGTTCGCTGGTGACATATTCTTTTCCTTACAGCAACTATAATCGATACAACCAAGGCTCAAAGCAAAGTTTTATGGCTATTTTATAAACTTAGGAATGTACTCGGGGAAAATTATTATGGAAAAATTGACTCAACCTGTATTTAAGGATTAACTAGGGCAAGTCCTGTGGCAGGGTGTAGCCCAAAATGTGCTGCTTCTGCTGAGTTACAGGTAGGGCTGAGTTACGGTAATGGGGAGCATTCAGGTGGTGTAGGGGAGAGGCAAAGTGTGGCTGGTGTGTTTGAAATGCTGTTCTGCTTTGCCCCCCTGAGGGGTCATGAAACCTGTAAGTATTTGGGTGATAAATGTGGCTGCCTCATCCCTGGAAGTGTTCATGGCCAGGCTGGATGGAGCTCTGAGCAACATGGTCTAGTGGAAGGTGTCCCTGCCCATGGCAGGGGGGTTAGAACCAGATAATCTCCAAGGTCTCTTCCAACCCAAACCACTCTGTGATTCTATGATATTCTCCAAAGTGTTTTAGTACCCATTTGTCTGTGTAATTAATAATTTAGATGCTTACATGCATCTGAAAACATGGTTGTTTGTAGTCAAATTGATCAAACTAACTTTAAAACTCATTAAAAGTATTTACAATGTTGTTTGCTCATATGCTGCCTACATTTATCCATAAAAGATAAAAAGCAAAGAAGGATAAAAACATGGTGCCTTAATGTCTGAAATAATTGATGATTATTTTATACCAGTATATTTTATTAACACTTGATTTTACAAGGAGTCAAGCTCCTGAAGTATAGCAGCTGTAGGAGAACTTAGGCTTTGTTTTGTTGGTTTTTTTGTATTTTTTGTGTTGTTTTTTTTTTTAATGTGTCTCTAATCCTCAGAGCTGCAATGAAAAGTTTAAAAATATGACTGGAGGATCAAAGGTCATATTTGAGATCACAGAGGGTCAAATGAAAAAAAATAAGAATAACCCCTTATTGTGGTATTCTGAAAATTATAAACATGCTTAAGGCAATATCCTGAAGGGGGAAGATTGATTTGTGGTTTTTTTTAGGCTTGGGAGCTTGGTTATGCTGCCTTTATGTCAGTTTTTGAAACTTCTTTTACAATAACCACAATTATTCATACAAATAATCTAAAAGAAGAAGAATTAATTTAGATAGAAAACACTAAATGTAGAAAATAAATTATAACGTTGTGGGAAACAATTTTGCATAAACAAGGGAAAAGACTGTTTATATGGTAGATTTTATTCCACCTTGAATGTTTGTTCATTTAATGAAGAATGGCCAGGAGATCTGCTTGCTTACGATAACCATTGCTAAAATCCTTCTAAAGAAATTCTACCTTTTCTTCCCTATTTTTTTAACTTTCAAGACTAGTAGCTAGAAAAATACTGTGACAGTTTTTTCATAGGCATGCTTATTAGTAATGTTTTCATTTCTTTATTCTAGTCATTCCCATATCCCTTGGCAACAGCATTTTGTTGGCGGAGTTCATATAAATGCTGGGAGAAAGCAGGTGTTACAGAGCCGTTCACATCCCTTCCTGACCTGGTGTCAACGCTGTTAACCCCTCTCTCATTTCCAGGTCTGCTTCCCTCCATGGCGTCCTGTAGGAACCTATAGGACAGTTGTCTATTACATTAAAGAAAAGAGTTCATTATTTTCATTTAATTCTGTATGGTTTTAGAGAAGTGGCTACAGACTTTACACCTGACCGAGCTTTGCACCTGTTAAATACAGAGACTTCCATAAGGAGGAAAATAAATCTGAATTCTTGTATGTCTTGATGATAACCACTGCAACCCTGCATTTTTTCAGAAGACTTTTGAGGAAAACTCTTCCTCCTTCTCTCCTCAATCGTTGTTTTAAAGAATCCCCTAAGATTTGTTGGGAGTGGTTACAGTGCAGGCTTTGTGAATGCATGCACGGACAGCTTTGAACCCAGGGAAAATCTGAGTTTAAGTGCTGTGATCAAAGGTCTGTGGCTGTAACGGGCTTGGTCTTATCCTCAAATTCAGGCAGTGTAAAAAGGTGCAGAGATTGTCAAGGAAAGAAGAGCCACTTCTAAAACAAACTCTCTTATTTTGATGCAAAATGTGTGCTTGTTTCTATGCGTACAGAAACCACCTGCTGATGTAAAGGAAAGACACCTCTCTCTCTCCGCTGTCCCGGACTCTCAGCCCTGGTGGCAGCCTGGCAGCAGGGGTGGCACTGCCTTGGGTTTGCCCTGAGGCAGCAGCGCAGCCACAGGTGAAGGGATGTTGGAAGCTTTTCCTTCTCTGAGACCCTGTGACGCCAAATCCATTCGCCCGCGGGGGCCGAGCTGCCTCTTTCGCTCGGCTGAATTTGCAAGCGCGTCGAAGGCTTTTTGGAGGGAGGGAGCGGAAAAATCTACGATCGGGAGTGGACTGCGGCCCTCCTGGGCTTGGCACACGTTCCCTGTCAGCCCGGGGGAGGGAGGGAGCCTGGGGTTTTGCCCAACGGGAATGAGCCTGGCGGGGCCCCCTCCTTGCCCAGCGCCATCCCGGGGCGCTGCAGCGGGCGGGCCGGGCTGAGGGGAGCGCGGCTGGGAAGCGACTGCCGCGGGGGACAGAAAGAACCCTCCCTCAGGGCACGGCCGGGAGGAATCCTGCGGGGAGGGAGGCGAGGGAACAGCCTGGGAGGTCGGGAGGGAGAGGAACCGCGCCGCCTTTGGGCGTTTTTGGCAAGGTGAAACCCAGCCTTTTCGCCCACCTCCGTGCTCCGGCAGCCCGGGGAATGCAGGCACAGCTCCAGCTCCTCTCCCCCCGCCAAGGGGCTGGCGGGGCGGCCCGGGGCGAGCGGCAGCCGCGGGGAGCGGTCGGACTGCGGGAAGGTTGCGTGGTGCTCGTTTTGCAGCTCCTGGGGACCCTGCCGGGGCTCTCGGAGCGCCCGGGCACCTCCTCCTATCCTCCTGCCGTCCTTCCCTCCCTCCCTCCCCGCTCGGGCTCCCCGCGGGACTCCCCGCTCTAACAGGAGCGTCGCCCGAGAGCCTTCCCCCTTTCGGGGTTTTGTGACCTTTGGGTGTTTTGGGGGTTGTTTTTTTTCTCTCTCTCTCTTTCGGTGAGAGTGCGGCCGGGCTGGGCGAGGGGAAGGAAACTTTCTCCCCTCCTCCCCCAGGATGCTCCGGATATTTTTGAAAGGGCGGAAGAGTGANAAAAAAAAAAGAGAGAAAAGAAAAAAGAAAATAAGGAGCCTGGACTAACTGCGGCCCGTAGGACGGTGGGGAGAGGTGGAAAAGGAGCCTCCCTCTCCAGGTCCATCGCTCAGCACCGCGCTTGGGTGAAGGCATGGGAAGCACGGCCATGGACAAGAAGAAAGATGCCTCCAGCAGCAGCAGCAGCAGGAAAAGCTCCAGCCACAAGAAACTCATGTTGCGAGTGCACATCCCCGTAAGTGGCTCATCGCTCTTCCTCCCCTTCGGCAGCTGGCGTGGCTTGGGCATGTTTTTCTCTGACATGGAGCGCAGCGAAAGGCAGGGAGAGGTGTTTCCTGCGCCGAGCTCTGGAGTTTGGGGCATGCTGGGCTGGGGGTGCACCCCCGCAACAGGCGAGTCCTCCACAGCTGGGGTGGGCTGAAGAGTGAGGTCTTGGCCCCCCGTGCAGTGCTGGGAGCTCAGGATGCAGTGTCCGTGGCACGGAGGAATATCCTCACTATGCTAGTTTTAGAAATGACTCTTACTCCCTGCTGTACAAGTGCTCCTGTGCCTTGGGCTGTGGGTTTGGCTCAGTTGGTCTCACCCAGTTCCCTCTCAGACTCGAAACACGGTTTAGCAAAAGGTCTGTTCACCCCCAAACTCTGCTCTCGACATTCCCAGGTTCGGCTGCGGGAACTGTCCCTGCCTGTGGCTGAACCAGAGTTTAATCTGACTCTTACCTCTCTCTCAAAACTAATCCACTTCTGCATTTCCCAGGGCTGGGCAACCCAGAGCTCGCTCAGATTTGGATCCAAGCAGCCGGGTCATTGCCGAAAGAGCAGGGCAGTTGTATTCACAGTGGAGCAGACTAGTGAGCCATGCAGTCTGTTCACCAGCTCTGTTTTGTTTTGTATATTCCACTATAACATGCAAGAAATTATAGTATATAGATACAGAATAACCACAGATCAAAAGTTTCTCTCTATTTCCAGTGAGTACTAAAAGGCTGACCGGCTCTGTCGTCAGAATTACATGCCTTTCAAAACTTAGATTATTGGTTTTCTTTACTATTAGGATGTTCTTGTGATCTGTGTAGCTATTAGTTTTCTATTCTCAGTCCTGATGTACTTTTGGTTTCAGTGCTTCTGGCAAGAAATGACAAAGTCCTTGTATCTTTTCTGTGCACTCTGTTGTTTTATTGATTATTGGTGCTTGGGGGTTTTTTTGTTTATTAGTTTGTTTTAAATCTCATTATGTAAAAGTGGGAAACAGTTCTACCCGTGTCTCTGCCAGGCCACCAAAGAGCAAAAAGATATTTCTGGTTCTAAGTTTTTCCTTTGTTTTAGGAAAGAATAAGAAGTCAAAGCAAATTTATTAGGTGTCTCGAGTGTGTGGAATAAAATGGAGGAAAAATACATGACTCTTCTGCAGATTTTATTTTTCTCTGGGGAGGAATGCAAGCCCAAGAGCCCAAGCCAAACTTCTGGAGCTCTGAGTGCATTCAGTACTAGAAGAAAAGGGTCTGTTTCTGCTAACATGGGTGTTGCCTATGTATTTGTGACAGAAGATTTTAGGCAATAAACTTTACTATGTTGCCAGTAGTACTTCACAATAGGGATGTAAAATACCAGCAAATAAAATGTACCACACCAAAGCACCACTCACCCTGTGCTCATTATTCCTTCCCACCCTGCCTGCAATATTGTCTCTGCCATCTCTTTCCACTGCCCCCCCATCTCTGACTCAGTCTAGCCAGAAACTCTTGTGCAGCTGGATCCCCACTGCTGCTCCCAGGAGCTGCATTTTCTGCCTGCTCAGGAGCCATAGGTGGTTTTGAAGTTTCCTGTGGTCGTTGCAGGATTATACAGCATCCAACTGCTGTTTTTGAAATACCTGCTGACCACCAGATATCTCTGACCACACCAGAACTTAGAACAAATTTCCTCCTTTTATGGTGTGAAGCTAACATGAAAAAAGTACCTAAGGAACTCCTTTGCACTAAATCACTATTGACAGAGGAATGCTAATGCTTTTTCCTAATTTCCTCCCTAATCCGTAGACAGCCTTTCTTCATGAATGTTGCCTTAGCTCTGTCTTGGATAGAACATTTTTAGTAGTGGGTCATAATTTGTCATGTTCATCCATCTCTTGGCTTTTTGCTCTGCAGTTTGTCACCTGGGTAATGGTAGTGATTCAGATACAAGCCTGCAAATGCCTGATGTTGCACTGAAGTCAACATATGTTTTGTTGTTCACCCAGTTGGAAGTGATTCAAGATTCAGTAATGAGGTAACACCTTCCATCCTTCTTCTCCGTCCCCAAAATACGATCCTTCTCTTCCGTTCTACATCCTTCTAACTTTCCTTAAATGGACTATTGGGCCCAGGGTCTTTCAGGTTTTACGCACATTTTTAGTGGTTTTCTGTAATCTGGCAGAGTTTGAACATGGCTGTGCTATAAGAAAGAACATTTTTCTCATTCTCCTTACTTGACAGTGGAATCTGCATTTGAAAAGATCTGTTTAGACTGTTTTTTTTTCTCTTTCATAACGTTGTCTTGGCTGTTGTTTTGAACCATCATTCCTATTATTTCAGTGGCGCCTGTCGGTGTAGCTGTAGTTGTCAAGGGAGCTTTCACCAGACGGTAATTTTTATTTTGTTCATCCTCTTCTTTGTGTTTCTGTGAGATCATGTTTATTGCTGAGACATGTAGTTCATGCTCATTTGGATCTTCAAATTAGGAACAAGAGAAGAACTAACAAGGTCTGAGTAGGAGAGGAGAGAGGAGTCAATTCTGAAAGAGAAAGGAAGAGGACAGAGAGGTACTGTTATGATGCAGGCTGGCCTAAAGCATGTTTATTGGTCATGTAGAAAGTCTGACTGAAAAAGTAATACATATTGTGAAGAGAAAAAAAATGTAGGTGAGGGATGCAAAATACACTATAATTAGGTTAGAGGATTGTGGAATAATAGGGATTTCTGAAAAGAAGGTTGTATACATTTCTTCCCTGTCACACATAGCTTGTTTTGGGTCTATCTGTGACAGTGGGAAAAAATGGATCAATTAAAGAAAGCTGGTTTGTGGTTGCAACACTCCAGGGCATTTCTCAGGTACATCTTTCTCAAGGAAGAACAAGACATGATACAAAAAATCTGGGAACACTCTAGTTTTACCTTCTTTCTGTGCTCAGTCTCCTTCAGCACAGGTGGGTGGTGCCTTGCCTGTGCTTCTGGGAGTGGTGGTGGACCACTAAGTTCCTGCAGGTTGGCTTTCCTCACTTCTCTCAGCTTGTGTTCAGTAGCCAAGAATAAAGTAGGGGCCATCGTATTCTGTAGTGTGGCAGGGAAGTGTTTGCTGAATGGCTGGAATGATGGAACATCTTCTTGGTTGGTTGTTATTTTCTTTGTAAATACACAACTGACTTAAACTAGTAATTTAGATGGACCATAATATAATTGCAGGAGCCTCTGTAAAGGTCATATCAACCTCTGTCTGTCCCAGCAGCACATTCAGAAGTCTTGAAATTAGAGATGCCTAAATGGAAATTTCTGGTCCAAATATCTTTGAAAGCTGCTACAGATTTAAATAGAAACCTTTGCTCTCTAGATGCATCATATCTGTAATATGAAGACATTAGCATTTTGAAATTCCTTTTTAAGCCATTAGAAGTTAATGCTTGCACATTGCTTTGAACATTTTTAAAACTCTATTCTGAGATGGGATGCAATTGTCTGCTGAGTAGGAGCTCACAGCAGTGAGATCAAAATGTTCTTTTGTCATCTTGCAAAATTGATCTGTTCTAATGTTAACATTGCCATTGTAGGCCCCTAGTGCTGCAAAAAAAAAAAAAAAAGAAAAAAAAAGAGATTCTGCTCTTGTTTGAATTTCATCTGGGATGGATCAGTCAGTACCAGCAAAGTTATGTTGTATTTACATGAGCACAACTGAGGGCAGAACCTGTCTCAAGAGCTTCACTATGCCAGGTGCCAAGCACCCACTGCTCTCAGCAGGTGGGAATTGCAGGAGCTTGGCACTTCCTTGGATTTTTCTCAAATACATTGCAAGGTGACTTTTTATTCAAAAGAACAAAGAAATTTTGTCACATTAAGCACAAAAATAACATCTGTGAATGAATATCAAAACATCTTTCCGTTCAGTGAGGTGGCTCTTGCGTCTGGTACTTCAGCCCTGCCAGCAGAGTTGGTGCCCTAGAAGGATGTGCTTGGAGATCAGGATTCTTTATTTTCAATGCCACACAAAGAAATATCTCTGGATATTTTCTTCCGTTTCTTTGTCAGCCTCTGTGATTTTGAAAAGACTCCTCAATGTCAAAATTTATTGCTGTTTCCAGGCTTGGTGTTATGTTGGGATGCCAGGCTGAACATCAGATGGCTTAAATATTTCTAACCCGATAGATGACAATGATGGTCTGACAGCTACTGTTGGCTCAGGCTCTGCCCCTCCATCTTGCTTTCCACACTTGCAAAGTCATTAATGGCTGCATGCCTAATAAATCACCGTGAAATCATTTTGTTCTGTCACAGTTTTTGCAGGGTGCTTCTTGTCTCCTGGTAATTGCAGGGTGGGCTGATCAGAACAGCACTTCAGTCTAGGACTCTCTTTAGGAAGCTGCAGATGGGGAATAATCTAGTGAATTCTTTCAAAGGTGAAAAGAAATCATCTCCCAGTGTGATCTAGGAATGAAATAAATGTTTGTTTTCTTGGGAAAAGGCGGTGAAGAGAGAGAGAGATACAGAGGAGAGAGAAATGTTTCCCCAAAAATTAAATCTGCAACTGTTCTCCCTCTCACTCTCACAGGGCAGGCTGTGAGTTGTCCTGAGCCTCTGTGGCCTTGAAGTTTAAATTTGGATTCCTCCCTCAAGGGCTGATATATTTAAGACAGGAAAGGGCAAGAGGCATTTGCTCAGGAGTGTTGAGATGGCACTTGGAATTTATCTGAAGGATAAAAGAAAGGATTCATGTTTACAATCATAATAGCTAGCACTGCAATTAAGGGAGCTCTGAGTCTTTTTTGTTCTAAAGCATAACACAAACAGACCATCAGCTTATAGAAAAATGTGGTGTATTATAAAACATCACTTTTTCTAGTAGGAGATTCTGCTCCTAAATGGTCTCATCCAACCTCCTTTATTTATACCTCAACCTTTGAGGACTTTGGGCTCAGAAGAATGTGAATTTCCTTGGAGAAATAAGTCATGAATGTGGAAGGAACCTCACAGAAATGTGGATGGTGAGACTTTTGGCCTCAAGGATGTTTACACCATGCTTGTATTGGGCATTAGTGGATCAGAAGAAGAGTCATGCTCCAGAGGGATCAGGAGTGAAGTGGAGGGTAGTGATCTCCACCTAGGAGGTTCCAGCACCTGTTCACAGACCCACAAGGTTCAGCTTTTGCTCAGCTTCACCTGGGCACCACATTGCTTTCAAGGGAGCTACTCAGATGTGACTGAAACCAGAATTCAACCCTCATTTTGTTGATGGTATATGGACAGTCATGGGAGTAGGTTGGTGTGCCCAGGTGCTGGCTTGGCAGGGCTAAAGGGAGCAGAAAGGAGCCAAAAACCAAGTCAGCATTGGTTGCCCAAATTGTGGACATTCATGTTGAGTGAAGTAACACATGTATTTCTCATCCCTTTGAAGAAAAGCTGAATTTCTGTCAAAAGGCATCCCATGCACAGGGAATAATGAAAGAGCAGAGTTGATTACAAGAGAAATCAAGGATCAAGGAAGACATCAACAGCAGACAAGAGATGTCACAACGTGGGCTATTGTACCCTAGACTGATCACCAGGCTTTGGGAATTGGCTCCAGGCCCTGATCTGGTTGCAGGGGGCTGCTGTCTCAATTTTCTACTATTGTTTGCACTGTAGGCACACTGGAGAAAGTGTTACAGTCTCAGAAACAGGCAGACTTATGCATGTCTTCAAAGACTAAAAGAAAAAGATTTCAGTCTTGAATGGAGTGTGGGTTTTCTCCTGAAAAGGAAAACGTATGTACACACATGAATATAAGATGCCATCAATAAATATAAAAGATTATTGGTTGGTTGGGGATACAGTGCTGTACTGCTACTGAACTATTTCTTGTACCAGCAGTGAGCTAAAACACTGATGTATATGGCAATTTCTGCTGCAGAATGATTTTTGGTTTTATTCTTTAGGTAGTTGTAGAAACTGGAATACAATGCTTCAGTTTAGTGCTTGCTTCTGTATTACTGTCTCTCTTAAATTACTGGCATACAAATACACATGAAATCTTTAAAGCATGAAAACATTATTTACACAGTAGAGAACCAAAACATAACATGGTCTTTCAGTTTTTGACCTTGAGGATTCATAGAATGCTTTATTACATCCTTCAAATTTTCATAAAATTTAGGTTGACAATAAATTGCATTATGTAAGCGTGACCCAGTGGGATGCAGAGCAAATGCATTGCAGTATGTGTTTCATGGTTGTCATTTATTTCACACACCGTGACTCTTCAGAACTTATGGTCATTATTGCAAAGGGTGCCTGTGACCTTCTGCTCCAAAACCAGAACCCATGTCATAAGCTGAAGACTTAATCTATTTTTGTGACCAGGGGGAAGAGAGCTATATGCCTTTTTTTAAGCTGCTGGAGAACACATTCATACAACTGGGGGTTCATTAGGAGGAAGTGTGTGCATTACAAGCATTGTCTGCCATGTTGTGAAGCCTTTATCATCATTTATTCACAACAGGTGTTGAGGAATTTTCAGTCAACTTTTCATGTCAGTAATTCTGCTGGAACAATGAAAATAAGAAAATACTCTGCTTCTGCAAGCTGAAGAAGGCAAACCTCTCCGAGTGGTCAGAGTGCTGCCTGACAACTCTACAAAACACAGGACTTTCCTGCTTTGTGGACTTACCAGGGGGTCTTTTATGAATGTCTGAAGTTTGGGTCTGGTTTGTGGAAGCTACGTGTCTGTTAATTCCTTTAGAAGAAGTTGGAAACGTGTTTTCCATAGAATTGAAGAAATCAGTACTTGATGAGCTAGATTAGGGGTAAAATCTGAGTTCAAACATGAAGAAACTTTTCAGTGAAGACAAGCTCTCCAAAGAAATGGGATAGCTTTAGGAATGTGATGGGCTAAACAGGTGCCATAAGCATTGCTTGTTACCTGTCTTGTGGAAGAAATGGATTGTTACCTGCTTCCCACACTTTGAATGGACTGTACAAGGAAATCTGAAAAGAGGAATTATGTAGAAATTGTTCGAGTGTGTCACAGTGAGCCTATTTTTGCGACCTAGCCTTAATCCTTGACAAATTTCCACTGATCCAGGACTGTTGTATACTTCTAAATAAGTGTGCATTTAATGTGTTTGCTAAGCCTGTGTTGCCTTGCTTTTGGCCATGTGGCCTTTAACAGGTGTAAGTGCAAACAAGTGTTTTTACAGAATCATGGAATTGTTGAGGTTGGAAGACAGAGATCTGGAGGTTGTCTTGTCCAGGTGTTATTGCTGACCCAGTGGTCAGCTAGAGCAGGTTGTTCAGGACTGTGCCCCATCAGATTTTGAATTTCCTCAAGGATGGAAACTCCACAGTTTCACTGCTCTGACGGAACACATTTGGGCAAGTGAAAGTTCCTGGAGACTGACTACTGTTCAGCCACTGCCCAGGCACATGGAATTGAACTCCACAGTTGGTTGGATCTTGTTGCAAAAGCATAGAGCAAATCTGAAGAGTGAAATTGGATTTGGCTAGTAGGAGTGTAGTGTAGAGACTTTGGGGAAAAGGATTCTCTGAGATGGGTATCAAAACTGGAGGCACAGTAGTTCCAACAAGACTTGAGAAAGAAAGGAAGAGTAAGGACAAGGTGAAAAAAGGTGCTTAGTCAGTGTTATCATGCTGTGTATGAGTTTGCCAGCTTCTCAGTAGATCATTGCATCTTCTGGAATGTGGTTTTCATCATGTGTTGTCATTCCTTTTGCATAAATTCATTAGAGGGGGATTTGCTGTTACTGAGTATGAATCATGGCTTCCGTGTTGGAAGTGTGATCTAAACCAAGAAGCATGAGGAAAGACAGTTCAGGGACAAGAGCACTAAATCATCAGCAATCTGAGTCTCTACCCGCTGTTTGTCCTGAGGGCAGAGGAGGCGTAAGCTGTGCACTGATGAAAGGCTGAGGCTTGAGGTCCACAAAGAATGAACTTTTGAAGTGTCAGTGTGGCACACTGAAACACCAAAACAGCTTGTGGGATCTTCTTTCCATCCGCGACTGAATGCTTTTCCATATGTACAGACTGAATGTCTGTACATATGCTGGTGAAGACAAACTCTCTGAAGAATTTAAAGTCTTGGTAGATTGTATTGGCTGGAGGAGGTGCGAAGAAACAACTTCATCCCTGCAGTGCTGATATTCAAGGAGAGATGGCTGGAGTTTAAGCAACTTTTCCCAAGTTGTATAGGAATGTGACAGTTGGACTCCTGAAGTCATCAGACCCGGTTCCCTTACCTTAACCATAAGCCAAACCTTCTTCCTACGGTATTTGTTCCAGAAGGATCCATGTACAAGCTCAGCCTAAGTCAGATCCATGTATAACGTTAGCCTGAGTCAGCAGCCATGGGGAGTATTTTTCCTTTTGCTTTTTGAAAATATGTGTGAAGTGAAAGCATTCCAGTCTAATGTCTACAGACAGTCATGCCATGCCTTAAAATAACACTATTAGGAATCTTGGCAGCCTGATCAGGAGGACCAAGGATTGAGGATATTAGATAAATTAGAGGAGACTATTTTAATTTCCAGCATCAGAAGTGGTACCAATGAGTGTGCCTAATTATCACACCCTCCATGTGGTTCATGTGGTTGTTGAAAGCTGTCAAATGTTAGTCTTTTTATTTTTTCTGTATAGCTGGTGGCACATCAGTTGTAGAATTCTTGAAAAAAGGCATCTACAGCCATTTCACATGTAGTCATCTACATAGTCAAGAAAATGGGGTTTGGGTACACCTAAAACAACTCTTTACCAGCCATGTTCAACCTACAGCAATCTCCAAAGAGTTTGCAGGCATTCTGTCTCTCTTCCTGCATTCCACTGACTTGTCCTTCCAGTTGCTGGACTTGGGCATCTTCGAGTGCTGCCGCCGGCTAGAGCAGGAGAGAGAATACCAGCATGGTCTCAACACCATTCTTAGATACTCCTTCCACTAATTCTAGATCAGCTCTACATTTTTAAGGGAAAATGGGGAGATTCTGCCATTTGAAAAGTTGAGCCAACATTATTCATAAACATAAAATTTATAGCCTGTAAAGAATGGGAGGTAAAATGGGGTATTCAGCTGTTCTCTTTGCTCTTTATTTAGTGAGTTGATGTTAAAGGTAAATACTAATTTAGGAGACTTCTTTTAGTTGGGTGATGATTAATTATACATTTTCCTTATATTTTTTATGTGTTTTAGAATGACTCTACATGCTTTAAGCTGTGCAGAGGCAGGAGAGTACATGCCAGCATTTTTTTTAATAAAGTAAATCCAGTAATTCAAAAAGTGCAATTACTTGAATTCCTTTTTTTCTGTATTGTACTAAGAGTTCTGGCTCTTTTCACTGCTGCAGACCTGTGGACGTGTCATCAGCTGGCATACAAAAGTTGCAGTTAAAGGAACTCTTCTGATTTTCAGCTCTAAAACACAAGTCAGTAAAAGAGGAAACATGTCTTACTTAACCATGTACAGGAATGGGCTTATCTCCATTACTTAGTCAGACAAAGCTGTTTTTCACTAGTGTTCCTCAGCTGTCCTGGTGGACCTCAACCAGTTACCAAGGCAAGGGAAGCTGCTGTTCCCCAGCTGCATTTCCCAGCAGACTGTGTGCATCCTCCCATCCCCCTGCAATGCTGAACAAAGCATGTTGCCTTACAGTGCCTTCCTACTTAGCCAATATGTTTTATTTTCATTGTCAGAGAAAACGAGTGGTAGCTTGGTAAGCCTTGGTAACTCATTCGCTTTTGATGCCCATCTGTCTGTAGTCTCAGATCCAAAAATCTGCAAACAGCAGATGACTCAAGTTTACTTGAAATGCCATTCACAAGATTAAGCCTTGAGAAAAGAAAATTGGTGCTAAGAAGGCTAGTAGCTCAGAGATGGGATTTTCAAAGGAATTTAGGCATCTTAGGTTCCTTTACAGTATTTGAAGATCCTGCCAGTCCATTTGCATCAGGATATCCTTAATTACATTTGAAAATTAAGCTTTACATCTTTCAAACCTTCAAGATGCTTTTCTTCCCTCTTTGCTATTTATACCTGCATTACAAACAGAAGCTGCTTTCCTATTTTTCCACTTCCAGTAACATTCTCCTGTGCCTGATAGCTAAAATGGAAAAACAAACAAATGAACAAACAAAAAACACAACGACAAAAAAAAACTCCAAGTCATAAATTGTTTTTTCCAATGGAACAGAGATTGAAAGCAATACTAGGGAGTAATTTGGGAAGAGATAAATAGCAGCTGTTCTCTTGATGATAAAGACTGAAACTAATACTGATACTTGGTGCGTTGCAATCCGTTGTGACACACAATAAAGTCTGTGTATGTTTGTCTTATATTTGACTGAGAGGGACCAAGTATTATGTGTGACAAAGACTTCAGAAAGAAATTTCTTTTCAATGTAACTTGAGAAAAGTCTGCGATCATTTAAAGTTGTGACAGGATTTTTTATTTATATATTTTTTACCTGGGTAAACTTTAAAATGTTTATGAGCTACTGTAGGCATTTAATGTGTTTGGACTCTCTGTGGGTAGTTATTTCAAATTTACTTTTCAAATATAAATGTTTAAAATGAAAAAAATATTCCACTGCCATAATCTGCATATACCATTTTGTCGGCATGTTTATGAAGCAGAAGTATTTGGGTTGAAGTAACCAAGGAAGAGGCACACATGTAAAAGCAAAGGCTGTAAGATCAATGGCATTGATCAGTATATGCACTTTAATGGATGAGAGTTGTGACACACAGGCTGAAATCTGGGGACATTATGTCTGGGGATCAACCATCTTCTATTGGAGGAATGGTAAAATCTAATTTCTTAACTCCAGCAACAAAGTGAGAGAAGATACTAACTACTCACTCTACATATTTCTAAAAGTTCATTTTCATAGGGCAGTAGGTTCCTTTGTTTGTGTTTTATGGTCTTGAATGTTCTGTGCACCTGACTAGGTTAATTTAAAAAACAGATAAGGACACAAGACCATATGAAGTTCAACAAGGGAAAGTGCCAGATTCTTCACCTGGGGAGGGGCAGCCTTGGATGTACATAATGAGAGGCTGGAAAGCAGTGCCATGGAAAGGGACCCGGGGGTCCTGGTCAATGGCATGTTGAATGTGAGTCAGCAGTGCCCTGGAGCCAGGAGGGCCAACAGAGTCATGGGGGGCATCAGGCACAGCATTGCCAGCTGGGTAAGGGAGGGGATTGTCCTGCTCTGCTCTGCACTGGGGCAGCCTGACCTCGAGTCTTGGGGGCAGTTTTGGTCACCACATAACAAGAAAGACTTTAAACTGTTAGAGACCGTCCAAAGGAGGACAGCAAAGATGATGAAGGGCCTTGATGAGAAGCCGTGTGAGGAGCATCTGAGGGCACTTGGTCTGTTCAGCTGGAGGAGACTGAGGGGAGACCTCATTGCAGTTACAACTGCCTCGTCAGGGGCAGAGGAGGGGCAGGCATGGATCTCTGCTCTCTGGTGACAGTGACAGGACCTGAGGCAATGGCCTGAAGTTGTGTTAGGAAAGGTTTAGGTTGGATGTTAGAAAAAGGTTCTTCACTCAGAGGGTGGCTGGGCACTGGAACAGGCTCCCCAGGGCAGTGGTCACAGCACAAAACCTGACAGAGTTCAACACGTGTTTGGACAATGCTCTTGGTCACATGGTGGGATTCTTGGGGATGGTCCTGTGCAGGACCAGGAGATGGACTTGATAATCCTTGTGGGTCCCTTCCAACTCAGCTTATTCTGTGATTCTGTGAAGTTCCGAGCCTGTGTGTGTGGAGGAAAGCTGCCCTGTGTGCAGCTGTTTGCTCTAAACTGAATACATTCAGTGTGTATAGACAAGCTGGCAAATTGCTCATGTTGCAGAGAAATGAGCTGTGATGGAAAATACAATAGATATTTAATTATTTCAGGGGAAAACCCCATGTTATGAATATCCTGTGTTTTCGTGTCACAAAACAAACAGAGCAATGAGCTTGACCTTTAGGCTGTTTTTATTTCTGGTGGTTTTTGATTTTCAAGACTTAAGTAATTTAATGTTCAATCACCTGGGCTCTTGTACTAAGGGATTAACACATAGTGACTTGAGTTCTACTGTCCCAGATGTAACCAGGACTAACTTCTTCCTTGCCTCTGTCTGCTTCCCTGCATACAGCCGTTGCTGTAGAAGGCCTCCAAGTCATGTCATGTCAAATAATGCATGGTCTTCAGAGCTCACTGGGGGAGAGAAAAGTCTGGGAACAATGTGAACAGGCACAGCCAGGCACTTCCACTAATTGTTGATGTGGACGATGGAACACAAAAGCGTAAGAAGGGAGGGGGGAATGGAAATGTGTCTTGGTGTGGAAACGACTGTGCAAAAACAAATATGCCTGGACTTGCTTATTGGGAATGTAAATGTAGCACAGGAGAACTCCCACAACAGGAATCCTCTGCTTTAGTCTGCCACTGCCAGATAATTTTAGAAGGTTTCTTTTTTTATTTATTTACCTCTAGAGACTTTTTTGGCTATTTGGGGTTGTGGACTTCAGCAGCCTTGAACAGATGATGCCCAGGGCACTTGCATGTTCACCTATGCCTGAAGGATCATCCTACCTATGCTGAAAAGTAAATATTTCTGCAGTGAAATGCAGCAGCTG
Source organism: Gymnorhina tibicen (assembly GCA_013399875.1). NCBI lineage: Eukaryota > Metazoa > Chordata > Aves > Passeriformes > Artamidae > Gymnorhina > Gymnorhina tibicen. The sequence goes on along the minus strand of VXAZ01006720.1, from coordinate 1,133,241 downwards.
CAATCAGCACAATGCAACACAACTGGTAAAAATCCAAGTGCTTACTTTGTCCATTTACTAAATGAATTGCAAATGTCTGACTGAACCGAGAAGTATTATGGAGGCAAGAGGAAAGGGAATAGCCAGCAGAAACACCAATTTGTTGATCACATAATGGATCTGTCATTAGTAACTTGATCATGCCAATGCAACTGCTTTTTCTCCAAGACAGATACTTGTTCTTAGCAGGACTGATTGCAAAGCACTCTGATTATGCCAAAGTGTGTTTTAAATGGAAAGAGAGAGATGGAAAACTATTTAACAGTAGAAATATGGTTGCTGATAGCATTGCAGAAAAGTGACAATACAGAAAGATAGCATGGTTTTATCCAAGCAGTTAGATTGATCCCTTTTTAGTTAAAAATATTAAATTCAGTGCTGTGAAAGTTATCACAAGGACAGCCGTAAAGACTGATCGTGGGTCAGAGTGAAAATTGAGTTCATCCTATGAAATTCATCACAACAGTCCATTGTGGCACTTCTATTTCAACAGGCAGGATTGGCCTCCCAGCAACTACCATTGAAAATATTTATCATTGTAGTGTGAAAATCTGACTTCCTGGCATTGGGCTGGGAACTTCATTTCACGGTAATCTCCTGAACATCTTTGCTGACTAAGGCTGATTCTGAGCATGTTGCCAAAAGATCACAGTTTTTCCGCCTTCTTCCCAGCCTTCCAGTTTTCACATCAGATTTCTCTTTATTATGTGCTCCTATTTTTGTAATCCTGTGATTTCCAAAGGCCACTGTAACCTCCACACAAGTAATATTCTTTATTTAAACTTCTTTATTGTGTGGGTGACCACACACTGGGACAGATTGTCCAGAGAGGGTGTGGAGTTTCTGTCCCTGGAGATATTCCAGAATCATCTGGACATAATCCTGTGCCATGTGCTCTGGGACAACCCTGCTTGAGCAGGGAGGTTGGACCAGATGTCCCTCTGTGGTACCTTCTAACCTGACCTGTTCTGTGATTCTGTGAATATTCCCTTAGCAGTATTCCCTGAGCCAAAGGCACTAGCTGCTATCTCTAGGGTTTCCAAAACTCACCACAATCACAAAATATGAAGAGCAAAAATCAGGCTCACAGAGTTACATACTGGGTTTTTCTGGAACGGATTTTTAAGTTTGTTTGTATCCCTGAGACATGGGCAAACTTTAGGGTGAATATCTTGTTTTTCAGAATTTTGGTGACTTTGTCTGTTCACAGGTGGGGTACGTAACGCTAATGTGTGCCACAAGGTTCCTGCTGTTTCATGGAGGATACCCACAATTGGCATTTTAGGGGATTTGAAAATTATTTTATATGGCTTAGGTAGCCTGTTCAGTGCAGAGCATGGAGCAGCTGAACCTGCTGGAGGAAGATTTCCAGCGTTCTGAGCTGCTCACCCCTAGCTATGCTGAGTGCCATTCTGGTGTTATTTGCCTTAGCAGGAACATTTTCCCTGTCATTACTGGAGCTGCTGTGGACAGTGGGGCTGGAACTGGAGACACTATTTCTGCATGGGATGGAAGTGTTAGGATTTCATTATGGCTCTGTGCAAGTTAGAGGGATGGGAGAAAGAACCACCTAAAGCTCGTGCGTGTATAAAGTGTAAGTGAGCAATATATGGTGTACGAGAAATATCTCATTAATGGATACAAAAATATCAATATTTTTGGTTTTGATTTTGCAATAATTCCATTTGACAAACAACCAAGTTTCTTCTAGTTGTTCTGCTGAGAGCTTGCTCTCCTTGCAGACAAATTTTACAGCTCTGCTTACCACAAGTCTTACCGCATGTGACAGGACTGTGCAAAGTGGCTGATATAAGAGAGCTGTGACGGAGATGGGGGAGTGAAACCAGGGAACAGTGGTAATGTTTATGGCTAATGCTATGATGCACCCTCTCTGCTGTTCTGATTGTGTTACAGCTGTAATTCTGTAGCTGTGTGGGGAGACAGGTAAGAAGTTGAACTCACTGTGAGCCAGGAAACCTAAAATATCTCTTTTACTTTTGGCCAGATGCCCAGACCAGAATAAATACATTCAGTCTTTCTCTTTCACATCCCCATTGTAGAGACAAAATACAAGAATGGCCAAACAGAAATCTGACAGACCATATTTTGTTTATACAGAGGCTTGGTAACTATATGAGATGAAGAGACAGTTATAAAGCTAAGCCCTGTACTTTAAATGGATTTATAACAGCCATTTAAATAAAGTTTGCCTTTGTGCTCAGGCTGAGAATTTGTAAATTCAAACTGTTTTATGCATGTTTGCATAATATATGAGGGGGGTTTATATGTAGTATATATAGTTGGCTAGATGTTTTGGTTGTTGGAATGATCATGGTGATTTAGTTAATGTTGTTTTCTTTTCTAAGCATCATCTCAGAATTTATCATGATTTCATTAATAGAAAAAAACCCCTTCTTTTATCTGTCCTAATTTGTACACAAGGCCAATTTGAGGGAAAGCTTGACTTTTCTGAGAAGCTTTCAGAAGTTCCAAGAAAGGTTTATTTCCATCTGGTAATTAATTAAAAATAAGCCTTAAAAAGTTCATATTTTCCTTTCTAGGATATTCTGTTAACTCAGGCCTTCCAGCACTGCTGCCCATGAGTCTGATGGTGTGTCACTTTACAGAACTGCTCAGAAAATGATCTGTGAGACCAGTGGAGGGACAAGACTTTCCTCTGATGGCTGGAGCTGGAGTTCTTGGTCTGGCACATTGGTTGGGCTTCACAGGAGGTTTATAGCTTTGGGAAGGAAGTTTATTTATATGTTCTGGCAATAGCCTTAATATTTTCTTGCTCTTTTTATTGTTGGGAAATTACATGTAAAGCGAGTGCGACTGGTGCAACATATTTCTGTATTTTATGTATAACTTCAAAGCAGTGTGAGCACAAATGTTTAGCTCAGCTAAGTCTTTTCCAAGTACATGTATTCATTAAGCTGACCATAGAAATTCAGTCAAACATAAGCTCAACTATTGCTGGTAATTCATTAATGGATTCATCTAAAACTTTGTCCAAAGCTTTAGTTTCTGAATCAGGTCATGAACATCTCATTTCCTTACCAGTCCGAAAATACACAGTCAATTTGGTGGTTAAAGCCAAGTTTAGCCAGACTGAGCAACAGTATAACCTCCTAACCACAAGCTTGCTTTATCTTGGATCCAGCTGTGCTTCTCCTTCCACATGTCAGGGCTGAGGAGGAAGAGGATATCCTTGAAGTGTGAAACGTGGCAGTCTTGACCCCAACACCCTGATGGCTTTGTTCTTCACCTTGAAGGGAGCATGTAGCCCAAACCAAGAGCTCGCTCCACTGACCTTTGGGTGGTTCATTACTTGGCTGGGAACAGAGTGTGTGGAGTAAACTCTGGAGCTGATACAAACTTTTGCATATGAAAAGCCCTGAAGTGCTTTAGGAGTTATGTTTTGTCATACATGACTGACATATAGATAGCTATCATAGATATCTGGGACAGAGATCACTAGGTGCTTTGCTGGTGTTTAGCAGTGCTAGGAATATTTATGCAGGAATTTAAGGAAGTTACTTCATCTGGAATACATGATAGGGAGGACTTTGCCAAAAACTGCCAAGTGTGGAACAGAGTTTAGAGTAAAAATTCATTTTCTGAAGGAAACTGTTGTGAGATCCTGAATGAACACAAGAAGTTTGTGGAGAAACACATGTTTTTGTTCATTCCATGTAAACTCAAGTTCCTCTGTAGCACTTTGCCTGCCTGCACTGGCCCTGGTTTGGAGAACTTTGTGGTGAACCCAGTAACATCAGTGCCCTAACAAATCTGGATCAGGAACGTAAAGTATCACCAATCATTGAACTGTTAATTCTTGGATACATGCAAGATCCTGATTTTTCCCCAGTCTCATCTTGCTATCCATATGCTATTCAGTTTATCCTCTGTAGATTGTAGCTCTTATGAGACAAGAGTGCCTTCTAATATCAATCTCCTGTGCACTCAAGGTTTCACTTACACCACAAACACTGGGAGACCTGCTTTATCTTCTCTCTCCAAAGAAGTGGACTCTTGGATGATATCCAGGTTATTATTGATGGGGTATTTGATCCAAGCATTTCTTTTAAAATTCTACTCAAAAGAAAGCCTGGGGAAGAGCCAACATCATAACCCTAATGCACTGCCCCCCTCCGTGTCCTTCCATCTGCAAATTTCTAAATGTTCAGGAGAAATGGTTGAGTTAATGTTGCCCTGGAAATATCATTATTTCTGATGTGAAGCTTGGAAAGCAAAAATTTAAGAAGTTATTTGCCCAAGACCATAGCATGCTGGAAAGTAGAGCTCAATGGCTCCCTAGTCTTGTAACTAGGCTAAAAACCCATCATGCTTAAAGCCAGACCATGGTAGGTGATTCAGCACTGCAGATATCTTGGCCCACTCTACTCCTGATTCTGCACTGGCTGTGTATGGAGCTTTCCCTATATAAGATCATCTATAACATGGTTCCCACTGGCCTCAGGGGTTTACCTGTGACAAGGTATGTTGCCAGACTCCTGTGTCAGTACATTTACTGCCTTCAGTTGTGGACAAAGTCAATTTGACTCACTTGAAGCAAAATCAAAGAGCACCATGAGCCTATGGCTCCCCATAAAACATCCCTTCCCTGCCATTCACTGTTGTTATGGCTGATGGAAATAAGCCAGTGTTAAATAAGGGGTGGGAAAGCATCGCCCTGCCTGAAACTGAGTACAGCTGCGCCTTTGTTACTGGAGTTATATGCAAGGGCAAGCAGTGTTTTGGCATGCTCTGGGCTCCCAAAAGCACTGCTGGGGCAGCAACGGAAGTTACTTCCACTATTTTAAAAGGCAGGTCACCAGACTCCCAAAGTTCCAGCAGCTGAAGCCTCTGGAGAGCCGCCTGTTCCCTAAGCCCTGGGGAGAGCTGAGGAAGAGCCTGTGCTGCGAAGGACGCCCTCACCGTGGGAACTGTGGTTTGAACCTGCAGGGATGGTGACAGAGCGGTTCAGAACTCCCCCAGTGAAGGTCTGTTTTTTTTATTGTGATAAAAGTAGTCTGCCAGGTGGCTGAGACAGGTGAAAGTTGGGACTGTGGTGGTAGCTGGTCAAATGCTGGAAATACCAGTGCTGTGTATTTCTAGGTGGCCTTTCCCATCCATTTTCAGGAAGATGGTTTTTTTCTTTTCTTTCTCTGTCCTTGTTTACTTGTAATTTCACTTTTAAAGCTCTTCCTTCCTCTTTCTGGGCTTATCTTTCAAATCTGTTAAAAAGAAATTTCTTTAGATTCACAGAAACAGTGTTTGCTTGCTTGTTTGTTTTCCCAGGCTGTTCAGTAGGTTACAGAGATAATTTCTGCTTGTTGGTTAGTTTACATAGGTACGATTCTCTTGAGTCCCTTTTGGAGTCATACAATTCTTCATCAAAACTTGGGGCATTTGAAACTCTTAAATAAGCAGATGATACATTTTTATGAGCAGTATCCCATGTTTGTCATGTATATGTGTATGTGGGTGTGCCTGCACACACCCATATTTCCATGTGTATTTTTTGCATGTAATCCTTGGGTCACATCTGATCTGACGCGTTTGAGAAGGACCGGAACCATGGCATTAGGGAGCAAGGATTTCTTGTGACAAAGTATGGTATGTTTTGATGCAGGTGTAGCCAAAGAAGATGGTTATCACAGCCTGAATGTGGAAAAGGTCACATTCTGACATGTAGCCACGGGTTGTGTATCAGGCTCTTTCCAGATTTGGAAGACAGTTCAGAATTAACCTTTCTGAATCATCATATATTTTTATGTCAGCCTTCACATTATACATAGAATGACTCCTTTCCTGTGTCTGCAGCCCTTCCTCATCTTGCAGTCATTAGACATCAGAGCTGTTTTTCTTCTGGAGATCAGTCAGTTACTGGGTCTCAACAGGAGGATCAGAATTTCTTGAGCCTAGAAAAAAATGCTAGAAATGATAATTATTTATTTCCCTTCTTGCTCTAGAGGATGCCTAAAGCAAGAAGGAGCCTTTAACCTGCCATTTATTTCCTGCTCCCGTAGGAAAACCCGTTAGGCAGTGCCATCATGTCTTCCCTGCAATAAACTTAATCAGTCTGAAAAGTGTTGATGTTTCTTGCTCTCATTAGAGCATTCCTCCAGAATGTCACACTTTTTTTCCCTTTCTAATTTCCAACCTCAATTTGTGCACAATAATTTTCCATTTTCTAATTGCACCCACAAAGTGCCCTTTATCTCTTCTCCCTTGCTGATGTTCATGCTCCTTATTATGTAACTGTGGAGAAGGATCACATACACTATCAGCTGTCAATGGCAGAACCAAGTGAGCCAAGCCCCTTTAGTCACATCCCACAAGAGACTCTCTGTTCCTCTCATCATCAAAACAGCCTTGTGGTGCACCTGTTGCCAGCTGAATTAACCGTTCCTGAGCAGATGACCAGAACTGTACACATTATTCCAGATGAGCTTTCACAGTGCTTATATATATCAATATGGGATTAAAGCTTTTTATCTCTTCTGGAGGCCTCTTGATGCCTGTTCTGATCTGTGCTTTATCCATAGCAACATTACCATGATAGCTCCCAGTTAACCGTTTGAGACAGGAACACTTCAGTTTGTGTCTATCCAGCTGTTGAATGCTCAAGTTTTAGACGAAATTACAGCCCTTGAATATATAATTGAGGGATTAAGGATTAAACAAAAATGATTAAATTAAATTGATTAAATTAAACTTCTTTCGGTTCCTCCACTTGTTCATGTTATCCAGTCCTTCCCATGAGAGATCCTCATGTTTTTGTTAGGGAGTGAACCCAGTAGCTTGGTATCATCACTAAGGTACCTGGCTCAGCTTAAACACACTGCTGTTGTTTACCCAGGTTTCAGGAAATTGTTTCATGGAAAGATTATTGCTTCTCTTTGCACTGGGGACTTGAAATTCCTTGTTGTCCTCCAAGCTGCCCGGGATGTCAGCAAGAGAGAGCACAAGACACTTCCCCTTTTTCTCAGCAAGGTTAACTGGCATTTGAGTGGCAAAGAAAAACAGCAAGAGGATGTAAAGGGGGTGACAAGGGTTTTCTGGGTGCAAACTAAATCTTGGCAGAATTTAGTAAGAAATTGAGATGTCTCCCACAGCCATCTGGTTTATTGCTAGGCCAGAGTTGGGCAGAGTCTCACAGAGATGGCACAAGACAGACCAGGAGACCCTACCAGATTTCATGGTCATAGTGACAGATCTTTGTGATTCAATATTACATTTTTCTTATTTGACAAATAATATATTTTTCTAAATTTTCCTTTTTAATCTTAATTTTAGCTAAAAATTAGCTTGAAAAAATTTATATCATAAGGGAACAACGTCTGTCAAAGTTTGTTGAATTACAGCCCACTAAGACAGATGTTTTCTAAGTTATTTGTGTAGCTATAGGTTGTATAGTCTACAGACCCCTTGTTGCAGAATTGTGATCGAAAAAAGATCAGTTTTGTGCAGGAAGGCAAAATAATTATGTGACCGAGTTATTAAGACAGTATTTCACATGTTTACATGTTTAGTTAGGACTACATGTGTCATCCTTGCAGCAGTCATAGCTGTCTAGAGCTTTAGATTTCCAGAAGAGAGAGTGACGAGAGCAAGTGGATGGAGTAGATGTTGGGTGGTTTGACTGAAACAACACGACCTTTGGAGCTAAACCTGCTTACACTTTGTCTCCCTCTGTTAGGGTAACCTGCTTTCCACACTTTCATTATTGATGGGGTGCATACTACTTGAGAGAAACTTGAGCTCATGTAACGTAGAAGTTGCTGAGATTCTTTTTCAGGGTCTTCTACAGCTGGCTTGAGAGGTTGATGATGCTTGGAATAATTTTTAAGGTTTTGTTTCCTTTTTTTTTTACGCTACAATTTATAAACTTTCCTTATTCCCTATTTCCCTAACCTCTTTTTTCTTTTTTTTTTTTTAGTTTTATTTTTGCTGTCTGTTTCCTCTTTGAAGAGTGTGAGCTGTCCTTTTTCAGTGGTGATATTCAAGGGAAATAAAAGGTTAATACAAGATCTGGGCAAATAATGATCCATTTCCAACAGTGCTACCAGCAGAATTGGCTTTCAGCTGCATTGTGTGCTGAAAACTGATGACTTACAATTGGCTAAAGCTGACGGTGGGGCTGGAACAGCTGTGGTACAGCAGGGCAGCAGAAACTTGCAGAAACAACCAGTTTTGTTAAAGCTGAAAAAGAATGTCGTTTTCGTCCCCTCTTGTGTAAGTAGGTGCTCTGAAGGTTTTCTTGTGCTCTTAAATACCTGCTGTGAAACAGCAAGATTTCAAGGACAAAGCTGTTTGCATGTATGTAAACTTGCATAGTGAAATATTTAAATAATTGATTTGGTAATGCTTAAGCTTAGGAAATTTTGGGTTTTTTCTTTTCCTATGGATTTGTGCTTGTGGTAAAATTGCTGGATGAACAGCCCTGTAGTAGTCCATTTATCCGGGGAGCAGGTACTGCCCAGCCCCTGACCTGGCATTTCCTTTGGCTCACCTGCAGGGAATCTTTCTGTCCACCCCACCACCATCCTGTGGAGGTCGGAGAAGTTAAGCTTTGCTGAAAGCTGTGATAGTTTTGTGTTGCAGACTCTGGACCACGTGAAATTCAACCAAGTACAAATTCATCTCGTGGCAGTGAAGCTGATGTACAAGGGCACTGTCAGGGAGGGCATTTGCTGTGCCAAGGGAGCTGTGTCTCTGTGGCTGGTGATTCTGGAGACAAACCAGCTGCTGCTCCTGCCTGTTATTCCTACCAGCTCCTCTTTCTGCTCTGCTTCTGTTAGGACAATGTTCTAGCAGAGAGAAAAAACTCTTCTTCTGGGAAAAAATGTTTTCTTCTGGGAAAATGCATTGGTTTGGTTTGGTTTTCTTTTTAGCACTACCTAGAGTCTTTTCCTTTTCATCTGTGCTGGTGATGTTACTGCTGCTTCCCCCGGGGCTGCAGCACGCACCCTGAAATGCGTCAGTGTGTTGCCATAAATGCTGAGCGCTTCGTTGTTTCCTTAATCCGTGCTGACTCCATCGTTTCTGGGTATTATCGGGAAAGTGCTCACCTCGGTAGCAATTACACATGGTCCACTGGACTTCATGTTCTTGCCTGCGTCACCACATGAAGTGGTGTTAGAACTGACGAGATCTTCCCTCCAAAGAGAGAAGAAAACAGAGGGGAAGGAAGAGCGTAAGTGGCTCTTCTTATCAGCAAAAAAAGAGGATTTGTTTTCAAAGGCTAAGCTGCTAATGCTGAATGACATAAAGAAAGAGATAAGAGAGCTGCTAAGTCTTTGAGGAGGGTCGTGGGGACAAAGTGCGCTCTCTAAGGAGGCTACAAAAGACAAAACAAAGCAAAACTGATACAGTTATGGAAAGAAAAAGTAAGCCCCTCCAAGAGGAAGCTTAGCAGAGAAGATGGGCAGCAATCAGGAAAGTTGTGATGTCTACATCAAGGAAGCCAGGGCCAATAGAGGCTGGTGAAGATCATCCTCCACGTAACAGAGAGAAGATCCATAAGCAGCAGGAGAAAAATTTCAAAGGTAAGGGCCCTAATTTTCTTCACCTTCCTCCAAGCTATTTTACTATAGCTAAACTGTTTGGAAGAATTACTGCATCAGGATGGGTTGTTTCCATATAAACTCCCCTGGCTTCCACTGATTGGTAACAAATAAGCTTCCATGATCAAAGGTAAAAAATGTCTTCTACTGATGTAATTTTTTCCTGAAACAGAAAGAAGTATATGAAATAGCGGAGAATGATATCCAAGGCAGAATGTCTTTCTCAAGGAAAGGTACTGAAGAACCAGTAAATGGGTTTGAGTATTTAGCTGGGATACCTAAATTACCTTCAGAAAACATTAGAAGTAAGAAAAAAAATTTGCAGTGTGATGAGTTCAGATGAACAGCCTGAAGTAGAGGTGGCAGAAAATCTGACCTTTGTTCTTGGTTAAGTAGCCACCAGATTATCTGTGGAATGAGAAGCTTCCAGTAAAGGCTGTGATGAGATACCTTCATGTTCCTGACAAACCTGAGAACTTTTTAAGAGTGAAACAGGATGTCCTGAGTAATGTCCGGATCTTTGGTGTAGCTATGAGTGGGACATGGTGAAAAGAACTGGTGGAAAAAGCAAGACTGGGTGGCTTTAGGAATTCTCCAGGCTTCCTGGAGTTGGTGATGTCTGTTACTGAGCCATTTTACCTCATTTCCTAATGATAGCTAATAATAGTGGAAATGGAGATCTGACACAGCACAGCCGTACACAGTCTTGTGTATTTGGTACTTCCCCCAGATTAAGTTTATTTTAGCAGACTGAAATTTTGACATGGGCATGATCTATCCTTACTTCTTGCCATGGATTTTGCTGTATTTGCCATCTGAGCTTCTCGTGTGCTGGACGACACAAAGCAGGGCTGCTTCAAAACATAATAGTCGACTTGTTATTAGTAGCTTGTTTGTTTGTCCTCAGGCCTATTTATAAAAACAGCCCCAGGCAGGGAATTCTGCCAGCAGCCCAACCACTAAACAATTACAGATCTTTTCTCGGAGCTGTGTTTTCCAATCTATGCAATAATTCAGGAGCAAACCATAGTCACTGCTCACAAGTGTATGAAAGTAGCCATTTTTCTGTGTGGCACTGTTTTCGTTGGTTTTGAAAAAACAAAAATAGAGTCTCCAAAGGTATCCCTGTTAATGCTAAAAAATACAAAATTTAGCTTACAGATAGCACTGCCAGGTTAGTAAAACCAGGCCCAGTATGAGATGCAGAACTCAAAAGTAAGTCAAAGTGGTCAAATAGATACTAATCTAAAACTACACATAGGCTGCAAACTCAGACAAGGAATTCAAGAGACTGGTACTCGTAAAGAACCAGGCTTTCCAGCTCCCTCCTGTTACGTTTCAGAAAAAACAAAAACCAAAAAAACCAAACAAAAAACCCCCACCACCACAAAAACCCAAAACCAACTCTGAGGAAGAAGATTCACGTAATTTTGAAAGGACAGTGTAATATCTGGTTTTATTGGTGCTATGATAGTTCATAGATTTCAATTCACAAGTGTACAGGTGGTTGATTGGGCTTGCATGGTTAGAGTTGTAATGCAGATGAGATGCACTCTTTAATTAGTGGATACGAAACTATAGGGAGCAAATGATAGTCCCTTGGTGGCCAAAATGGAGTAGAAGGAGGCCTAAACATTTGGTTTTGTTCAGACTGCTGTAACAGCATAGCAAGAGTATCTTGTGAAAATAGCGTAATAAACAAGTCAGTAAACGAGTGTGCTAGGTCTTAGGAAAGGTGGCAATGGTCAAATGAGGCTTTGGGGGGAAGCCCTTTCCAATGGAGATAACTTTGCACAAGGCTGGATCACTTCTCTGTACAAAGTTCAGAAGTCATGAACCAGAACGTCTCTGCTCAGAGAACGTGGGTTTGTTAACCAGATTGGTTGCGTTTCAAGGGTTTGAAATGTTCTTTCTGCACTTGAAATATGTGTCTGTGTTTGCTAGATATGATGCAAGGTTTTGGCAGTTTTGCACTTGATTTATAATTTAAGCCTTAAGGAAGACCTAGAATTTGGGATTTAACCCCAAATCACCATGAAACTTGTTAGATGTTTAGGTATTGGGTTTTTAAAAACTGTTATTTTATTATTGTTTTACTTTATTCTTTCTTGGAGGGAAAACAAAGCTAATCTGCCTGGCTGCTGCCATGGAGAGGTGTGGCACGGACAATTTGTTCCGTAGATAACTTAGGCCTGGCTTATATAAATACACCCTTGAAACGTTCAATCCCTCCACTGATGTCTCAAGACTGAGGCAAATCCTGAAGTAGCTTAAGATTCAACTACTGTGCAGAGGACAAGGGGTGGAAATGCAGAAACCCCGTGTTTTCCTGTGTACCTGTGAAAACACGATCTGTTAAAGGTATGGCAGAAGCAGAGCCACTGCGTCTCCAGCACATACAGCAAATTGTAGGGGTATGGAGCATGGATGGTGGAAGCTCAGCATTGTCTGCTGCTTCTCCCACACACCAGCCTGGGAATGTGTTTGAGAAAGGTTGTATTTTAGGAGGCAAACTCTGTCCCTGTCCACTCCTCAGGTTAACAAAAAAAGACCAATATGTCATGTTTTGGATGTCACGGCTCAAAATCTAAGTCAACCAGTATTGAAAAGTGGCTATGAAGTGTCTTGAACTAGGAGATGGGGGGAGGGAGGAATCCTGGGAGCATTTGTAGAGGCTTTCCTCCTATGACTCGTTTACTTTCTCAAATGAAAACTAGTATATAATATTGTATTAAGGAGCATAGGCAGACCTTTAACAGTAAAGTTTTAAATTCTGCAAAGTTAGTGACCTTTTAGATATTTTTTTTTCTTCCCATCCCATCCCCCCTGCATTTCGCCTTGTCTTCTTTAGAGTTTAAAAACGGGGAGCAGCAGAATTGTAGCTTTCGGTCTCAGTTCCTCCTTTTTGCACAAAGCCCTTGTTGGATTGCCCTGATCTCCCTCCCTACAGATTATTCAGCCACTCTTCTTATAAAAGGTTAAGATCTGATGGTGTTGAAACCTCTTGTTTACAATCATTGCAGAACTGTAGTATGGAAATTTCCATCTGCAGCAAGATAAAAAAAAAAAAAAAAAAAAAAAAAAAAAAAAAAAAAAGAAGATCCTTGCTGCTTTTGTGAACATTTGGATCCAAATAAAGAAATAGTGGCTGAATCAAGTGTGTTAATTCTGATTAGCAAAGCACATCAGCCACAGAGGTCGAAGCTAATATTCCCCATCCTCTGAAGAAACTACCTTGCTCTGCTCCTCCAGGAACCACGGTCTCGCTTGCAGAGGTACCTAAACTGTCAGATAATCTTTGTACTGGAGTCCTCTAAAGTGCAGTGCTGCCTTCCTTAGGGAGATATGATCAAGGTAAAAAATTACTCACTTTGTTGCCAGCAGTGGGTTAATTTTTCTTGTTATTTAGCTCTTTCACCTGTCTGGGTAACAACATGTGCAAGGATGTCACTACTTTTGGAGAGTAGTGTTCATAGTGCATGATGCCTGTGACAGATTTAAGTCTGTGATTTGATTGTTTTGGGAAGGAAAAAAAAACCTGTGGATCCTACAGGCCTTTTGGAGAAACCAGACAGTTAACTTCTCTAAAAGCAACACCAGTGCTGCCTGTATTTCACATACTATGTTCTATACATTTCCAGTATTACAAGGGGTGTAATCTCACATAGGACTTGGATTTTCCATATCAGTTCTGAGCACACACAAAGCACCCATTGCCCTGCAGTCACAGCTGCCTCTCCTGCTCCCTCCACAGCCCAGCGGGGCAGCAGTCGTGCAGTGTTTACATTGGGCACAGAAGGGTACACTGCTTGCATTTAAAGCTTGCTTTGAAGACTCTTGATATTTTCTCTTAGCACAGCAAAAGTAATTTAAATTCTGGGGTTAAGTTCCTGACAGAAGCAGATGACAGAAAGCAAACTTTATGACAAAATGCAGGGTTGTGGTTTTGGGAAGAGGTTCTTTCCTAAGCTGATGCTTTACAGTTTGTGTACATGTTAAGGTTTGTCACTGGGCCAGTCTGAGAAGGAGCACTTGATACATTTGTGAAGCTGTAGTGTTGGTGCATGTGCTGCTGAGAGGCAGGAACTGACTGATCCCTTTCTTGTGGGCTGAGTGCTCAGTGCTCACTCAAGCACCCTTGGCCGCTGCCTAATGAGCTCAGTGATCTCAGCATCTTCAGGCTGCTCTAAGTGACCGTGTTTTTTGCGTGAGAGCAAAATTGAGGGTGTTCCACTTCCTCCTATTTTGCTTTTGGGACAAGTTATAATTAATCTTCTCTTGCCTTTGTGAGCTCTAACCCAAAGCACTGCACAAGCAATAATAATCAAGGTTAATAATTCAACACTATAGTGATTTATATTTTCAGAGGCCTCTACCAGCATTACTCAATTAACTGCCGCAACACTTCTGCTGTAAACGAGTGCCAGGCTCATTTTTTTGTGCAGGGAAACCTTTTGCTGAAGTGCAGGGCTGTGTTGAAAGCATGAAGGAAACAAATGGTGGTATTGGGATGGATTCCAGTAATGCCTTTTGCCAGAATAAGGCAGGATGCCTTGGGTTTAGCTGGCAAGGGAGAATATATGATAATGCATAACCTCTGTACCTGCTGGGAAGAGCAGGCATCTCCCGACAGCATCCAAGGGGGCTGTGCTGTGCACATTTTCAGCTGTGCACTGACAGCTGCAGGTCATTTCCTGTCAGATGGCATGGAGGGTGCCTGGCTGGCTCTCTGCTGCTGTGTTGACCACTTGCAGAGGTGTTGGCCTCATGCTCATTAACTTGCTGGTGCAGGGCACGCTGGAACAGTCAGGCGGGATTTGTCCGGGGAATGAGGAAACGCTGTAAAAATCAGGATCAGAATTTACTTTTAATCTGACTGCCCTTGGGCTGCCAGTCTCCATGTGAAACATCATCTGTGGCACAAGGAACACTTCAGTGATTGCTTTCAGGCTGGTTGGGTTTGTTTATTTTCAGTCATGGAGTTGTTCCCCTGGCAGCGTCCCTGTAGTAAAGGCAGGTGGACACTAAAAAGGAGAATGTGGATATGCAGATGAAATGCCGGTGTGAACAGTATTCCCACCTCAGCACTCAGCACTGGATCTCTGGATCAGGTGTGCCCTGTCTCAGGGTACTTCTCTAAAGGATGGTCTGCGAGCTCCTGTGTGTCAGAATACCACCCTTGTGCCACTATTGAAATTGGACCATGGTCACTCCAGCTTCACCAGTAATGGGAAAGGCAGTGAAGTGGGAGGAAGATTTCTGTATTCCTTGCTATTCCTAAAGCCGTGGCTTCAAAAACAACAGAAAAATCCATCTCACAGCTTTTTTTTTTTCCCAGACTGTTCCATTGTTTTTGTTTGCATCCACAATCTTCCTAGTTTGTACAGAAAGAAAAATCTACAGTGGGAGAGAATATCTCAAAAAGAAGAGAAACCCACACACAGCTCTGGGGGAGATCACAAAAGGTTTTCCAAGTTTAATTATTGCAGAAGGATGAACTTGTAAGGTCCACCTGGGTCTGCATGTGTGGCTTTGCCTGGTAAAACAGGGGCATGTTAGAGGTGGAATCCTGGCAGTGGTCAAGCCAGTGGGATTTTTGCCAGTGATTTTAATCAGAGCCAGAATTTCACCCTAGGTCTATAATCTTGTGTAATCTCCCTTTGAAGTCACATGGATTTTTAACCAATGTCTTATATAACACCAAAACAATTCACTGCCCACCCAACAATGTCTGTTTTCCTGCGTAACCAAAACGAAATGTTCCAAATATGTTTTCCAAAACCTGAGATGAGATGGAATTAAAAGACCCTTTTTTCCTCTTTTTTTTTGAAATATTTGGTGTTTGTAGAGTCACTTTGATGCTGTGGGTGGAGTCTTCTTTTAAACCCCTGGTCTGACCTCATAGCTTAATTTTAAACTTGAGGTTCGTGATGAAGATTTATGTAGCTCCCTTCCAACCTGAACTATTCTCTGATCTCACAGTCCTGCTTTGGATCTTAGAGAAATGCCTTTCAGGCTCATCTGCTGGTTAAGAAACTGATAGGCTACTGAAAACACAGTTTGTCCCATTAAAATGAATATAATTATCAACCCTAATAATTCCATGTAAGAATTTGAGTTTGGGTTTTCTTCTCTGCATATTTGGGGTCCTGTAGCCAGTGACTGGCTCTGCTGAAACCTGAGGAAATTCCATTTCCAGTTTATATGGTCCCAGAATTTCACTCTGTCGTCAATGCAACATCTGGGATTTTTAAGACTGCAGATATGTCTTGAGCCTGCTGGACTAAAAGAGAGAAGGTGAGATAAAAATCCATTCAGTACAGTAGTAAAATGCTCTCATGCCAGAGACAATTAGAGGAGTATCACACAAACCGCTATTTTAAGGCAAGAACTCCTTTGTTATTTTGAAAGGTGGTGTTTCTTTCAGAGCTTAAAGATTATGAATATTTGGAGGTTTTCAAGACAAGACTGGCTAAAGCCCTGTTGCACCCTGGTTGAAGTACCCTGTTGACCCTACTTTCAGTAGGAGCTGGGTCTAAAGACTTAGCAATTCCTTCCCCTTTGAATTGTTTTATGATCTTGAATCATGCACAGATCTCCTTAAATAAGCATTAGTAAATCCTTGTTAAACACAGACTAGAAATGATCAGGTGACAATACACAGGTTGTCTTTCCAGTGCAGATTGTTTTTAAATTCTGTATTTACGTAGGAGTGAAAGCTGGATTTTTGCTTTGCTTTAATGAAAGTCAGAAGGTATATCAGAGACAGAGACAACTCTTAATTCCTGACCTGATGGCCTAATAATAATAGTCTTCCAGGACTGAGGAATTGTAACCTACATCTGGGAAGATTTTATACTCCCCAACAGCAGCATTTTTAATTCACAAGTAAAATTGCTGTTGACCTGGTTTATATACACATATTTTAATTTAAAAACAGTTAAGGAAAACTTTCCGGCTGTATTAATCTATTTTAATTGTCATTTTAATGAGTTACCTTTTTTACCTTATAGCAATACCCTGGTGGTTTGGGTTTTGTTAAAAATAACTGGCTGACAGTTCCTGTTTCTTTGTGGCTTCTTAATTTGTGTGATTTTTATCTTAATAAATTTTTTTAACCGTTCATTTCCTTTCAGTTCTTTTCTTAAAAGAAAAACCTCTGCCTTTGCAGATCAGTCAGGTTTGAATGAACTTGCAAGTATCTGACTCAAGCTAAATTTGCCGTAGAGCACATCTTTGTAAAGCCATGAGTTTTCTTTGTCAAGGGTTAACTTTATATTACTTTGATTTGTATGCTTCAGCCTGGGAATTTTTTCAAGTGGCGGATTAAGAGGTTTGTTTAAAGTACTTAGGAATGCAGGATTTGCAGTAGCAGGTGAAATAATTTGTCAGTTAAGTCTGGTAACCTGCCTCCAGCAGTTGTCAGTCTCTGTAGCCTTGGTGAAAATTTGTTCTCTTTTTTCTCAGCATCGCTTGTACAATTGGGCTGGTTACTTGTATAATGCAGTATAGGATAACTGTGGGAAAGCACATTGTTTTTAAACAATAATTAAGCTCTTTACACTGCAAATTTGACCCATATTTTAAAATTTTGAATTTGGTACAGAAAGTTTCAGACTGTAAACCTGGTTTTTGTTCCCCTCCCCGCAAAAATGGACAGAAGGCTTTGCCCCATTTTCTAACTTTCCTGAAGTAATGTATTTTTTCTATAGAAGTCAATATGGTTCAGAACAAAAGAATGCATTAGGCTTAGTGATGTACCCAAGAACTACTTTAAGACAATAACTGGTAACCAAGAGATGACCAGAATTAGAAATCAGTGAATCAAAATTTGTTTGGTTGAAATAAGGCCACATTTCTAAAAGAGAAGATGACCATGAGCTCACTTGGTCATGGGTACCACTTTTTGGGATGCATCATTGGTAACCTGAGAGTTAAAATCTGCATGTGATATTTGGGATTTGGGGACCAGAGGAAGCATGTCCTGCTCTCATGACTGCCAGCCCTGTCCTGTCATCACAGTGGCCTTTCCTTATTGTCATCCTGAGGAATGTTTTCATCAGCCTGGGACAGAAAAATGGACATGTATAATCTCTCTGTGCAGCTCCCAAATGACAGACAAACAGGACAGTTTGGGGATTTTTTTCCCCATTTCTCTTTCATTTTGTCTTTTTAGAGAGTGCAGGCTGTAATCAGTCATTTGGCTTTTCTTTTGCGTCATGACTGTCAGCACCTGAAGGAAAATCTTAAATTGCCAAGCAGTGCTATAAATTGGACAGGTTGCTGCATGGCTGGTTGGGCATTGTACCGTGCCTGTGTTTCTCCAGCTAAAACAAAAGGAATAAAGAATTGTGTTTAAGTGAAAGCTTTACATTTTTGACTGCTTTGAATCCTCTTTCCTCACTTCTACGTTTGTAATAAAACACTTTTGAAGACAGTGTTTACTGCTTTGATACTAATCAGGGCAGTGTTTCTGTATCTTGAAACTCCAAAACTTGCTTAATTATTAAATGTCATACTATGCCAGGGTCATGTTTCACCCTTGCACTCTCAGCAACTCTTTATTATATAAATATTTTCACAGCAAGCCCACAGGGCTTTCCTCAGTACCCAGATAGCATGTGAAGGAAAATCCCATAAGCAGCAAAGCAGACAAGGGCAGTGCTGGGACGTGGTATTACAGTTTGGTGACAGCCAGTTCACCTCTTCCAACTCCAGTCTTCAGCCAGTTCCATAACCCATGAGAAGAGGAAGAAGGGTGTGTTGGCTGAGGAACATTAATGAGTCAGGAAGCTTTTTGCTCTTGAGCCTGTGATTGACTTTATGGGCACTCTTTGTGCTGTGTTCTTACTAAATGAAATGGGAAGTGCTTTTGGGTTTTGCAAGAATGCTTAGAGGTAGCTGAAGTGTTTGATGAGCAGCCTGGATGGGATCTTAGCTTTCTTGGAGCATTTTGCAGTGTAAACATAGCATAAAAAAGAGATCTGATCAGAAAATCTACTTGACCTGTTTGTGAGTTGAACTTTGCACTTTTTCTGGAGCTCTCTTTCCTTCAGGTGATCCCTGGGTCTTGCTAAAGGGAAGGTACAGTTTCTGCTAAAACAATGCCGTGTTTCTGCTGCCAAACAAGAGGACCTGAGACACAAAGGTTGGCACCTACTGGACTTTGCCCATTCACTGTGGGAGCAGAGGATGGCCCTTTTGTTCACCAATCTCACCTGAAGTTCTGAGTGCACAGGGAAAGTGGGTTTGATGTGGTTGAAGGAACAAAAATGGCTATCAGTGTGTTCGCGTTTGCTCATGTGCTTCAGGGTTTGTTTTCTTTGTTAATTATGTTGTTTATTGAAAACTATAGACTTTGCATAGAGTCCTGTTTGTGGAATGTTGTTCTATACCACGAATAATTCAAATACCTAAACACTGAATGAAAGGCAAGAAAAATTATTACAAATTTTGTGCTTGTATGAATACTTTGAAGACTGTAGCATGTGAGAGAGCTGTTGGGACACTTAAAACCAGGACTATTCAAATATATATTTTTTCTTTGCATTTTTTATATGGGGTGAAGGGAACCAGATCTGATGTTACAAAAATTATATTTCATTCTTGCTGTGAATCATTAGATAGTTCATGATTGTCTGTTGTGAGAGAAAACAGTTGAAACTAGAATGGATTCAGCCCTTATGACATCAAAGCCAAGGTCTTACGCCCCATTGGTGTGACACACCCTCTGGCAGCATTGGCTTCCCATTCTGGACCTTAGGGGATCACTCAGTCCAGGCTCCTGCATTAAAGCAGGGTAGGTGTAGCTGGACTGGACTGAGGCCATGGATGGCAGATAGGTCACAAAAATCCAGCAGGATCAATGAAAAGAGGGAATGCCTGCTAAAGCAGCACATGGTGCTTCCACAACCAACTCTCCCATCCTGGCCCTGCACACACACAGCTGTTCAGGTTGAAGCTCTGCCTCTGCTGAATCCAGGTGGGAGGGGGAGATGATGCTGCGATTTCCCTTACCCAAGACCACCCTTTCCGTGAAAGTGGAGTGTGTGGGATGCTACAAAACTCAGATGCAGCCTCCAAAGCTACCAGACCATCTCTAGCTAAGCTCTTTTTGATAGAAGCTCTTACTTGAAAGATCTACCACCTTCCAAAGCAGCAGGTTCCTCAGCGTCCCTTGGCTGTCTCTTAAACTTTGTGGTCGTATTGACAGGAAATTATCCCTGCTGTCCAACCTAAATCTTCCTTCTTGCTAATTAAGCTGATTTATCTTTGTTCTTGAGTTAGTGACCATGGAGAGTATTTGACCACTGGTATGTTTATTTCTTGTCTTCTCTTTCCTAGTCTGGAAACCCCAGTTCTGTCAAGACATAGACCGTATGTGATACTCCTCCCCTTGTTCTCTGGACTGCTCCATTTTGGAGCACTGTGTTTTGAAGAAGCTCTGGACAAACAAGATCTAAAATTAGACTCACAAAAGTCTTATGGAGTGGGAAAATTGCCTGTCATGCTGTCTGACAGCTCTCCTAGTGTGCCCATTTGGATACATTTGGGGTTTTTTCGCAGCTTCATGTCGCTGACTCATCCTCAAGTAGTTTTCCCTTTTAGCAGCCTGGCTAGTAGCCAGTGTTCCCTGCTTCGTATTTATGTGTTGTCTCCCTTCTTTCTCTAACCTGTTGTAGTTTACAGTATTTCATTTCATGGATGAGGATCTTTTCTTGGTTTGCAAGGTCACGCTGGTTACTCTTGCTGTCCTTAAGAAAGCTCAGAAACTTAATGCAGTCTAAATAAAATTATATATATATTATAATATTATTGTGAAGTATCTTCTCAAATCAATTATCCAGGTGATAAATAAGGCGCTGCCTACAACCAGACCAACAGTGATGCTGTGCAGGAGACTTCCAGCCTTAGTGGCAAGTTACTAATCCTCCTTTTGAGGGCTTTTTGAGAGGGGACACTCTCACAATGATTTTTATCTGTACCTTATTTCTCTAATTGGGTTATGGGAGTGTCCTGTGTGGGAACATAAGAAGTTTTACAGCATTCAAGGCATATCACATCTGCTCTTCCTTCTGGATTCACAGACTGCTGCTTCAGATTATATCAGATGAGTCTTTGATTTATTCATAACCTACCTATGTAAGATATTTATCTTACTGTCATATGGCAACAATTCATTGGTCCCCCCAAATAATCCTAAATTACAGAATAGTTTTGTGCCTCCTACTCTGTAACTCCATCATTTGGATAATCAAAAGTACCAATCTGAGAGAAGAAAACTTTAGAGCAGTCATTTATTTAATTTTTTTTAATATATATTTTTGGAAGCTTTTTTTTACTGCCTGTATATAAATTGAGAAAAAAGAGTTAAAGATTTTCTCTGCAGGCCTCAGTGGTCACATAGGTGACAGTATGGCTGTTACTTGAGGGGGCAGAAAGTGCTTCTCATGCTGGTGGAGAGCAAAGCATTATTTTCTTTGGAGACAGAGTGTTTGAGAAGCTTCTATACAGTTTGTTTCTTCTCTTTATGTGCTTATGAATGACCAAGTTTTGTATTATTTATTATTACTATGTATTATTGTTGCCAATCTAAGACTGTTCTGTCATGTAACACATCTCCAGAAATATTCTCTGCTTCGACATCTTACAGCATTTGTGCATAGACAAGGTTTTCTTGAGTGGCTTTATTTTTTAAGGCTTGAGTAATACAAATGTGCCATTTTTCAGTTTTCACTGGGTCCAGGTAAACACAGTAAAGGTCTTGAAAAGACCCTGTTTGATTTGTGACCTGGGGAATCTGGAATGTGGAAACAAATCTAGAGAGGGGCTCTGGTGAGCAAAGGAGAGGAGAGCAGTCCTGTCCTACGCAGGTAGGAAAAGTGGGGTTTGTGGAGCCAAAAGGTCACTGTGGAGTCCTTCCTTGGGTTGATTCGAGCTATTTTTGGTTTAAAAAAACCCAAAACAAGCACAATTCTTGGCTGTTAGTTTGAACAATACTTTGAACACTGTTTCTGTGTGTGAGATATGAACTGCAGAGCTATCCTGGCTGTGAAAGCAGTGTCTTGCTAATCAAGAAGATTCCCAAAAAGCCATTTCCCACAATCTGCTGGTGCATTTTTGCTGTGTTGAACAAAGAAATAAAGAGCATGTGTACGTATTCATCCCTCTGGGCAGTTTCTCAGCCTTCACTGAAGTACAGCTTCTCTTTTAGTTTTTTTTTAAGTCCTTAATTCTGTAACAGTCCCTAATCCTCACCTTCCCAATTATCCAGGTGTGACCATTTTTACTCATAGAGACAGCCTTGTTAGCAGCAACGCCAAACGCATAATATTTAAATTTCTCAAAAAAAAAAATTGCCACAGAAAGAAAAATGCAAGTACAAATAAACTTCCTTGGGAAAGCAGCATCAGCGTGGGCAGTAAAGAAGTTGTTGAAGTGGAACAATGTGGCAAACCCGACATTGATTGGATTTAAGGCTCTAATCGCTCTCCCTTGCACATGAGTCTCATATATGTTGTTAACTTTAATGAGACTTATGTGCCAAGCCTGCGAGGAGAATTGCTCCTTAATTCTCCTCGCTGCAGCGCTGTTTCATTAGGAAGCATTTCCGTGTCTTCCTGTTGAAGTTTCAGTCAGCGGCACTGACACAGACACAGTCCTGGTGATGAGGAATTCTCCTCAGATCTGGGAGCTGTGCTGAGAGAAGGGCTCGGGTAGATCCGAGGCTTGTGCCAACAAGTGCATGACTAAAGATCTAAAGCTTGTTACCTCCTGCTCTCTCCTGCAGTGACTCTGGGTGAACGACTTTCTCTGCCTTTTCTTTCCTTAGTTTCCAAAATGGAGAAGGATTTGTCCTTATTTTCTTGATGGAGCTATTGGGAGGATGAATTGTAGAATGTTTGTAGAATTCTGGGTGTGAGAACTTTTATTTGAATGTTACTTCTTATCAACCCCACCAACATTTCTCTGAACTTTGATGTCAAGCTTTGGCCTACAAATATTGTGTGTGATTGCATAAAAATGAATACCAGGTGAGCAGCTTCACCACATTTTGCAGTGGCTTAATGAGTATGTTTATAGTAATGATCTTATAAACCCAGAGTAATTGAACAAGAAGCCACAAATCAGTCGCAACCTGGAAAATCCTAATTTGGGATCACTTTCTGCCTCCATCTGCATAACATTTTTAATTTGTTGCTCTTCATTTTCATGCTAATTTACCCTGTGTGTTTCAAAGACTACTTCAGCCTGTTGGCAGCTCAGGAATGGAAGCAGACCTGCTGCTCCTTGGCAGCAGGTGAATGCCTTGGCCCTTGAAGAGCCGTCCAGATTCACGTTTCCCCGGCAGCCGGCAGTTCAGCCAGGCCTCTTTGCTGCAGAGCTTTTCTGGGGGAAATTCCTAACTTATTTTCAAACTTCTGAATAGCATTTCGGCTTCAGAATTTCCTTCTGCTCCCAGGACCCTGAGGGTTTGTCTGCTGGGCTGCTTTGTCTCCAGAATTTAGACCTTTTTGGCTTGAAGGTGGCATTATTTAGGAATTACTCAAAAACCTTTCAACCATGTAGGACAAACAAAGAGCACCAAATTACCGTTTTCAGGTGTTGAGGTACTACAGGAAGGTAGGATGTTTTTCCTGGAGTTGTTCTTCGTTGCTATAGCTGATGCAAATATTCTTTAGTTTCATGTAATACTATTTGTGGTCAAAAATATTCATGGATATCAGCAGGGAAACATGACCTGTGGAGCTTGCTGTTGTTGGCAATGTAATGCAGACTCTGGGTTGCTATTGATATCAATATATGATATTGTTAGCAAACAGTATTTGAGGGTTGCCAGTAATTGGGAGGTCTGCTGTGGGTCATTTTGGACTTTCTTGGCTCCTTCACTAGCAAAGCTCAATGTCATTTGGGATAACATTAAACTGAATTCTCCAAACTAACCCTGCACTTTTTCAGACTGAAACTGCAGTTCCTGTGAGTTGAGCTGGTGACAGCTCTTCAGCAAAAACATGTATTCTGTTTTTCACCAATTACAATGCTCTAAGATCTCCTAAGTGAAACATATTGAGTTATATGTGGGCTGTCAATCATGTTTTCCTTTGCTCATGCTGCATTCCTACCTAGAAAAATAAGATAAATTATAGATTGTCACTTCCTTTAGTAGCTCTTACAAGAAATGTGCGCATCTCAGTTGCTCAGCCTCTGGCCAGTAATGATGCCTCTAAAACTTTACATGGGTGTCTGACATGTTTTTCTCGCCTTGTTTTTGTGGATACGGGTGGTAACTTTGGGATTTTGCCTTGTTTTTCTCATATACAACTTTGCTGGGGTGTTTGGCTTCCACAGCCATCAAGAGGCAGGGAAATTCTGAGAGCATTTCTGTAACAGCTACCGGTGAGTACATATTGCAAATGATAAATGTGGGCATTTCAGAATGGTTTTGCTCTGTTGGTTTAGATCAGCGTAAACAGGGGATGGGGATGTGCCTTTGTGAGGACCAGTTCATGTGGCTGTGCTAGTTCTTCATCAGGATACAGAAGGAAGCCCTAGAATCACTGAGAGATATCCTAGAACCTCTGCAGCATTCACTGGAATCCCTAGTAAGACTCCAAAGGCAGGAGCACTTGGGATGCCACTGGCAAGGCCTGCAGGGGAAATTCATGGGGTTCTGTTGTGCTGCTGTCAGGCTTGAACTGGAGGTGAGTCAAACTTAAGTAGCTGATGACTCCCTGAGGTTTTGGGTCCAGCTGGATGTGCAGACCTCCCGTGGTTGATGGGGTTCTCCCTCTGGAAGGAGGTGTGTGAGCTTGAGGTTTTAGGTGGTGATGAGAAAGACTGAGATGTAACAGGATAATCCTGACTTTCAGCTCCCGAAGGACACAATTTACTTCATAGGCTTGATCTACATGGCAACAATACTCACACTGAGAAGAGATGTAATCATGCTGGAATATGTGCATTTTAGGATGTGTTAGGGCTTAATTGTATCCTATATGTGAAACTAGAGTGTGAGCCCAAGAGATGGGGAACAGATGTCTAATGAGGATGAAGATTAAAGACTGTGTTTTATATGTGTGTTAGCTGGCCAAGCAAAATTATGAAAAGGCAGAAATAAGAGGAAGCAAAAGAAGTGGCAATTAGAAATGCAGGTAAATGTGTTATTGCCAAAAATCAGCCAGCTGAATGGATTGCAGTGTATCAATAGTTTAGCTAAATAAAATTCAGCACTCCCTAAAGTTACACAGTTCAGTAAACTGCAGTGAATCAGAACCAGATGAAGCCAGTTTTTACATACCCACTGATGGTTAAGGCAAGAATGGCATTGCTGAGATAACTTTCTTTCATATCTGAAAAAATTCCTGTATGATGCTCCTCGGAGACATCTGCTTTTGCACTGGGGGAGAAAATATGTGCTTGCGAATGGAGTGACATAGAAGAGAAGGTCTGTTCCCAAAGTAACAATACAATTTCTTAAATAATTGAGAAATACTAAAAAAAAAAAAATTGAAAAATTAAAAATTTATTCTGTACTATTCCTTTTATGAGTTTGTAAGAACCATGATAGATTCATAAGACAATTGAAATATGGGAGGAAAAAAAAAAGGAGAGAAAAGAAAATCAAAGCAAATTTATTCCTGTTTTGTCTTGGGATCCCATACTTCTCTCTTCTGTTGCCTGTTTTTTTATCCCAGCTTGTTCCTTCAGTGAAAGCAACAAATCAGAAAGTTTTGGTTTGAAGAAATAGCAACAGAATATCAATATCAGTTGAAATATATTAGATGTTAGTACAGTTTTGGGATGACACACTGGCAGTATCCTAGGGATATTGTGGATTTTTTTCCCCGAGGGCATCTGTGCAGATTCCCACTTAGGGGATCTGGTGTGGAGCTGTGAGCTTCTTACTGAAATGTTGTACAGCTACAAAACTGGGCCTAAAAAGCTGAGGTTGCTGAGATGGCTTTGATTTAACCTTTCTGTGTATCTGGTAGAAATCATGATCCCCTGAGTGTGGAGAAGGTCATTTCACTGCTCAGTTGTGAGAGCTTGGGATGTGTCTGACACGTGAAGAAGCACCCAGGTAGTGCTGCTCAGTGTGATGGGCTGAGGGAGAGGGATTGGGACAGGCTGCCCTTTAGTGCTTCTGTGAAGGTCCACACAGCCCATCCCTGCTAGAAAAAATACTGTGTCCCCTTGAAGGATGAAATTTCAGCTTCCATTCCCTTTCACAGTTAGTCTCCTAGGCTCATGGTGGCTGGGATTTTCTCTGAGTTAAACTGGTAAGCGGTAAATCATCTGCATCTTTTTTCTTCTTTTTTTTTAAGCTAGCTGACTTCAATTTCCTTCCTCTTTCTCTTTGAAGATCTGAACTCTTCTTTTGTAGTTGTTTGTTGAACTGCTGGCCCAAGGTCTGGTACAGTTCTCAAACCTTTGCAGCTCTGTGGTTACAGAACTTGTTCTAAGATCTCAGGAACTGCGAACTCACGCCAGAAAGTAAACAGCTCTAACAGCAGTACAAAGAGCAGGGTTTTCTTTATTCTTTTGCACACAGATTGGTGATTGCCAAATATCCACATCAGGTTTGGGGCCTGAATTGCTTGAGCTTGTGTTTGAGATTTCAAACAGAAGCTGTTCATGATTAACATAGTGCAAAGCATGTATCTCTTTCCAGTAGTAGTATTCACTAACCTTTTCACAGTGCTTTGAGCTTCCTCTTTGGTCTTCATGAGTTACACAAGGACTTCACAGTTTGAATTCTGCAAGGAGAGATAAACAGGAGGCAGAGAAGTCAAACTAGACTGGCCTTGCTCTCAGTGCCTTGCTATTGGATTTCATAAACCATTTGTTTAAGCATATTTGTCTTTAGTGATTAGGAAAACCATCTCTGGGGTTGCTTTAGTTGGCAAAGGAACGTATCTGTAGAGAACATGCTGTGCATTATGTATGCCTAGTGCTGTTTTATGGACTATCACAAATCAAAGATGATTTGTTTGAATTTCATTAGATGCTTCTGGCTACCGCAGTCCAAATTCATGTATAAGGCCTTTATTTAAAAATATTCAGGAAGTGCTGAAAGAATATTGGTAAGGTTACAAAGTCAGTGCCTCAAAAGCTGGGAAATGTTTGGACACAAGTAGCTTGTCCAACTTCAATTCCTTTCTTTTCTGCAGATCCATTAGAATGTCCGTTTCTAAGCCTGTAAGCTACCCCTGGAGCTGTGCTAAGGTACCCTCCCAGGCCTTCAGCTTTCCTCATTGACACTGGGATACTGCTGATGTCCTCTCTCAGGAGAGGACACGTCAGTCACAAACAGTAACATATTCTCTGCCAAAGGACTCTGGGCAAATTGGTGAAGTGTTCTCCCATAGACTGCAGGCCACATGTAGATGCTGTGGCAGATGTCAGCCTTGTGCCCTCACCTGTGCTGTCTTAGATGGCAATAAGGACCTTTGTTTCAGCCACTGAATGCCAGCCTTTGTATCTATTTACTATCCTGGGAATTTAAACATGAGGTCATATGTAGGCACTTGTGGTGAGACACCTGAGCTTAGGTGTCTCAGTCTTAGCTGACTCCTGCCCTTGATGTCAGTTTACCCAGTCCTGTTTCTTTCTTCAGGAGGAATTGATTCTGTTTAATCTTTTGGAGGTGGGCAGGAAGTGAAGTCTCTTTTGCCCATTCCCAGTAATGCTGTCTCACTCACATCCTATGCCTTCAGCACTGTTTCTACCTCATGTCTGCTACTTAATCCCAGTTTCCATTCTGTGGATGTCTGAACTCAATTTCGGTCTCCTTGTCCAGCAAGTATTCGATTCTGTCCTCTACCTCTCAGTCCCTTGCTCATTTTGAGGTACTCCCGGATACCACAGCTGCTTACTAGTTAGTCTGGCCACATTATGTCCCACATTTCCTCTCCTTTTACTTCAAGGAGGTCAGTTTTTCAGTTCCACTGCTGCCAGTGCTTGTCCAATGTAAGCATGAAAGTCCCTGTATAAATTAGTTGAATTTAGGTCCATTTTTGTATAGAGAACAGAAACATTTGCCTTATGCAGTCTATTCTGCCAAGTCATAAGTCTTAGACCCAAACCAAGGAGGAGCTAGAAATCTCCCTCTAAAATTTGCCAGAAAATTGTTTCTTATACAGAAATATTCTCTGCAACATTTTTTAGGAATGGCTTAAATATCTTGGCTGAAGTTTTCTCAGATAGTTCCTCTTTGGACAGACGCAGCTTTGGAAAATTTCTGCTCTTTCTCATTACAGTTTGGCAAGGCTTGAAGGCAACTTAAACCAGGTTGTTAAAATAGCAATTGCAAAATACTAGATTCAGATGCAATCCTTGTTTTGAGCATGTGGCTGTAGCTGAAGCCATACATCAAGCTTACGACTTTACAACTAGTTTTGTAACGTGTTAGAGGCACTGACTTGCTGTGCAGCTTTCTGAGTAGCTGGCACAGAAACTGCCTCTTAGTGATTTTCATAAACTGAAGACATTTAGTAGTGGAGTAAGATCAATATGCTCTGCATTGTCCTGTTACCTCATTTCCTCAATGAAGAAAAAAAAAAATACATGAAATTGGCCAGAGAGCTTAGCTTAAGCTGCTGAATGTTTGTGGTTACATCTGGAGGAACCAGCTGATCTGCTGGTTGCTTAGGACAACAAATTGAATGTCTCAAAAAAACCTGTGTGCCGTGGCACTGGTTGCCATGAGCGCGTTGGTGCGGGTGTGCGCGGGGATGTTTGTGAGAGATGGAAACTTGGAGCTACATCCCTGAAGTGCTGTGTTTGCTTTTTGTTCCATGCGGATGACGCCAGTTCTTTCCAGGAGGTTCTTCTCTGGCAGCATTGGTAGTTGCCATCTCCAAAGGTTTCGTGCTACAAGGATCTCCAGAACATTTATTACACCCTATATGCAGGGACCCACTACAGTCCAGAGCACGTCACAGCTTCAACAGAGTGTCACTGAAACCAAAAGCCACCACCGTAATGTGCTGCAGGAAAGGGGCTGGAGTCATCAAGACTGCCAGCAGCTTTTTATTCTGAAATTTACTTTTCCAGCAGGAAGACTTTGTTAGATAATTTTCCGAGGTGGCCCTGGAAACAGGACCACACAAAAAAAGAAAAACTACCAAACAAAGCACTTTCACATCGGGGCAGGAAGGCAGGAAAAAGAGGAAATCCTTTCTGTCCCGAACACCTGCATTTGTTTTAACCTCGATGTGAATCACCTTTTATTCTCCCACTGATTCAGTAGTCAGTTCATGCAAGAACATTATGCCTGTCCTTTCAGTACATGAAGCTCAAACTCTAGCACTAAGTTAGATTAACCTCTTTATTTTTGTAAACTTGAAGTGAGGAATGAATTCAGAAAGGTTAGCCCTGTCATAAACTAGTGGA
Organism: Gymnorhina tibicen; assembly: GCA_013399875.1. Taxonomy (NCBI): domain Eukaryota; kingdom Metazoa; phylum Chordata; class Aves; order Passeriformes; family Artamidae; genus Gymnorhina; species Gymnorhina tibicen. The sequence continues at coordinate 1,104,232 of VXAZ01006720.1, read as the reverse complement.
TGTTGCTGGTGCTCAGTTTTCTCTGGGTGGTCCTGAAGCACTTGTCTGGGCAAGCTCTGGCTTGGAAGACCACAGCTAAAAATATCACAGACAGGTTAAGGCTAAGACATTTTGAGTGATACTGGCTGGACTGCCTTTCATTTGGGATGTAATCTAGAGTCTGACACGACATCTGGATCATCATTGACTGGAGTAGATGTTGGACTTGGACCTGGGGAAGGAAACTCCATCCTGGAAACGCACTGCTAAATATCTCTTCGGTGGCAGGAAAAAAACAGTGTTCCTGTAGGCAGCCACAGAGCCCCCTACTGTGCTCCTGTCAATGTTAGGAGTTGCCCTGGATCACTCTTTGGACAGGATGCCTGCTAGGAATAAGTTTGTACAGAAGAAAGGGGAATAGTTATTATTCTTGCCTAAAAATAAGCACAGTATTGAGCTTCATAGTGCATTTAAATATAGTCCAGTCAGTGGTCACTTCCTTCCGTGACCTTGAAATCTAGCATTTGAAATGGTGTTTTCCAGGCAGTTGTAGGGGTTTAATTTTCTTCTTCCAGATGCTTGCTGCTTTCCTTCTTCCTGCCCTAGAGCAAATAAACCAAATTAGCTCTGTATCTACTGAGGCTTGAGATGTTGTCAGTGTATTACACAAAAATCTGACTTCACAATATGGCTTCCAAAGGCAATGCAAGGCTGCACTGCAAAGTTCAAGTTAAATATATTTCTCTTATTCCTTTCCCAAAGACAGTGTCTGCTGATAAACGTTCAGTGAAAATCTGTACTGATGCTCTGAAGAGCGGTACTCAGACGCTTAACACCCAGGAATGAATTCTGTATGGAAAAACCTTCCATAAAAAAGCTTTAGCTGAGGTGGAAGTCAGTTTATTACACGTCTGTGTGCTGTCAGAGTTTCAGCAGGAGGTCCCCGAGGTCCTCCTGCAACTTGTTAAATGGGCATATTTCAGAAGCATTAGAGTGGAAAGCTGAGGGACTGAGAAATCTGCTTTCAAAAGCTGCTTTGCAATCAAGAGAGGCAGTGGTCCTGGAGAAACAAGTATCTTGAGCTATACGTGGATGGAAATGTTTATTCTATTTTAGGACATTGTAACTGGTACATTATGCCACACTCATCATGTTTTCATTTCAAGTGCTAGGAGGGGGTAAACCCAGGAGTATTTTGTAGCTGCGATTCCTTCTTTTTTTTCTTCCAAAACAGCTGACAACTAATGCATTCTTAAGAAATTGCTGCTAATAACACATACAAATAGTAATTAACATATCCTAAAGTAAATAAAATTTTTTTTCAGAATATATTACTGGACTGTAGGGGAAAATTATCTTTGGCAAGAGCACTACAGAGGTATCCAACCAGGACAAGGTTGAAAGCCTTTCTGGAGCTGTTTGCAAAGCCCTCAACCACTGGCTGTTTGTTGATCAAGATCCAAAGCTGCTGTTTGTCATACTTACTGCTGGTGTTGTGGCCAAATGATCTCTCAGGTTTCTTGGTGCTTCCTTATTTAATGCCATATTATTATCTTTATATCATCATTTCACTAAACACTAATTGTTACTGCATCATGTTCTACTAAAAGGTAGTACCTCTGAATAGAGTGTAGTCTAAAAAAAAACAACAAAGAACAGCCAGGAGGGGAAAAATGAAAACAGAAAAGTTTTTAGAACAGCCGTTAATGATTTTTCCTTTTCATGATAAATAAAGAAGAGTTGTGGTTGTACCTGCTTGTTCTAAACTGATACTCCTGCATTTTGCAAATGTGGCTGCACAGCCTGGTGTGGAAGAGTGATTCTTGCTGATAAATCAGTGGAAGTTTAGATCTCATTAGATCTTACATTAGGTCTATCAGGTCTCATTAGACCTGCCATAGCAGAGTACAGCTTTGCCCAGGACCATGTGAGGAATCAACTCAGAGATTGGGACTAGGACCCACACCCACCACTCCGGTTCCCACTGGAAAATGTGTATAGGCTCCAGAGTACTAGGAAAGGAAGAAAAAGACATTTTATGAAACACATCAGAGTGTGCTTTGAGTTACTGAATGTTGCCAAGAAACAAGATTTCAGTCTCCAACCTTCAAAACAGATGATCCTGCTGTTTATGGGACGTGTTCCTGTTCAGAAGCTGCTCTGGTGCTGACAGCTGGAGGGAGGTGGTTGGGCGCTCACAGGGGGATTTCTCTCAGCTCAAAAGTCTTTGGACTTATGTTACCCAACACAGCACTGTAACATAGTGATTAAAACAAACATTATATAAATATGGTATTTTGAGCTATGAAATTGGTCTTTCCAGGAGGTTTTCAAGATATCACTGGACAGGGTGCTAGATAATCTCATCTAGCCTCCCTTTCCATGAAAGGTTGGTCTGGATGATCTTTTGAGGTCCTTTCCAACTTGGTCTATTCTATGACTTGGGGAAAGTTGGATCAAATTGGTTGATCTTTTAAACTGATACGACATAATTAATGTTCTGATTGCAGTGTTCGGTATTTTCACAGCATAATTCATAGAATCTCCCCAAAACAGGTTTGGGACTTATGGTGCTGCCTCCAGTGGAGTCTGGGGTGTTTGGGGCAGGTTTGGAAGCCCAGGTGTCTGTGGAAGGCAACTTCAGTGTGAGGAGTCAAACAAGTGATTCTTTGTATGTAGGTTGTAGTTGCTGCTATTTTATTTGTGGGTTTAGGTCAATATTGTGTCAAACATACAGAGTTTAGAAAAAAACATTGCTTTTTCTTCCAGTTCTACAACATGCTGAAAGAATGTTAAAAAAAAACCAAACAACTCTTCCTAAGCAAACCTAGTCAAGGTTTGATTTAAAGAAAAGACCCATCAGCCTTCAGGGCTTGCTGGAATTTATCTGCTGGGCATAGAATGTGGATACCCTGCCAACTTCAACCACAAAGACATCCTTCATCATTTAAGTATAGATGTAACAGGGAGGCCATGGAAGGTGGGAAGAAATAAAAATATTCACCTGCAACAGTAGTTTTTATGTATCTGTCTGTATTTATACATATATGTGTGTATTTTTTCAGATAGGTGTACATATATTCACACACGTTATTACTCCTATTAATCAGGATTGGGGTATGAGTAAAATTAATTGAGTGACAGTTTACACCTTTTTTTTGTCAGGTGTAAAGTTTACAACCTTTAAAAGACTTCCCCTTTAAAATTATTTCATGAACCTCTTAAGTGGAAAAAGCCTGTTTTATATATATGCCTTAGTGATTGCTTTGTGTGCAACATTGTCTTACCTTTAAAAAACCCAACCCAAACAAACAAAAAACCAAACCAAAACCAGAATGCTGAAGAAATGGATGTGTTTCTTCTGACATGATCATTTGTACTTGTATTTGATTTCTTAAAATTTTTTTGGTTCTTTATTAGTTGGGTTCTTTAAAATCAAATTGCATTCACTTTTCTTTAGGCAAATTTTGTGTTCAGCATGCATTTGAAGTGCTGTTGTCTGTGGTGAGATACTTTGAGAGCACACTTGTCTTTCCAGTGTGGGTAGATTATTTTAAATTATTATTTACATGACCAAATTAGGAAGTAAAGCCTAAACTTGTGTATGCTCTTAATTGGGGCTTTTATTTTTTTGGTTGGTATTTTGGAGGTTTTTTTGTAAATAAGTCCCTATGGTGGTAATCAAATGTTTGATCTTAAAATAACTGCACTCTCACTGGGTGCATCCTATAACCAGAACTGCCTCTGGCAGTTAAATAAACACTGAACTTTTATCATAGGCGGCATCTATTTCAGAGCTCATTACCACAGGGCTTCCCCTGTGCTTGTGGATGCCACAGTGGAACACTGGGGCTTGGCCTCTGAGCACTTTGCATCCTTTTGGGGAGGGGACGTGGCTCTGCTGGGAGGGTCCCTGAGCTGCAGCACCGGCAGAGGGGAGCCGGTGCCACCAGCCCCGTGTGACGTGTCTGCTCTGACACCAGCGCCGTGTGACGTGTCTGCTCTGACACCAGCACCGTGTGACGTGTCTGCTCTGACACCAGCGCCGTGTGACGTATCTGCTCTGACACCAGCACCGTGTGACGTGTCTGCTCTGACACCAGCGCCGTGTGACGTGTCTGCTCTGACACCAGCGCTGTGTGACGTGTCTGCTCTGACACCAGCGCCGTGTGACGTGTCTGCTCCGACACCAGCCCCGTGTGACGTGTCTGCTCTGACACCAGCGCCGTGTGACGTATCTGCTCTGACACCAGCCCCGTGTGACGTGTCTGCTCTGACACCAGCGCTGTGTGACGTGTCTGCTCTGACACCAGCGCCGTGTGACGTGTCTGCTCTGACACCGGCGCTGTGTGACGTGTCTGCTCTGACACCAGCCCCCCTGAGCATCTTCCCTGAGAGCTGGGCAGCCACCGGTGCTGTGGGAGCAAATGGAGCAGCTCTCAGGGAAATGGTCTGTCCGTATTCCAGAAATCCCTGTGATCATCTCTAGTTGCAGTCTGAAAGTCTGACTGCTCATTCTGATAGGAACCAGCATAATTCTGTGGATGTAACTATTCCTAGGGCGTTCATGCCGGTCTGCAAATGTTGATGTGGCTCGTACCCGTTACATTCAGCCCCAGCTGCTGCATGTCTCTTAAATTAAATTGAGTGGATAAACTCATTTACTTATTTTTTGGTTAAGCTCACAAATTCTTCCTGGTGAATTTGTAACTCCGTGACAGGTTTCTGCATCACAATGCATTTAAAAGTATTTTTTCTGGCAATGCTGACCTACTTTAAATGCTGCAAGGTGCTCTTACCTCCTTTTTTTTTTTTTTTTAAGCAGCCAGTTCTTACCAGCAGAGATCTTTGTACTTCAGCTTCTAAACCTTTGATGACATTTTAACTGTTCATTCCTGTATGTAGGCAGCCACTTTATCCTTTTCTAGGTGGGCCTTTGCTTCAATTCGGAGTTAATGGTTACTATTTATTGCACACCTACAAAAGGTAAAACCTACATACAGCAAAGTTGCTACGTGCACAGAGTGCCTTAGAAAGCCCAGAATCCCTGACCTGAAGAACATACCGTCCCTAGCCAGGCTGTGCAGAGATGTGAGGACGTGGGTAATTCACCTGGGCCCTGCAGGCACGGGGACAACTTCAATGAAATAACTCAACATCCAGCACAACAGTCAAACCTAAGTCATGAGGTTCAAAGAAAATAAAACATGCTGTGAGCATGCAAGAGCATCTTAATTCCAGGATGGGTGTGCTGTGATGTTATTTTAGCAGGATGTTTTCTTCTGGGTAAATAATTAGTGCTCTCCTGAGAGCCGCAGATGTGCTGTAGCATTATATGTTCTCCACCACAATCTCTAAGCCAGTCTTAAAATGTTACAGACTGCTCAGGTGTGGCTGGGTTTATGTGCAACTAATTACCGTCACCTTTTTCTCCTTCCTGCCTCAATTTACCACCCAATTCCCCTGGCCTTTTTTGGCACTGACTCCCCCATCCCTGTTGCTGCCACAGCCCCCAGGAGCAGTGCATTTTCATAGATCCCAATTCTCTTTGCATGCAGATATAAAAGGATTTTATGCTGAAGCCCATGGTTGGAGTTCTTACCCATAACCCACCAGATCCTACTCTCCTGTGTTTTTCTCCCACTGCTAGATGCTGCAGTGTCTTGGTTTGAGACAAATTTGGAGGGAAATGTCCCTCTGTTAGAAGGCAGATTTCAGCAGCCCCTCCCCCACCAGGTTTGGAAAGAAATTCCTCGGTGGAAAGTGAAAAAAACTATTTATTTAACAAGCAAAGTGCACACAGGCCCAGGAAAAAAAATGAATAGAAGAATATCGTTCTTCTGTTGTCTTGTGGGACTGTTTCTGGCCCACAAAGGGTGTTTCTCATCCAAGCTCTTAAGGGATACACTAGAAGCAAAGTAAGACCCATCCTGTGTCTTTCAAAACTTTTAAAATTCAGTGCCTTTGTAGAGAATGAAAGCGATGGGGGCTCTGAGCTGGTCCACAGTGTTTAAATCGGTTTGTCCTGAATCACCAATTGCTCCTGATTAAAAACCTCCCAGAGCATCGCTGATACCAGTGTGGCAGCCCCTCTGAATGCCTCGAGCAAAGCTGAATAAGGCACCACTGAGTCACCACCAAGTTCCTGACATGAATTTTGCTCTCTGGTTTATTCATCCTCAGAGACCAGGACACCTCTGAGGGGTTTCACCCACACCACAGAGGATTATAGTCCAAAGTGTTGGTCCTTCACTCCCTGAATTATTGAACATCATGTCCTAGCTCAGACTTTGTAATTTTCCCCAGGCACCCAGAGACCTCCGCTGACCCCAGACACAGCACAGTTCTGCACTGGCACCTCTCCAGAAGTGTCTCCACCCTCCTCCTCCCCACCATGATACAGGAAAGAGGCTCCATCCCTCCATCTGTGAGCTCCAGACTGGTGGGAAGGGCAGTGGGGTCCATGTGGAGCAGGGCACAAGGCTGCTGTTGTGCAGCCTCCAGTGCTGCCTTTGTGTGAACACCTCATCGTTTCAATGTCGTCTGCATTTGGGTTTATGTGCAAATACAGAGGGAAAAACCCCTCTGTGTGAGTCCTGCTGAAGAACTAGGTTTGAGAATGCAGCCATCCTGCTTTTGGTACCCGAGCTGGCTGAGGCATCCCTGGTGCAGTGTGATCCATCTTCATTGCAGAGGCTGGCAGGGTGCTCCCTCCCCCAGGAGAGATGGGTGATTGCTCACTGGGGTTTGCTGTTTCTCACATGGATGTTCTCCTTCTGGCTTGTCAGCAGTGAGTCAGGAATCCCAGCTACTTGGTTCATTGCTTGGTAGATCATGCTGAAATATTGCAAGGAAAAAACTGTGGCTGTTTGAGATTAAAAAAGGAGCGAACTGTGGATTTTGCTTGTCATGGGATATTTTTCTCTGCTCCTTTCTCTTTCCATTTTGTACCATCTCAATCACTCTTCTTTGCAGTTTTGCCTGATTTGGGGGGATGGACTCCACAGTTCATCCCTACTTCTTACTCTTGGGGCTAAATGTTTGGGTTTTTTCCTTGTACTTCCTTTTCCAGCTCTTGCAGATCACAGCTGTCCTTTGCCAGGCATTAACTCCTGAGAGACTACTTCGGGTGTTCTATTAAGAGCTGGTGTGTTTTATGGTGCAGTTTAGGATTTTTTTCTCCCTGCTTGATCTTCCCCTTGGGCTCTGCTGGTCTCCCAGCTGCTGCTGTGGCTTTCCCTGCCCTTCAAGGAGTTGCTTCTCTCATCTGAGCATTCCGCAGGTGCTTTGGCTTCTTGGCTGGAGGCTGCACATCTGTATTGCATGTTGCTTTTGGTTGCTGCTTCTCGTGCTCAGTAGGAGCAGGGATAGGCAACCATGAATATGATGGCTGTGTTGGCTGTAAAAATATGAAAAATCTTTCTTAATTACACCCTGGACAAAAGCCCTGCCCTGCCATGCAGAGCTCTGGCTCACCACGCACTTCGATAATTGCTGTATCTGCTGTGTTCTGAAGTGATATCTTCACAGACAGAAGCTCCATTGATTTCAAGGGACTGTTTGCCTCGTAAGAAAAATTAAACTATAATGGAATCTGGCTCCATGAACTCATCTAATTTATGTAGTACTTACAAAACCACCAGATCTTTGTGGAAAATTATGGAATATAAATAACAACAACCAATAGCCAGACATTTTCACTCTCCTCTGGGAAATCGTGGAAGGTTGCTGTACTTCCAGTTAGAAATTTATGATACTTTAGGCTTGTACTTGGACCAAAAAGATGAAATAGAGTTGGTGTTTTGGAACAGTTCAAGGAATTATGTGCAGTCAATTCTGAAGCTGATTGAGGGGTCTGGTTCTGAATTTTTGAAAACCAGAATCATTAAACTCTTCAAATGGAAAAATAAACCAGTACAACAATGCCTGTTTCAGCTGGGCAAGCAATTCTGTAGCTTTATGCTGGTGAAAATGTGACAGTCATAAATCTGCTCTCCTCAGAGTTTGGTCTTTGGGCCATAAGTGATTCACAGTCCAAGGAACAAGCAGGTTTTGGTGATTTGTTTTCCCTCCAGTGTCACTGCCTGGTAAAGTGTGAGGATCCTACAGTCAGTCCAAATACGTGAGGGATCTAGAAGTGCTCTAAGAGGAACTTTGTAAAAAAAGACATATATGTGTAATGACTGCTGAGCTTGAGATGCAAGGACTTAAGAACTGGGGGGAAAAAAATTGAAAACATCTGAAAACTCAATTGTCATGGAAAGCTGATTATATAAAGCATTTTCTGGAACCTCCTGAATTGCCCTTAATATATAAGGAAGCAAGGAAATGGCTGGAATTTTGGATCCCTGTTCATAAAGACTCATAGAACTTGTTGATAAAGTATGGTTGAATAACTTTATTGGTGTGATTTCTCATATTGCACCATCTTGTGCTAGATGATGTGCACTAACTCACTGCTGCTTTTAGTCACTGAGCCTTAGCATCTCTGAGAGAGCACAGGCACGTGAAATCCCAACATGAAACAAGGTATCTATTCAGGAATTAGTTGGTTTCTCTCAGATCTTCACCCATTGCTTACACAGCCACATATGAGCCCAGGTATTCAGGACGGGAATATTTAATAAAGAATATATAAGTATTTACATAAATGTGATTTGGACACCTCAGGCCTGTAGATTCAAAAATCACTTGGACTTCTTTGGCAGGACACATCAACATGAATGTGAGCAGTCATTAAAAAATGGTAAGAAATGATAGCAGTAAAACCTCCCTGCCTATTTTTCATCTTAGAAGGGTGAAAGAAAATGGCAAATTATTCAATGTTTTTAATGCTTGTCAGAAACTGGACAAAATCCAAAAACTAGTTCAGCAAATATTTATGAAATGGTATCTAAACCCTTAACGGTTCTGCTTTCTGAGATGTAGTTGTGCAATCTGTTTCATACTCCTTATCCAAAGGTGGGGGAGGAAAAGGCATGTTTTTGAGGTAGAATTTGTGCCAATCAGACTTTGAGACCAGAAACAGTTTTAAGATTAATTTTTTTAAAAAACACTGTAATAGGTCTGGGTGATTCTTGAAATTGGTTACATCAAACTGAACCCTGTGAGTGATTTGAAAGGGATGATTTAGAAATATGGGACATTTTCCTGGCTGGTAATGCCCCTTTTTATTTGATCTGATTGCTAATCAGAATAATCCTTAGAAGTTAACTATACAGAGAAGCATTTGACCTGAACTGTGCTTTGCAGGAGAACCCTTTTTTTTCGAGTGTGAATCCAGTCTTCCCTTTTACCCTCTCTAGGTCAGCCACAGTTTCCTTCCTTTCTCCTATAGCTCAAGGTGGAAAGACAAAATGTGTTTTGCTTGCTCCAGCTGGTTGACTTGTTTCTCTTGTACCCCTTAAACAGAATTTAAGAGGAAGCTTGTTTATTTTCCTAAACCATTTGTACATTCTGCATGCATAAAATATTCATGTAGCTGGGGAAAAACCTTCTAAACACTAAATATTTGTTCATTTCCATGTTAAAAAGGGCTGACAGTGATCTTGTCTTAAAATGATTCAAGGGATAGCTGCCATTTGTGAGTGCACACTATGTACCATTTTCAGCTTTTTTGCTCCCAAGGGGCTTGTGTTATCAGAGGCACTTAGCACACCAAGGGAAAGGAAAGCAGTGGATGGTTCCTAGGATGTGCTGTCTGCCTGGCACATGAGGAGTGTCAGCTGGACCTCATCTCTTTTGCTGCTGAAGAAAAGGTACTGCCGAGCCCCAGTGATATTTATTATTTGATGTAGACAGAATTAAGGGTGGTGTTGGCTGCACCCACTTGCAAAAGGGTGCAGCATCCTCCAATGAATGGGATAAATAGACTGAGTGATGTCTAAGCCAAATCCACTTCACTGATTTAATGATTTAGTGACCTGGAGTCATCAATTAAAGCAAGCCCTCCATCTTGGAGAGTATTTCAATAGATCATCACAAATGATATTTTGAGATAACTGATATTTTGAGATAAATGATATATTGAGATAATAAGAAAGGATTGGCAATGCTCCATGGCTCGGGATCTGGCCACCTGTTTCTCCAGAGGCGTGTCAGTTCATTGCATGGTATTTGGAAACCTCTGTGCAAGTATTGGAAGCTGCAGGGATGACCTTTCTGCCTTTTGCTTTCTTTTGCTTTGTTCTAGCAGAGGTGTCCTCATCTGAGCCAGCCTTCGATAGCATCTTGGCCAAGGATATGTCCCCATGGTCTGGGGAGTGATTTCATTGCCAGTAAAGGACACTCTTGAGACTGGTTGGTGGAGTAATCAAAGCTGAATGTGGTTATAAAGAGGAATTTGTCTTCTTGATGAAGAAGAAGACTCAGATCCCCACCATCCCTCAGCTCCTACTGGGAGAGTTTGCATTGCTCTGCTGAGCACTTGCTCATGTGGTGCCCTTTCAAAACAGCTATTATCTTTTTTTTTTTGGATGGTGATACTTTTGATGGTTATACTTTGTGCTCAGGCACTTTGTTTTCCCAGTGAGGTCTTTATAATAAATTTAAAAGTCAGCCAAGTCATACCCTGTTCATGCTGCAGATGGGGAAAACTTAAGCCCAGAGAAACAATATGACTTTTGTGCAGCTACAAAGCGGAGCTGTGGTTAAGTGGGGAATAGGGCTGTTATGGAGCAGCAGAGACTCCAGCCTTGAAAATGCATTTGCTGCTCTGTGCTGCCTTCCCCCAGGTATTCGATACTGATACAGACGCAGCCTCAGTCATCTGAAACTTCTGCTATTGAAAACGGGATCTTTTTTTCCCCCCCTTCAGATCGCATTAAAAACGCCTGCGGTTATTTGAACCCTCCGACTTCCCCTGTGCACCCTGAACATCTCTCTAATGTACCCGAAACGGTGCTTAATTACCTGCCCTCGCTGTCCGAGCGCCGCCGGCCCCCGCCCGAGTTCATGTGGCAGGTTCTGCAGCCGGGGAATCGAACCTCGCGGTGATGCCCAAAGCGCTTTTGGCAGGCAGCCCGCAGCCGGGAGGAACCCGCCCGCCTGCCTTCTCCTGCGGTACCCAGCGCTCCTGCCATCCCCGCGCCGCGCCGCGATGGGAGGCACGAACACACCCAGCCCTGGTCCCCATCTGTTGCAGCATCGGCTCCAGTAGCAGAGCCCGAGATGTTTAAATGCGCTTGCCTTTAGGGAAAAGCTTTCAATGCAGTTCTTCGATGGACGTTTCCAGCCAGACTGCAGGATTTTTCAGAGCTGTAAGTCAGAGCGGGGGCTCGATTGTCTCCGGGTTTCTCTGGATTTGATTATTTTTATTGTTAAATTTATTTATCTCAGCAGGGGAAAATAGGTTTGGCATTCATTTAGGTGGATGCCCGAGTGCACTGCAGGAGTCTGCCGAGAGGCAGGAATTCTTCAGGCTGTGTAAGAAATGCATGGTTCTTGGGTATTTTGGTTTTTCATCATGTTTTGTCTCTTTTGTATGCATGACTGGCACGGGGCTGTTACCCTGTTTTTAGAGCATTTAATTACAATAGATACTCCAAGGCTGAACAAAATGTTCTTTTATCTAGTTAAAGAATTTAGCTTGGGTTTGGGGTTGTTATTTTTTCCCCCTTGCATAACTTTTTGTTAATGTTTTGGAAAGAGAGATTATCATTTGGGGGGTGTTCATTTATTTTCAGCCTAAAACCATCTGGTCTCTGCATCCTGCAATGCTTGGTTTCTCCTACTGCTCATCTCAGAGCCTCCTGAACTGCTGAGCAACTAATTGCCGTGGCTAGTCACTGCAACCCCAAATCACAGGTTTTCAGGAACTGCTGTTTTGCTTAATGATTTTAATTTGAGATTTGATGAGGTTTGTCGGGATAAAGAGGTGTATTACAGGCTTCATGTGTTCCTCCTTGCATTTTTTCCTTTTGATTACCAGAATTAATGCTGAACACATGCAATTTGCACTGCAATTAATGGATCTGTGAGATAATGAATGTCCAAAACGGATGAGGCGGCTCCATCCTGGGATCAGAGCCTGGAGGGTTTAAAGATCCTCCTTTGGTGGGGTGATGGTGAATAGCAAATGAAATTTAATCCAGTATAAGATGCAAGGTATTTTGCCAGCATCATGTGTGTTTTGCTTGTTGTTCACTGTGTTATGGGCCACAGGAGAGATGAGGGTGTCAGCCTTTGGGGAAGAGATTTCACCCTCAGCTCTGTCCCCTGTCGTGAGTCCAGGAGAGGCTGGAGAGCAGAGGTGGCGCTGACTTTGAGCAGCCCTGGGAGGTGTGAGGAAACCGGAGTTGCTGCAGTTGGGAGCCTGGGGGGCAGGATTATCTGATGGAAGAGGGAATGATGGGCAGCAGGATGAAATGGATCCTGCTGACAAGGGGCCAGCCCTCAATTTAAAGAGAAGAAACCCAGCAAAAGAAGACTTGGTTGTACCTCAATTTAGTACATTTTTATTACTGGGAGTGCAATACAACTGTGTTTATTTTTTTAAAATGCCCCAGTTTGAAATAAACAAAAAAAACTCGCCCACCCTCCCAAATCCACCCCATCAATCTGTACAAGCATGTCTGACGTTCATCAATAAGAAACTAGGAGAATAAAATGCAATATTGTTGCAAAGCTTTAAAGGCAAAACACAGAGTTGATGGAAATCACCTGTAACCAGACTTTGCTTCAGGCAGCCAAGAGCCATCAGGTTTCCATCAGGAAGATGAAAATCCTCCTGTCATTTCAGCCTGTTTGGCCACCCAAGCAGGGGCAGTGACAAGCTGATTTGAAGACAAGAGATATTTAATCATCTTAAATTTAAAATAAATGGCAGTTAAAAAACTGTAAGAGCTTGTTACCATGTCTGTATGCACATATGATTAAATACATTTTCCATATGCATTGCCCTATATGAGAGCATGTTTTATATGTGTGTAAAAATAGTGATGCCCTGCGAGTTGAACTCTGTCACATCTACATCTGGGAGGACACAGCCACCACGGGAGTTTGTTTCTGCTTCTCAGTTTGGGTGCCAGTGCCTTTGCTTTTAGAACTGACGTATATTTTGATAAAGTTACCCTTTTTGTGCTAATGCAAGAGACACTTTTCTAATAGGTATTTAATGACTTCTAGTGCCTGATTATGGTTCTAAGACCAATTTCCATTTCTAATAGGCCTCAAAATAAGTGTTAATAAAACTTGGATGTAAATATATACTAATAGTTGTACGGCTGTTCAGTACATACAGATGGAAATTAATGTTCCTGATGAGAAAAAAATACCCAATATTTTAGGGCCATATTACTGGCATGAACTTAATTTTTGGTAGTAATGAAAAATAAAATTGTTATTCTGAATCAAAATTTCCTGCTTGTGGATTTAATCTGTCTTGAGGAAAAAAAAAAAGCTTGGCTGTGTTTTGCTTAGTTTTGTTTCCTTCTTGGGTGCTCATTAATTCCATGGCAGGTTTTCAGTGATGCTTCTTGGCAGGGTGGGTGTCCGTGCCAGGCTGAGCTGCAGGCAGGGGCTCTCCCTGAGCCTTGGTTTGGTAATTCCACCGTGAGCTTTATTTTTTTGTGACAAACGGGTTTGGACTGTCTGCCACATGGCTTGGAGCAACAGCCAGTTCTAAAATGGCCTCTCCCGCGCCAGGCTCGTACTCTGCCCATCTGTCACCGTGTCCGGGGTGTCCTGCTAAGCTGGAAATGTTTCCCACACTCTCCAAGCAGGATCAGATGCTTCTCGACACATTTTGATGCACAAACTGTCAGCCAAATCGAATACAGATTTGCCTGTTTCAGCTCACCAGTGCCTGCTGGGTTTCCAAGCCTTTGCAGAGGGCAGAAATTACTTTTGGCGTATGTGGATAACAAGCTTAAGTTTTCAGCTGGGTTTCCCTGAGCGTGTGTTTGCTTGTCCTTTCTCCACAGCATGTTCAGATTGGTCCATTGTAATTGTGGCGCTTAAATGGACTCATAAAGAATAATAAGATGGCTAAAATCAGAAGACCCCTGCTAAAGGAGTCAGAATTTGATATGGCTCATTTGTAAGGTTTTTTTCCCTGCACTGGATCTAAACTAGGAATAATTTCTTGGAAAAAAAAAATTAATGAAGTCAGTCTTTGAAAGAAGCCTGAAGTTTACTTGGGGAAATATCTTCCTCAAAATTTTAGTACTGCATGTACAATAATTAGAAAAAAACCCTGGGTATGTGTCATTTCTTCCCTTTCCATATGAGGATTATTTCCAGATTGGACCCACTGCAAAAATTTCTTTTCAGTGGTGGCTATTTCTAGTGTGGGTGAGTAATCCCTTTGTTGTGTTCTTCTGTTTGTCTCATTGTTCACAAGATTTTCCAGATGGGCAAGTATTTTATCCATATTTCTTCCAGAGATGGTCATTGGTGTCTTCTAACACCTTCTTCCAAGCAGAACTGTGATGCTTTTTGAAGCACATCCCTTGAGAAAGACTAACAAGTGACCAGGGCTTGGTGTGGGTAGGCCTGGAAGTGTGAGATTTACTCTCCCTTGGACGTTGCCAATTCTCTTAACAGACATGCTTTTCTCAGAAGTTGTATAGCTGGCCTGTTTTCTTAAAATTTAAATTCTGGGTTTTTGTAGTTGGGCACGGTGGTTCCTTCATCTTGCTCCACTGGATGCTCACCCTGTCAGAGAGCTAACCCTGCTTTCCACACAGCAGCCAAAGCTGTGCAAAGAAAATGGGATTTCAGTAACACCCGGCAGCACCCACAGAGCTTGGGGCCTCACTGTGCTCCCACTGCAGGGATGCCTGGAGTGTGTCTCAACAGCGAGCAAAGCCGTGACTGAAGCTGGGCTGAAATGATCCCAGCTGGGTCGTGCCAGCCCAGCAGCGGAGCTCGGAGCTCGCTGTGCCGCTGGAGTGTTCGCTCAGGGATGCTCGGGGATGGAGCAGCCTCCCCGGCCCGGGCGTTGCCATGGCTACGCCGGTACCGGTGCGCGGAGCTGGGGGAAGGAGCGGGAGTGAAGCACGCTCGGCGCTGCCGCCAACGCCGTAGTAAGAGGCAGTCCCTTGTTTGGTCAGCTTGCTTTCTAAATAGAGGAGGAAAATGAGAAAACAAACAAACAAACTTGATTCCCGCTATATAGACAGTAGAGAGGGAGAGGTGAGATGCATGGTTCATTTATGCTACGTTGAATCCTCCAAAGTTTAAGCAAGTTTTCCAGCCTCTCCCATACCAGGGAAACAGGAGCAAATTGCCCATTGGAGATGCTGGCTTTCATCTTCTCTCTAGGCTGGACGGAAAATGTGGGGCAGATGACAAGTGACAGATATCCTTAATGCCTTCCCAGAGTTAATCCAGAAAGCCAGAGCAGGCACTGCTCTGAAGTCCATTCATAATGCTGTTCTGGACTGGATATGCAGTTTGTAAAGTGCTCTGGATTCCCACAGCATGAGTGATGTATTGTAATTTATTAGTGTTGCATGGCACTGCTGACTGAAAACCTAGGAATGGCACAAAATCTCAGCATCTCTTAGCTCAAAGTCAGGGGTGGGACCAAAAGGACATTGGGCAGAATACTGTGCTATGGGTGTGATAGAGTTTTCTGGGTTGCCTCTGAGAATCTGAGCTTTCTTCTGTCCTTGGGGGCATTTTATTTTGCCAGCTTCAGCAAAATGCACCTTTAAATAAAGAGTTCAGAGGGTGATGAATGAAGACATCCATTCTTTTGGGAGAAGGAAAAAACTAATTTAGCTTGTGAAATAAAGCATATTGTATTTATTGGTGTCTTTTTACATGTGGTGCTAAATGTGCAAGGAAAGCTGTAGCAAAGTGACTGTAAACTTCATAGATGTGAAGTTGTTCTTTGCAGCTGCAGAATGATGTAGGAAAATGTGTCAGGAAAGTGTCAAGAGGGGAACCTTTCCTCATCATGGACTCCAGGTGCTGTCCCCCTTTGATTCAGGTCTTCAGCACACGAAGCACAGAATCATCTTGTTCTTCCTTTCCTTCCCTAATTTCCTCTTTGCTTTTGCTTTTTTTCCCTTTCTTTTTTTTTCGTTGAGGGACTACTAGATCAGAGCAGGTCCCTCACTTGCCTGGCTTTCCAGCTGTAAGCTTTCTTCTAATTGTCAAGATTATTCACGGTTACTGACTGACAAGAATGGAAAGAGAAGGCAACAGGCAGCTGTCTTCCTAAATGCAGTGAACTGGAAGAAATAGTTGCAGTTCAAGTATTTATGGCAGAGATCTTTTGCCTGGTGTGAATATCACCTTTTTTAGTCATATATATGCAAGGGAGAACCCTGCAAGTCCTTCTCAGATAAGGCCATCAGTTGGGGGTTTTCAGTTCTGATTCTGTTTTGTTTTACTCTTCCTTGAGGAAATGGTTTTTGAAGAGATTTGTCCAATAGAGAGTGGGGAAAAACATAAAAAATGCAAAACACAGTGACTTTTAAAGTAGCTGAAGCGTGGAGATGACTTAGTAAGGCTCAGGATGATCCTTGCATTGAATCCCCTTCAGACTGTTTGCTCCTGTGCTGCAACGGCTCAAGTGTTTTCATTACATTATGGCAAAATCATCTTTTGTTTCCTGCAGTTCTGCTATTTCACAGTGGCTGACGTTGTGTTTTGTAGCAAATGCTGACTTTTCTCTGCAAATACATTGGGATCCTGTGTCTCATTTCTATAAGACAACCTTAGAAGTATTGGAAAGCACTTTTGTTGGCTCCAAGTATGTGTCATCCAAAGGGTAACATTTCCAGTCTCCTACAGTCCTTCCTTAGTGTCATGTGTCTTGGTTTCTTAATTCCCTCATCACTCACCTAACCACATTTTCCAGGACTGAGGTGTGTTATCTTTTGCTTTCACCTTGCGTTTCTAAACTTTGGGTGCTTCTTGAATGAAATGTCTGCCGGAGAAAGGTTGTCTTTGGCTGAGCACCCAGGAATAGCACTTAATAATGGGTTTGTATGTGCACCCTGGTGGTGTCACTGGGACTATTGAGAATTTTGGTTTCCTCCCTGGCATGCTTTCTCTCTTTCTCTCTCACTTTCTCTCTCTCTCTCCGTTTTTTTAAGTGACATTTCGTTATTTGCACGTTGGCTAGGTTGTCCATCTGCTGTTGTAATAAACACGCTGCCAGTGACTGCTGGGTGGTTCGTGGTGTGAAGGAGCTGACAAACCAGGCTGTCGTGTGCTTGGGGATCGTAGTCAGGCTTTGTCAGAGCGCCTCTGTGCTGCTCTGTGACCTACTGATGAGGTGCAGAGCAGCACCCTCCAGCACAGCATTTCCATACCGCCCTGAGCCTTCTGCACGTTACAAACATGATGGGGCTCCAGGCAGGAGGGATTCCATCCCACCCCAGGCTGTCTGTGCTCAGCTCCTCTGCAAAGGCTGAATCACCAATGAGGTACGGTGGGGTTTCCTGGCAGGAGAGGACAAGGCTCGAAAGAAAACTTCATTTTTTCTGTAAACAGGACAGGAATGTGTTCTAGTGATTTCAGTCTGAGATTGAGAACAACACAAAAAATGATCCACGGTCTCTTGAAAGTTTTTTTGATGGATCTTGTCTACAGCCTCAGAAACAAAAACAGTGAATTTTCTGTAGACTGCTGGAAATTAATGCCTGTCAGGATCAGTCAAGAATTTCAGAAATTAAGAAGGGTGTACTGGATGCTGCCAGTATCTCATGATCAGGATAACTCAGGAAGAACAGCTTGGAAGACAGCTGTTTCCAGGGAAATATCAAGGACTTACTGGTATCATGACTCTCTTTAACCCCTTCCCTTTGAGATTCTTAGTTTTAGCAGCTTTTTCTGCCCAAGTCAGGGCAATCCAAGCTGGAGGACCTGTGGTGAGAACAGGGGAGAAGTGGCTTCAGTAGCTCTTTAGGACCATGTCTGTTTCTTGTTGCAGCTGCAAGAAATGCCTTTAAATTACACATAGGCTGGTTTCCTTATGCAAAGTTTTCATATGTGAGGTTTTTTTATACAGAACATTGAATAATCACCTGATGCATGGGGATTTTCACATCCTGAGATCTGGATTAGATTTCAGTCAGCTGTTACTCCATAACCTTTTAGATAGTGCCTCTTTGGGACTGAATATTTCCCATTTGTTCCAGGCATGTCATTTAGGGTGGCTTACCCTCTGTTATTTTAAATCCGATGCTTGAAGTGCACACAGCTGGCCCTGCACAGCCACCCAGTAACCCCTGGACCGCACTGCCTCTGGAATCTTCAAGCTGTGGGCGAAATCATAGAATCATTAAGGCTGGAAAAGGCCTCTAAGCTCATTGAGTTCACTGCTAACCTGCCATCTCCACCATTTGCTCTTGTCCTCTTGCTTGTTTTGGGAGAAGAGACCGACCCCCACCTGCCTACAAGCCCCTTTCAGGGAGTTGTGGAGAGTGATATCTCCCCTGAGCCTCCTTTTCTCCAGGCTAAACTTCCCCAGCTCCCTCAGCTGCTCCTCATAGGACTTCTGCTCCAGACCCTTCCCCATCTCCCTTGCCCTTTTCCAGACACTCTCCAGCACCTCAATGTCTTTCTGGTAGTGGAGGGCCCAAAACTGAGCACAGGATTCAAGGTACAGCCCCACCAAGCTAGTCTCTGTATCTTATTTCTACCATCTCAAACTCCCCAGACCTACACATTTGTTCTGGTTTTTGGTTTTTTGGTTGGTTTTTTTTTTTAATACAAATAGCCTTAAAAGTAATAGCAAACAAATAAATTGGAATAGCCTTGTGCAGTACAAATCTGGCTTGCACAAATCCAACCAGCTTTGTACATCTGTTCCTGCCCACTCCCATTGAGTCATATCGAGACTTAGTCACCAGCATCCTCAGTCTCACAGTACAACTTATATATTTCTCTCCAAAACACATGCTACAGTCTAGATGGCATGGGGGAGTGAGAAAAGCAAAGCAATGAGCAACCGACTCCCAAAGGAATAAAGGAATGTAGCAAGTCTTATTATACTTTACTATAGCTGGTATATCAAAACAACAATAACAAAAGGACAGAAATTCCTGTGTATGTCAGTTTTGAATCTTTCCTTGTGCAGTAATGGAGTGATTTGTTATAAATCCCCAAAGGCTTCTAGATAGGATTGTTCTCAGAAAAAGACAATTTTCTATTCAAGCAGAGCTACCAAGCTATGCCCTCTATTCCACGGAGATCAAACCGTGGATTCTGCTCACAGGCTATTAGCATATGTAGCATAGGCTTGTAATAGGTACGAATTCAAGGTTGATCTAAAAAAAATCTGCTGGTGTGCAGAGTGCAATGAAACAAACTGCTCACAGCTGATATTAATAAAAATCCTGACCTTCTTTGTCCTTGGTAGGATACTTGAAGTGCTCATAGCTCAGTAATATCAGCAGAGGAGGAGACTTTGTTAAGGTGTGATGCTGAAGAGTGCAGCTTTTAGCAATTTCTTGTGAGATCAGAGCTCTTGTCAGCCCTCAGCTTAATTCCTCTGTATGTTGTTTTCTTTGTTTATTTTATTAAAGGAGCTGTCTCCCCATATTGAAAAGCTGCCTTAGTAAAGTGTCACCTTCTGCTTGAGTTATGTTGTAAAAAGAAACTGTAATGTCTGGCAGGCATTTCACATCCTTAAATTCGGTGCAATCCTAGCACATATATAGAACTTAGTGAGGCAGAAAAATAATGCCTCAAAGGTGACACCATCCGTAGTTGGGACTGCGTGATGCTACCCCCACTGGGACTCTGAAGTTGTTGATAGCTGAGGAACCCAGGTTTTCAGCAGAGGTTGGTTATGGGGCTACCATGAGGCTCCTCTGACCTGAGTAACCTCTGAAACATGGCCAAAGAGTTGACCACGTTCATGGGGACCCACCACCGTGGGCACAGATTTCACATCCCCACGTTGTTCACAGTCATTCCTTGTGTTTGAATAGACAATTGCAAAAGATGCCAGCAGGGAGCTGTTTGTGAAATATTCTTTTGATACCCAGCCCTGAAGTTTTGGACCACCATTGAGCGGGGCCATAAAAAGGTTCTTCTTCCACCCAAAATACATTGGAAATTGGTCTCTGGCCTGTCAGTCACAGCATGCCCCAGCCCTTGCTGGCTCTTTGGTTTCAGCCCTTGCAGAGAGGCTTTATCAGCCTGGCTGCCAAAGTAGCCTTGAAACAAAACAAGAATACAACAAGAATCCTGTTTATTCTGTGTTGTTTGCTGGATTCAAGGCTTTAGTGGTCTGTTATTTAAGTGGGCAGCCTCTGCAACAGAATTGCTGGAAGCCCTCTTCTGACACCAAGGTCTCCAACTGCAGCAACCTCCAGACCAGCGTGTCTGGGCAAGCCTTTTTGGCAAGAATTCTCCCCAGTAAGGAAAGAAACAGTGAAACTGGCTGGAAAAGGTGGAAAACAGTTTGGCTAACCAGATCTTGCTGCTGCTATTTGACTATGCTATGCCAGCCAATATATTTGCTTTCTGTATCCTCAAATGTGGTTTTCCTTCCTTTTCTCCAAAACAGTTCTGAGAAAGGCTTCTCTGTTTTCCCAGGATATCAAAGAACAAAAATTTTATTCTTACTTCTTTTCACATAATCCCAAATATTCTGATGTGAGGGATGTCGAAGGAAAAGGAGCTGGACTTAAGAAGGATCATCCTCTAGATGTAGGGGTAACCCAGACCAGAATCATGCTAGAGTTAGTCTCACCTTTGGAGGAGAAATTTGTGTGAAGAATCTGTAACCTTCCAGATATCTGTTGTTTCTCCAGAGGAAACAGGGAAAGAAGTGGTAGAGAAGATAAGTGCAAATGCAGACAGAATAATCCTGACTTGCACTGGAAAATCACCTGTTGAGTAGGTGTTGTGGGAGATTTCCCTCCCCAGGAGGAGCCTGACTGGTGACAGGAGCACTGAGCCGTGGTTCTGCTGTGTCACGGCTCTGCTGTCCTCCAGGAAAAGCTTTGCTGTCCCTGGGGCTGTGTTCTTCAGCCAATATAACAGGAGCTGCCATGACAACCTCTTGTAAATAAAAGTGGATTGAAAACAAAACAAAGCGGAGGCAGCTTTGTGGCTGTAAAGTAAATCTAAAGTGCCGAGAGGTCATTTTTTCTAATGGGATGGCAGGAGTGATGTCTGGCTGTCAGATGGTGCAGAGTGATGGAAGGACTGACTAAGGAGCACAAGCATGACAGGAAGGCCAATGAAACTTCCAAAACAGCCTTTTCATACTCTTAATTCCAGGTTAGCAGCACTAGGACCTGCTTTTGCACCTTACAGGGGTGATCACAGACTGTGGTCTGTGCAGAAGTTGTCTGTCCAAGGATATAATGCAGGACTGATGGATACAGGGCATGGTGCTGTTCATTCTTCAGCCAGGGCTCTGCAGTCTGAAGAACTCTTCCTCCTACCAGGACATCACTGTGTGCCTTTGATGGAAGTTTTAAATGTCTCTGCAGAAGCATGTGGGTGTCCAGGGCACTTATTCCAAGTGGAGTAAAGCAGAGGTGGAGAGCAGGAAAGCTGTCTAAGAACAGCTTCAGTCCCCAGTCACTGGCGGGGCGAGCCTTCAGTGTGTATCTGCTGGCATCAGATCAGAGAAGTCAGATCTGTGACAAGGGCAAGGGCTGCACCTTGCATTGGCCTGTCAAGAGTTCTGTGGTGTTTTGCAACACTTTTGGAGCAGTTTGGATTTTTATTTTTATTTAAGAGTTACTGTATCATCAACTGCATCGTCACGTGTGTTTCTGGATGAAGAGGAACATAAGAAAGAAATTGGTATCTATCTTTATTCTGCAGAAGTACTCATAAAGGGAAAATAAGCACTTAATATTTCCTTGCCTAACCAACAGATTGGAATTGAGGGAGCAGTATTTGTAGCCTGGTATTTGATATATGTATATTTTTTTCCTTCTGTGAATGGGTATCTTCATATATAGAATGCCATGAGAGATGAAAAAATTGCTTGGTAGCTGTTACAATTACAGATTTTTTCACAGGACTAAAGGTACAATTATTACCCACTTTGAAATGTTCTGTGGTGCTGTATTAACAAAGAAAGGTCTCATGCTGCCCAGAAAGCTCCAGCTCCAGCTGTTTCTGCTTACAGGTAGAGATTTATTCTGGATGTAAAGACAGATGAAGTCACAATACCTCCATGGTATCTGAGAGTTACAAATCAGAATAGAGTCATCATCTGGGTTTCATGATACTTTTAGACTTCAGACTTTAATATATATGTGGCTTTAAACCTGGAATTGTAACCAGGACCTGAAATTTAGCTCCTAGAAAAATAGTTCTATCTACCTACCCCCTCCTGGTTCTGAAAATTTCTGCTCAAATAAGACATTTTGGTTTCATTCCTGGCAGTTCTAGATTTTCTGAACAGCTTTTTTAACCCTGATTAGTAGAGATGTGTCCCCCTTCAATCCAGTTTCTTCCATCCAGTCTCCAGCCTTCCTAAACAGCTGGTTTTCTCCCTGGAAGTTACACCAGGCAGTAATATAGAGATGGTAATATGTGGAGCTCAAACGAGGTTATTTTCTTGATTTATTCCATGGAAAATGACTTAGCACACATCAGATTCCAGATTCTGCACTACTGAAGATGGGTAGAGGAAAATGTTGGTAAATCCTTTGGCTAAATTAAAGTAAACACAAGGGGATATGTTTTTGTGTAACTTTCCATTAGGGTCTTAAACATCTTCACAGAGATTCTTCACTTCAGTCCTGCAGTAGCATATGAAGTAATAATAATAATAATAATGATGATGATGATGATAATCTGTTTATTGATGGTGTTTATAAATGCCATTTGTGGCTGAATAATTTTTATATGGAGTAAGTAATTTTAATCTTAACTGCAGTCCCTGGTCCAGCATCAGTCAAATCTTGGTAAGAGTGAAAGCCTAAACCAAACAAATCACCTCTTCCTTTGGTTTTGAGATGTTTCCTTATGTTTTTATTTGCAAACAAAGGTGATGTGAAACACAGATGCCCAGGCAAGAGGGAGATGCTACATAGTTGAGCCTTTGTAGATAGCTCCCATGCAATGTGCATGGATAGGGCTGGGAGCAGAAAAATTTGCCAGGAATACATTTGTTTGTGGCCTAATGATTTGGGGCCAGCTTGGCCAAGCCTGGCTGCTGCTTTTTTTTTGCCTTTTCAACTTGGCATGAATTACTCCCATGTGTTTCAGTTCCAGTAATTCAATATTTTGTTCCTTAGTTTTGTTTTTCGTTATGTAACCAGAACATTTTCAAACACTTGTAAGAATTATGCCTGAGTTATACGCATTTTTTGAGCTTATTTTGAATTTAGTATGATTGCACAAAGCAATGTGATTAGACCTGTGGCTGCTCTGAATTCTGAAGACAAGCAAGCCCTGCAGACTTCATGGATGGTGCTAATTTTTAATTAAGCTCTGTTTGATCACAAATTAGGTTTACACAAAATTGCTATTTATTTATGTTTTGAACTCTTTTAAATGGATGCAGATGTGGTGGTTGAGAAGCACTGAATCATTACATGGAAAGGGTGATGCCTCGCATCTGGGAGGTTCTGTGTTGGGGAGGTATTCCTGACATTTAGGACACCATTTAGGACCAAAGACTCGGTTCTTCAGCACACAGCATTAGGCAACCTCATGCTTCTGGTCACGGAATTGCTCATTATGTACTTTTCTGATCAAACAGATGCTAAACTTGACACTAACATAATTTCCTTATGCATGTAGAAAGGAGCTCTAAAAACCCTGTGGCTGGAACATGAAGTATCATAAACAGAACAGACAGCAGGAGGTGGAATATAATTGCAGTTTGTTTTTGTTAGTTAAAAATGAGCATGTGTGCACTTCTTATGGCTTTATTGTCTTGAGTCCTGCTGAATTGGGTGCTCCTGTCTCATTTGTGCAAGTGAATTGGTTATTTCTCCCTGAGCACTGTGTCAGTTTTCTCTGTCATTTTTTTAGAAGTTACATATTTCTCAGAATGTTGACATACTTTCATTCAGGTTGTGTTTGTTGCCATAAATACTCTTTAAGATCATACATCCCGCTAAAGGCAAGATAGGCATTTGCTGAGCAAGTGGATGCGTTTAAACTATGATTTCCTACCAGTTTTTCTGTGGCATTTCGGTACCTCCCCTTGAAAGTTTTAACACAAGACTTTTGACTTTGGCTGTGCAGGTGGTTTTTGATGGTGATGTGGTGCAAGTGCTGCTGAGGGCTCCCTGTTCACTTGTAGCTTACATCTGACGTTGTTTCACAGCCGAGGAGAATGATCAGAGTCCGTGTTACTGCTTCTAGCAATTGCTATGGGTAAAGCAGTGGGCACTCTGGAAATAGATCTGTGGGCTTCAGTCATGGGATGCTCTGATGGAAGGAAAAAGGCGTTAATAAAAGACATCAGTTCTTCCTCTCTGTCCTTGCAGGATCTCAGCTCATTTGCCATGCCATTCTTGGACGGTGATGTGGAGAGCACAGACAAAAATGCTTCTCGCAAGGTAGGATATATCCAGAGCTTCCCCTTCATTGCAGTGCTTGAATCCCTTGGTGGCAAACACAATTTGTTAGGCTTAAAAAAGCCTGGGGCTTTCATCTTCCCTGCCATCCCATTAACCTGTTGAGAGTGGTGCATTAAGGCAAATCCAGTGGCTTTTGCAGACCTTACTGTGACGGTGCTTGTGCAGTATAACCTGTAAAGGATGCGAGCTGCTGGTGGTATTGTTGTAAATACTGCAGATGTTGTGTGTAACACAGATGTAAATGAACAAGGCCATGCTGCAGAGCTGTATTCTGAGGAATATCATGAGCTTACAACATCTGTGGTGCTGCTGCAGAAATGTACACTGCCCAAAGAAGTACCTGTTGCTGTTGGCAAGTTTTCCTGGAATTGCCTCCTGATGGTTGCTCTCTGTCTGTGGAGGCTTTAACTGTTCACTGTCCTTGATCTCTCTGCCCTTGGCACTGGAAAAATGAACTGCCTTCATTTGCTGAAGCCATAGTGGTAGAGCCTTCCCGTGAACAAAGTAGAAAGGTTCCTCCTTGATGTGGGATTAACTCAAGGTTATCCTTGGAGGCATCGATTTGTTTTTCTTTTTAAATTAAATTAAGCCAATGTAGTCACAGAGTTGGCTTGCTTTAAAAAGAAGCAGGGGAGCACATTCAATGGGTGACATTAGGGATGGTTATACAGTGCCTACACAATCTTTAAAGCAATAAAAATGGTGGGTGGGATCTGTCATTTTCAGGTCCTGGCCTCCTCATTTTCACAAAGCATTGAAGTACAAGCTGGTCTGCTAAATGTAAGCCTCCTACCAGCCATGTTCTGGGCTTGTCAAAGAGGGATTCTCCTCCAACCCATAGACAACCCCAAAAGCTGATCTTCAGCTACCAGTTTGACTTGTCAGGGTATTTACAAGGCTGTGGACCTCCATGATCATTAAACCTGCTACAAGCCATTTGGCAGAGAGTCTGCAGATTTAGTTCAGGGGGCAAAACAATAAATATCTCCTTAGTGAAGCTGATCTGCATCTAGAACAATAATAACTTGGCTCTGTTGACAGCATGAGTTTCTATCCCCTTGCACCTCACAGCTAAGGACAGCTGTTTTAAGAATTTCTGCAATCCATCAGTAATTGACCATGTTTGTAACAGTGGCCTTGTTCTTTTCTGTGTTGGACCTTTTAGACTGAGGTAGGCGTTGCTGATGCTGGGAAACTCTTGTAAATGCCAGGGAAGCTAAAATAGACAGTGCTACCAAAAGGTGTCTGTTTGGAGGGTTTGAATAAAGTGAACAATGTGATGTTTTTGGAAGGAGTAGTCATGCTGGAAGAAGGCACAGGTTTCTGGCTAAAGCTTGATTTTTCTACTTAATACGTACTTTCCACAAAGAAAGGTGAGAAAGATGCATGAGTCTCAGTCACAAGGAAATAGTATGCCAAGGCTAATTGCACTGATGTGCAGAATTACATGACATCATTTAATGACATACACTCTACCATTCCTGAATCCTGTTGTTTTCTTCTAACTGGTCTGAGGACTCTCTTTTCACAAAAGCACAGAACCATTTAGGTTGGTGAAGACCTCTGAGATTATTGAGTCCAACCTTTGACTGATCACCACCTGGCCTTTGATGAGTTCATGTCTTGGGAGAACTGGAAGAACATTACAGTAGTTGCCTCTTTTTTTGTAGCATTGGCAAATGCTGGGGCAAGTTCTGCTTACGGAAGTGCAACTGACTTTGGAATAACCATGGAACTGGGGCTTAATATCTGCATTTTTAACTGACCTTTTTGACTATGTAAGAGCCAGAGGTTTTTTCTACCATTATACTTGGAGCTCTGTTCAACACATGCAACAAAATTGCAAGAAGGGAGCTGGCAGTGCCCCACTTCTGATAAAAAAACAGATCAACTTTTAAAATTCATTGCCACATGTATCATCCTATATATTGTTTTCCTCCATGTGAAGTATGGGATTTTTGCTGGTAGTGAATGATGAGTAGCATCAGACTGCAGTAAGTATTTAATTATGACTAAAAGTTTGCCAGTCCCTACTGCTGATACCTAAAAAAGTCCCCAAGTTACCCTTCCTTTTCAAGGAGGAGGGCTGTTCTTCGTTCCAGTTTGAAATCACCGTATGATGTGTAACTTTTGTCTATTAAAAGTCAGTATTTCTCAGTAGTTTGGCTTTTTCCATTCACTTGTCATGTTGGAGACAGGCAATTCATCAGGGGTGTCTCTCTTCCTGCACTTAACTCTTCTGTCACCTGGGCTATACATCAAGAGTAGTTCACAACCCATCTTTCCGATCTGCCATTAATTTAATTCTCCTGTTCTTTTTGAAAGGCTTTTAGAAACTGAATTAACGTTTTTCACAGAAACTCTCAGCAGTTTACCGTGCAAGTGTCTCTCAATCATTATCCTGTGACAACAATCCTCATTACACAGCGAGGAAATTCAAGTCTAGAATTATTTGTTCAGGTTCACGTAGGAATTTTTTGTCAGCGGTGGTAAAGTGACACACATTTCCTGAAGTTCACTTCTCATTAATATGTCTACTATTATAAATGATGTATTCTTCTTTCCTTTATGACTAATGGCAGGAAGAGGATAGGGATAGTTTTCACCCTCCCCTTTTGAAGATGGAGAATATAATACTGTGAAGGATCTTGTGTAGAAGTGTTTGGCATGGTGTGATGGAGACAGGTGCCTGTGACAGATGTTTTTGCCCTTCCTATTGCCAGACAAATTGTCTTAACAATTGTGTGAGTGGCTTTGTCTAAAGCAACTGGTATTGCTGACTGCCCCATGCTCAAAGGTGGGACTCTCCAGAAATGGCTTAAATTTTTCCTGCAGAGAGAACTTACAGGGTCATTAAAGACAGAAATACAAACAGGGACAACTGGGAGCTGAAAAGAAATCAGATTTACTGCATTTCCTCAGCCTGGGAGAAGACAGTGCAGGAGGGGCAGTTTGGAGACCTGGAAAATCATGAGTGATTGGGAGCATCATTCAGAAAATAATTCTGGTACAGTGTGGCAGGGCAGCAGTCAGGGATGAGTGCCCCTCTGCACCCTAATGGCTCTATCAGTTTTAGAGGTCTTAACACCTTGAATGTTCATAGATCTTTCATCTAAAATGTAGGTTAAAGGACAAGGTGTGGAAATTACAGGAAACGGATAGCCATTGCTTTCAAATGAAAGCCCAGCGTTGTTCAAAAAGAAAAAAATGACACAGGAAACTTGTCCATGGGGAACGAGCTAGCAAATTATAGATGGAGGAGGGAGGAGGTGGGAGAAAAGACCTTTGAAGAATAATATTGATCCATTTCTTTGTGGAAGTAACAGAATTGTCATAAAAATGTAGACAAAAACTTGGAAAAGAAGTGTGCACTAAAAATTCTTTATGTGGGGAGAAAGCTGGTGAGATGTTTATATTAGATGACAAAGGTGGACCTTTCCTAAAGCCTAAGTGTCTTTAAAGCACGAGCTGTTAAAGTAAAATATTTTAAAATTAAATCCAAACAACTCTGATAAAACACTCTTGAATGAAGTGGCAGAGCTTTCTCTGCCAAGTGTTGATTGTGAATAAATCATGGAGCAGAGATGAAGTTTCAAAAGACTGCAAAAAAAGCAATTACTGTGTTAATATTTATGATGTTTGCAATTAGGATAATGTACAGGTTTGTGAAACATTAGTCCCGAGCAAAACAATGAAAGAGCTCATGTTGGCTAGTTAATGATGCTGTTATAATAGACTCATTTGGATTGAAATTAATCGTAAATGGTCCTTTTTGAACAAATGTGGGGGTTTAAATGAGTTATAAATTCGGTTGAGAAATGTCACAGCGTTGGTGGTGTCACGTATATAGAGAAGTAGCACAAGTCATTTTGATTTAAGAAGCTGGAATGAGACTGAACAAACATGGAGCCTAGTAAATGAATAAAAACCTGGCTGCTAAAATAAATGGAGACTCACCAGTGGAAAATTTTGTTTCTAGGCAGACAAAACATTCTGTTGCTATACTGTATCATACCTTATCAGTGGCTTGAAAGATAGACAGACTCATTACTGGTACAATTTGTGGTTCATACAAAAATGAGAGGGGAGAGAGTGGTAAATTCTGAGCAAGAGACTCTGATGCAGGATGACATGACTCACTTAAAACACATTTTGCAAACAAACAGCCCATCTCAATTTGGCCAGCTTGTGATCAGTTATACCTGGGAGCATCTAATGCAGACTTTTTGGGAACTCTTTCACAAAGCCTGGCTCAGATTTTGAGAATAGCTGTAGGTAATCAGCTGCTCAGTGGTTAAAGGTTTAGTTTGGGTTCTGGATGTACAAATGAAGGAATAGAGTGAAAGTAGAGGTTTTGTTATGACTGTGTTTGGCACTAACTCACT
Source organism: Gymnorhina tibicen (assembly GCA_013399875.1). Taxonomy (NCBI): domain Eukaryota; kingdom Metazoa; phylum Chordata; class Aves; order Passeriformes; family Artamidae; genus Gymnorhina; species Gymnorhina tibicen. Next base: position 1,075,395 of record VXAZ01006720.1, on the reverse strand, counting down.
GTTGTGCTATCAGCAGCGCAGGGAAATGTTGGTGAACTAGAATCAGACTATTGGAGGAGTGACTCCAATACTGAAGGATTCCAAGGAGTGTTTTGTCCTGCTACTGGTCCCAGAATTGTTTTTGTTTTGTCCAGTGACTCATGGGAATGGCACGAGCAACCCCTGGAACAGGGAAGAAAAAAAGAAACCCATTTTCAGCCCCTCCTTCCTCCTACACTGGAAAATAAATCTCCTTTGGATTTGTTTTTTTCAGAGTCTTTTAATTGTCCATTTTTTATGCGCAGTGAAGATGGGGAGCAAGTCCTGGATAGCGCCACAGCCTTGGCATAGGGCACCTGCAGAGGATGCAGGGAGCCTCAGGGGAAGGGCATGTAGGACAACCACTGCGCTGTGATGTGCACGGCTCTTTCCCATCCACTGCTTTAAAATAAATGTAGTTAGGGATTAGGAATTGGCCAGGGAGCCAGCCCTGCTCTCCCCTTTCCTAATGCCTGCTTCCGTCTTTGGGCAGCCCTGCTCACTGCTGGAAACCTTCCCCTGACCATGTGTGCAGCAGAGCGGAGCTCTCAGAGCCTGCCAGAGCAGCCAGCCTCATCCCATTGTATTTTAATCTGGGAAAGTGTCATTGTACTTTAGTTTTGGGAAGTGACATCTCTGACCCTGTAAAACGCGATGTCATCTCAATTGGTACAGCTCATGCAGAACGAAGGGGACCTGTGGTGGTGAATGTGAACACTGGGAGAGCAAGTCCTTCATTACCTTTCAGTCTAATGAAGTCAGCTCTTGTGTCTCTGTGAGCTCTTTTATTCCAGCAGAATGAGAGAATCATCCAATTAACTTTATCAAAGGGCTTTTTTGTTGGGATTCAGTGGAAGGGCAGGAAACAAGTGCAGACATCTATCTGGTGTATTGTCTCTAATTGTGTTTACTGTCCCTGTCAAGGATGGTGGGAGCAATTCCTTTTCTGTTACTTGCCTTTCAAAAAATTTTTAAGTGAAGAGGCAAAATAAAGGTCAAATAACTCACTGTTGTAAAAGCAAACAGAACTCCATAGTGCTCCATAAAGGTCCTCACTGTTCAGAGTTGGAGAAAAAGGGAACAGAGCTCAGGAGCATTTTATAACTTTCACTTAAATTCAGAAGCATTTTGAAAGGCTATTTAGATTGAGCCCATTTGTATTCGACAGATTATTTTTTCAGCCTATTCTGAGAAATGAAACTAAATTCACCATAAACTGAACCAGAGCCAGAGATTTTTCAGAGAGAGTATCCTCTGGGGAAGGCTGTGTGTTCAATCAAGGATCTGTTGCTGGAGCACCCTTGGCAGGAGAGCAGAGGGGATGGCTGTGAAGAGGTGCTGCAGCAGGGGCACAGGCAGTGCCTGGATTTCCAGGACAGTCTCTGCCTGTTTGTGGTCAGGGTCTTCTCAGCAGAGCTCGTACATTTTTCTGGGCATGTAGCTTTGGCAGGACACTTCTCTTCCTTGCAGTTCAGTGCTCCTTAAATTCTAGGCTGGGACCAGAAATTTCTTCTTAGAGAGGACTTTATCTGGCAAAAAAAGAGGGATCAGATTTCCAATATAAAGCAAGGGAACAAAAATAACAATGTCGGGAAGATTTCTGCCTGTGGCAGGGTTGAGATGGGTGGTGTGAGGATGACGAGAGGCCAATTTGTGGGGAAATATGAATAGTTTGGTGTCTTAGCCCATTGCACTGGGGATTATCATATGGTAGTGATTAAATGTTGTGCACTTCAATATTTCTTGTGAAATAAGATGAAGAATTGCAAGCCAGGTAAGAAGATAGATGAAGGAAAAGATTGGTATTTGAAAGGATGAGTGCTGGATGGAGGGACAGAACCAGTGGGGTTTCCCCAACAGTCCTGGGTCTTTGTCAGTAAAGCTGAGACAAAAAATAGAAGCACAGTAGCCAAACTTGTTGGAGATGCAAAGAAAGGTGTTTTTTTAATCATAGGGAAGGATCTTATACAGGAAGACCTGGATGACCTTCAGGATGGATAATTCTTACCAGCATAAGATAAAAGGTTGTTCACTTGATGTATGTTAACCAGAGCAACAAATACAAGAGGTCAGGGAGTGTTCTCTTGGCCTGAAGATGAAGGGTTTGGGCACAATCCTTGTTGCAGAGCCAAACTCTGGGCTAGGAGAAAGGAAGAAGAGATTAGGAAGAGAGAAAGAATCCCTTATCCAGGTGAAATGACAGGGGCAGCTTTCATAATCTTATTCCTTTTAGTGAAATCTTCCAGAGCTGCTGGACTTGGGGCAAGTGCCCCACTATCACTTTATGTTTCACTCAAAAAATTGAGTGCTAAGTCTGCTAGATGCCAAGCACTGTGAGACATGTCTCGTTTTGTTGCTTTGTTTTCAACAGTGGATGTATTTTAGAAACATGCCTATGATCACTTAGAGTGTACAACAGGGCAAAGTCTCTCCCTGGTCCCCAGCCAGGGATCCTTTTGTGCTCCGAAGCACAAAAACTGATAGCAGCTTCCAGCGTTTTAGGAGATACTTCCTCAGTGCTGTGTGAGATAACCAGTTTAGCCTTGGACAAGTGCAGTCAGTCACTAGAACCAGTGCATCTGATGTAGCACAGGCTCTGCTCTGTTGCTTCACCTCTCTGGGGAGCAGATTGCTGTAGGCTGAGGGTAGGGTCACCGAGCTGCTAATTTAGCCCTCTTCCAGCTCCACTGTTCACTACAGGCATAAGGTCAGGGGCTGACATCTCTCTCCAGCTTTAAGGTTTAAGGAGTCCAGGGTTGGGCAGAGAGCTCAAAGATCCCATATATGCTCTGCACAAAGCCAACACAGGAAGTGTTTTGCTGTTGGTTGGTTGGATTTTTTTAATTAGGTGAACAGTCCTAGAGGAAGTTTTCAGTTTGTTTGATTAGACCTTATTTGTGCATTGATTAGTATTGTACTTGTATTGTGAGTTTGGATTCCTTATCTCCAAGAGGCCAAATATCTGTTTGGGATAAAATGAGACATGTCACCATGTGCATTTTTATTTTTTTTAGGTGTGTTTCATATTTCTGCCCGTTCTCACTTTACAGCTTCTCCTGCACCAGCACAAAGTGATTCACAGTGGTTACTAATGTGAGAAACCAGGGTGTAATACTTTTATTTTGCTACTACAGCTCAGCTGGGGGAGTAGTTACCTTTCCAAAATACATGTGGGAGTTCTCAGCCCACCTGCCTATCATAGCTTCAGGAAATGAGTCCAAAAAGCATGAAGAACAGGCGGGTGAACGATCTAGCTGTATAACCTGCCTCTAGCATCACTGCCAGAGTTGTCACACCGAGTCTGCATGGATTGCTGGGGTTTATTCCACAGCAAAGATTCTTCTTCATTCCCAGCTGAAGCATGAAAATGAACACTGCCTTATGACTTTTGGATATGCTGTGATAACTGTTGCTGCTGATTTTACTTGCAGAAGCACCTAATCACCTTTTAAAACCTGCAGTACATTAGCCACAAATTATATTCTAAGCAAGCAATGCTTTTGTAATTCCCCAAGCAAAATCACAAGTATTTACCCACCGTGATGGTGGGTGTAATCTGTGTGTAATTAACAGGCCGAGGAAGAATTCAATGTAGTCATTTCCTTTAATTTGGTAGCATGCACATGTGTATTTAGCAGTGTGCCCCTGGTGCTCTGACAATTAATTAATTCATCTGCCTGGCACAAAGGAGAGAAGGCAACTGGTTGTGATTGCAGTAAATAAAAACACCCTGCTGCTTCTGCTCAGGGTTTGAGAGCAATTTGCTTTTGTGTCTGACTTGCATGTACAAGGGGATACTGACCTTTTTGACAAATTGTTGTTTGACATTTTACATCTCTGAAATTGCTTTAGTGTATAAGGACACCACAGTCCTTTTGAAGTGTCTCCTATCAGTGTGTCACTTTAACCAAACAAGCATGCAGAAAAGATAACAAGAAGCATTAAGGGTAGTGCCAGAATGAGGTCCTTGGCTTTACAAATGTCATGGCTTGTCACTTTAGGAAAAATTATCATGAACTTACCATCCTGGAAACACACCTAAACTACAGTAGCAGTGGCACATTTGTATTGTGATTAAAATAAGCTAGAAAGTGTTCTTACTTCTCACTTTCAGGCAGTAGATTTGGCAGCAGATGTTTAAATTGCAATGCAAAAGGAGGTGCTGTTGTGCTACTTGGTTGTGTCTTGGACTGTGTAGTTGTGAAGAGAACAAGGCATAAGTAGTCTCAGATGATTTACAGATGATATTTTAGTAAAGTTAATGAGCTTTTATGAGAAAGCTATCACTTTGGGACTGTTTTACCCATGACAAGAGTGCAATTTGTTTATTAGTTTCCTATAGTGTGGTTATTATTCCAGCTCTCAGTTGGGGGACTGTGCCCTATTATTCTTGATAAATACTCACTGGGAGACAGTCTGTGTTGGAGGACTTAGAGTGGGAATAAAGGAGATACAGTCCTCATGGCAGAATAGATGTGTAATTTGGAATGAGTTTTCAAGACTGCAGATAGAATCCATGACAGAGCTGGGAGGCAAACCTGAGCCTCAGGCAACTGCATTAAGCATGAAGCACTGCTTTTTTCTCCTCTTGTGGAGACCGTCCAGAGTCTGTTGTTGCTTCTGGTAGTTGCTATTGCTTCAGTTAGAATTGATTTATCTTTTTCAAAAACTTCCCCTTGAGGGCAACTGCTCCTCTAATTTATCTGTAAAAGGACAGGTGTATGTTTGAGACATTTTTGCCCACACTGTCAAAAACAGGAATGCAGGTACAAAAAGTTTTTCTGTCTCTTGTCAGACATCTCTGTGCTGTGCAGAGGAACACAGAGCAGAATTCATCATCTAACCAGGGCTGTGCTGGCACAGGTCTGTGCCCCTCCTAGTGACCCACACTATTTGTGTCCATCTCCCAGACCAGGTGCCACTTGCCCTTTAGGTTAGAAACCTTCCCAAAAGGGAGATTAATCTCTGCAGGCCTTTCTGCAGTTCCACACATCAGGACGTGCTCCAGCTCTGTCCCATCCCAAGTGGAAAGAGGAGCTGGTCCAAAGTGCATGTGCAGGAGACAGAAAGAACTACAAGAAGTGGAACCCTGGGTTATGGAGGGAGCAGCTATTTGGCCATTATGCTGCTTGTACCTATTTCTACAAGTGTTTTGGAACTGTGAATAAACATTATTTTGAAAAGAGAGTTATTTGCATGGGTTTTAAACTCAGCTGACCATTTTTAGCTGGGTACACACAAGCCCTTCACCGACCCAAAGGAGAGCATATGTGCCCATGAGGTTTCCTTTCATCTAAATAATCCTAATGAAAGATGCTATTTTTCCCTAAAATGACTCCCATGGCAGCAATGCCCTTACGTAACTGGACTGACACACATCAGGAGGCATCTCCACAGGTAGGAATTGCTGCCTGCTCCGTCCCTCCTGGTTTGTGTTGAGTAATTGGGCAGAGAGGAGCAGGCATGCAGGGGGCTGTGGGCACATCCACCTTGGCCTTGGCTTAAGCATTCCCTGGTGACCTGAGCCCCACTGCTGCCTTCTGCCAGGAACAGAGCCCTTCATTCATGAGAAGTGCCCCCAGCTAAAACAGCAGCCTTATACCCACAGAAATACTTTGTGCATCCAGGAGGAAATAAACTCAACATATAGCCCAGGCACATGCAAATCCCACAGAGGTTTTGGGTCAGCTTCTGTTAATTGTATGGGGGGAGAATTTGATCTTAGCTCCTTTTTTTGTTTTGTTTGTTTTTCTGGGTTCTTTTCTCCCCCTCGCGGGGCGAGCCCGCACAGTGCAGAGCTGTGCTGTGCACAGATATTTACACTGCTGGAAAGCCAGCACAGGTCCCAAAAGGGATACAGCTGTTAGAAAGGTCATATCCCAGCTCAGGTAATTAGCAGGAGCGTCATCACTCTAAAATGGTTCCTCTATTTTTGGGATAGGAGGTGCAGTCCCACAGTTGTGGCTGTGGCTGGCGTCATGGAGACCTGTCAGGCACCTGGGGACTTGTGTGCTGTGCTGAGTCACATCATGGGATGGAGATTTAAGTACCGTGGGTGGGTGCTTAAATTCATGAGGAAGACTTTGGGGCACCGTGTTTCCTTAACCATGATCATTCGTTGCCTTAAATAAATTCACTGCCAGTCATCTTTCATTTGGCCAAGGAAGGAAGAGGTATGCATGACAAATAAAAGCAGTAGAAAAATTCCTGCACTATATGTGTGATAAGAAAATGTGTGCACACACTGAAATGTTTTTGTGCAATTCAGGGTGTCTGTAAGAGCAGGGGGGAGCATGAGGCCAGAGAGGTGGCACACACACCTGCGTGTCAGTGGAGGCAGGTGCTGGGGAAGGTGAGCTCTGGCTAATCCACCACCCCAGCCAACAGGAGTTGGCTCTGTTGAGACAAGTTCAGAGATCCTGGAGGCCTAAACTGAACTGAATTAATGGTGATTTTTCTTTTTTCTTCCTTCTTCTCTCCTCCTCAGGTGGATGAAAGCTACTCAGCCGGCAGTCCTTCGAAAGGCCTATTCTCAAAAGGGCTCCAGAACCGACCTTCCAGCCCCGTTTCTGCCCCTGTGAGATCCAAACACAGTCCTGGCTCACCCAAAACAGTGTTCCCCTTCCCCTACCAGGAGTCTCCCCCACGCTCCCCACGCCGAATGAGCTTCAGTGGGATCTTCAGGTCCTCCTCCAAAGAGTCTTCCCCCAGTTCTAACCCGTCTACCTCTCCTGGGGGCATCAAGTTTTTCTCCAGATCAAGAAAAAGTAAGAAATTGCTCATGTTATTTCAGGAAGATACACAGTACCTCTGGGCTTGGCCCATTCTTTACCTGCGGTAGTGAAGTAAGTGCAGATGAGGCATGTGCTAATTGTTCGTTATCTCTTTCACTGACCATGTGTTGTGGGTTTCTGACTTGCTGGCCTTTAGGTGTGACTTCTGCAGGGCCGTGGACACCTCAGGGGCACCTACACAGGGCTGAGGATGGAAATCACACTCCTAAGCTTTGCCTAGAAATCCTTTGTCCACATTAGTGGGAGATTTCTGGGTGGTTTCACCAAGGCTGGTTGGACATCAGTGCCAGGACATGAGAACAGCTGTAGACATTCATGGGATGTGTGGTGGAGGTGGGCATTGACATGAGTTCACTCAGGAGTTACGGGTTCTGTAGACCCCAAAGGGAATTTCAGGTGTGTTTTTTAATTGATATTTCTTTGCCCTGTTGTAGGAAGGGGAAGCGACCTTTACTGGACGGAAATAAATTATATGCATTTCCAGTGAAATGAGCATTAAGGGGATATTTGAGCTCCTCTGCCAGAATATGAAAGGCATGGCAAAGCTCCATGGTTCAGAGCAGTTACTGTATGCAGCTTCATACTGGGCACAGATTTTAGCTCTTCAGCAGCCTGTGTGCTTTTAACACGCTCAGGAATGAGCAGAACTGAGAACGTGCTTCAATTTTAAAACTTTCTTACTGAACAGAGGTTCCCAGTGCTGGTCAACAAACCAAACCTGCTCTTCATGAGGGGTTAGTGGCTGTGGGAAGGAAGCAGAGTTACAGGGGAACGAAGGGAGTCTTCCCCTTCTGTGGATCTTACCACAGAAGGTGCTGGATTGTCAGACCACAGTGAGTTTTCAGTCTGTGAACAGAAGAAATAATGGTAATTTGTTGGCAAATCTTCTCTGACAATGTAGGTACAGAACTGGTCATGCATATACCTGTGCTGCGCTATGTGTTTCCTGCAATGTATTGATAGTTTTCAGTAATTTTAAATAGTAGAGAGGGACCTTCTTATTTTTCTTCATGAGAATTTCTCTTAAAACATTGGCTTTGATCAGAACAAGTCATTTCACAGTGACTTGTGCACAAGAACACAGCAATACAAACACATATAGGATTTTTCTTTATTTTTATCGGAAGTGCTGCTGAAGGTTAATTGAAATGGTATCTTTTCCACTCCTTGCTTCTCTCTAAAACACCATCAGGAGATTGAAAGCAGGAGTCAGTGTTTCTGAAGGACTTAGAGAAGGCTGTAAACATCTATTCAAGGACATTTGTTCATCCCTGCTTGAAGTTCAAGTGTGCTTGTTATGGTCTCCTCTTGTTCAAACTTCACAATAATTAAAATCCATTTAAGCTCTTCTTGCTAGTCCACATAGGTTTAAATATTGCCCTTAAATATTGGCAGTATTCTGCTGATGGAGTGCACAGAGAAGGGCTCTCTGCTGCATGAATAGCAGCAATTTAGACTGCAGAGCAAAGCCATCCTGGGACTTTGTAATCAACTTATCTAAGCAGCCAGCACTATTTAAGTCCTACCTAGGTACAGCAGAATATTAACTAAAGGAATCTTCCAGGAGTCAGCAAAATCCTTTTGATAAGGTCACATCACTGCCTCAGGAACAGGCTTGGAATGGGGCCACGCTATATTTGAGCTAACAGAAAATACCCATGACCCTGCTGCTCCGAGAGCCTTGCAGGAATTGCACTGGGCTTGGGTGCTCGTGGTCTTTTGTTCCTAAGGCAGGTGAGACAGCCTCTTGGAAAGGGTGTGCTCATTTTAATTGGTGTTTAAATTGATAACTCTTCTCTTTCCACAGCTTTTTTGCAAAACAGAACATTTCTTACCATGCTTTCACAGCATTTAGCTCTCTTACAGTGGGTCTAATGCAGATACTTATCCTTCACTACCATGTTAAAGTAGGTTTTATTGAGAACATGCTAAACAGGGCAGTAATGAATTGCACTCTTAGAGTTGACTATATTTTATTAACTTTTATAGGATTTTATTTAGCAAAACCCTTTCAGGACTTATGGAAAAGTATGGGTTAACATTTCTGCTGTATTATTATTTTTTTACAAGCAATACTTCTTCATTCTGCTACTTTGCAAATAGAGTAACCCTGTGTACTACAGAACAGTAAGTTAGTTGGTTGTGTGCCACCGAAAGCAAAGTCTCTGTGGCTTGAACAGCATTTCCTGAGAGACAAGACTTCTTAGACACTCCTCAGACCAGATACCTCAGACTTTTGCAGAGATGCTGTGTTGAAGAGCTCTGAGAAGAGCTAAGCCAGCACGTGGCTCCACATTTCTAAAGGTGCTTAAATGCTTCATGGCTCAAAATTGTCACAACCTACGTGATTAAAATCCCCTTTTCTCAAACAGCTTGGGATACCTGTGTTAAAAGTGAATGGGACTCAGGTTGCTTTATCAGTTCTGAAACTGTGAGTGCATGAGATCAGCTGCACTTGCTGTGTTTGCCTGCCTTTACATCCCTGCTGGTGCTGGGTTAATTTCATTAAAATGAAAATTAACTCTGTGCTGGACTGCACTAGGAGGATCACCAGCAGGTCAAGGGAAGTCATCCTTCCCCTCTGCTTGGCACCAGTGAGACACATCAGCAGTGCTGGGTGCAGCTGTGGGCTCCCCAGTACAAGAAAGGTGGGGACATACTGGTCCAGCCGAGGGCCATTGCGCTGGGGCTGCTGCACGTGGTGTAGGGGTAGGAAGAAAAAGGAGGAGAAGACCTTTGTGCTGTCTTCAGTTTCCCAGTGGGGTTATGACAACACACTGCCAGGCCCTTCAGGGATGCCCAGAGAAAGTGCAAGAGTCAGCAAGGGAAACGCCAGGAATGTGTAGGGTAAAAAATGTTCTTGGAGGGGCTGGTGTGGCAGCAGGGGTCCAGAGGGGCTGTGAAATTGCTGCCCTTGCAGATTTTAATAAATTGACTGGACTAGGCTCTGAGCACCCCAGTTTAAAGTTGCTTTGAGCAGGGATCAGACCAGAGATCTGCAGATGTCCCTCCCAGCTGTGGCTCTTCTGGGAAACTCTGCACTTGAATCTTCCCTTTGGGTTTATAGCAAATCTGTATTTTATCCAGGCAATCAGCAATTGAAAAAAAAAAAAAAAAAGCAGCAGATAAAAGTTCACAGGGACCTGGGGTTTGTTTTTGTCCCCCACTTTATCTGAAAGGAGTCTGTGCTGCACTCCTTTCCTGTCATCATGAGCAGTATGTGGGGGAAAGTAGATGCAGTCTTTGTTTTAAATAACTAACCTTGTCTTCCCTCCACTTCCTCCTCCCACACATTGTTCAAAACATAGACTAACCTGTTACCCTGCATATTCCTTGTTTTTCTTGGAAGCAACTTCTTCCTAGCTTGTTTTCATTTTAAAGACTATGTGTGGTATTCGCAGCGCTTGCTTTCCCATGTAGTTGCTCTTTTCCCAGCTAAGTTATTTTGCCTTTTGAATATACACAGTTTAGGAAGGGCTAGGGTAGGACAATATTAAAACAGAAAGTGATTTGCAGATGTGAAACTTAAAATATTTTCCACTTCAGGCTGGGAGTTTAAAGGTTTTGCTCATCTTCAATATTTTATCACTGGTTTCAGAAATATCCAAGAGCTCAACTTTGTACCTTTTCTCTTTGGTTACCCCAGTTCAGTATCTGGTCATAACCCCACAGCTCTGATCGGACAGAAGATTTGCCTTGGAAGGAAAAATACCTTCCCACAACATGTACTTGGCTGCCAGCCACTTCAGGTAGTTCATAAGTACAGCTTTGAAGCAGTAAACTGCTGGTTGGGGCTTCACATTGAGCATCCCACCTTTGTGACAAATCCACCTCAGCCCCCTCTGGAAGAGGCTCTGCAGTGACCTTTTTGGGTGAGGTGTGTGCTTGGCCGCTGGTGCAGCCCTTTCAGTCTGAGCAGTTCCCTGCAGAAAAATCCAAGACAGCTCTTTGCGTGCTGGGTTTCTGTACAAATGCTCTGAAATTTAATTATCAAATTTATTTAATTTTTCATTTCTTTTTTGTCTGAGAATCTCTTTGCAACAGCACTGTCAGACTGAAAACTGAATATGGATTGGGGGTGAATTAAGCCTGGCTTTGAGGTGGTGCAGAGGACTTCCTAATGCTGTTCCCCTGCACTGTGGTGCTTGGTAGATGCATACCCCCAGTGCTGCCCACCTTACACCTCCCAGAGCCAGGTACCTTCTGCAACTGGAGATTGGCTCCAGCAGCTGGAACCAGAGCTGGCTTCAGCCTGCAACAATCCAACACTGTGTGTGTATATCACAGGACAGGAAAGGTGATTGTGATTGATTGGGATAAACTGGGAAATGTTGGACCTGGGCATGTCATCACAGCATAGAATAAGAGATGGATACTGTCCTGGTTTTGGCTGGGATAGAGTTAATTTTCCTCTAGTGGCTGGTACAGTGCTGTGTTTTGGATTCAGGATGAGAGTAATATTGGTAACTGCGCAGGATTTGTGTGGCCAGGTTTTGGTAGTGGGGGGATTACAGGAGTGGCTTCTGGGAGAAGCTGCTGGAAGCTTTCCCTGTGTCCAACACAGCCAGTGCCAGATGGCTCCAAGAAGGACCCACTTCTGGACAAGGCTGAGCCCATCAGCAACAGTAGTGCAACCTCTGGAATAACATATTTAAAGAAGGGGAAAAAAATCCTGCACAATTGAGGATGTACAGTTCAGCAGCAGCAGCAGCATGGGCACAATGAGCAGCCATGGAACATTAAAATAATTACATTTTAATTGGATATGAAAAAAATCAGTGCATTAGTATGACCTGTAGCTTGCAGTAGGCTTCTACAGAGCTGACACTGGTTTCACAGATTTTCTTCAGGGACAACAGGAGGAAAGGGTGAGTGAAGAGGTGCAAGTTGAAGTTTGAGGTGCTGTGAAAAGTGATTTCAGAATTGGCATTGTGGAACTGCTTCCCAGTTTGTTCCAGGTTGGCTCAAAACTGCATGAACTGCTCTCATGTGGCACAACTTGGGACCTGCTGCTCCAAGACATCGTTGAGTCCTGGTGGCAGTGGAGGGCATTTCCCGTGGGTGTCACTTTTGTGAGAGGTGTAATGCCAGGAGAAAGCAGTGACACATCTCAGTAAAGCAAACAGAGGTGATCCAAAGTAAACACAGGAGGATGACCTGCATCCTTGCATGAGCTCTCCCTTCACAGCCAGTACATGTACTAATAAATGAGAACAGCTTTATTTCACTGAGTGGAAATTAGGGAGCTACCCCTGCAGATAAGCTAAAACCAAGTACCCTGAATATTTTATTAAAAATAGATGGTTGTATGAAATTTCAGTCATTAAAATGTAGCTTTTCTGATGGGTCTGAGTGGCCCATTTGAAGGACATCAGTGCTGCTTCCCCGTCTGAAACAATCAGTTCAAGTAACAGCAATACTCATGACACATTAATGATGCTGTCAGTTTTACCAGCAACAGGAAATCAGTTAAAAGGTTTCCATTGACCTAAAGCTTTGGGTTGTGGTGCATGGGAGCAAAAGATAAATTTAGCTCAGGATTAAAGGTTGCTTATGGAACTTTGAATTGAAACCTACACAGCTTTCAAACACCTTGATGCTGGTGGTCAGATTTGAATCATGGGGAATTTGCACTGTACTTGAGGAAGGAAATGTTTTTCAATATAAAGTTTTAATGTTCTGCTTCCTCTTAATAATTTTTCGCCTTCTGAAATTCAATACTGTTATCTGTGGTGCCTAAAGTAATCCATAAGGAGGACTCCTGGTGCTCCCAGTAAAAAGGTCCAAATGGTATTTTTTTCAAAAGACTGTGAGAAGCAAGGCAGAATGGTTGTCATATACCTTATTCATTCTAGTAATTTATTTTCTCGTAGAACATCTTGTGGTTAGACAATGCCCTCTGTGAGAAAAGCCTGTGACTGTACTAATTTTTACCCATAGATGGAGCAAGTAGCTCTCATTTGCAGTAACCCAAGGAAGAAATTGGGAAAACCCTGCCACGCTGTTGCCAGATTGTGCCCCGATGCCTTGAAGGCCTTTGGATTGTGGCTGACCTCTGCTAAATTTTTTCCTCAAGCATTAGGCTGAAGTTCATTCCTTCCTAAGATTTTACTCCGTATTTGTGGTCTTTAGGTAACATCTTGGAGTGACGCGACTTCAGTCTGGGACAGGCTGCTGCGGAGGGTTGGCTGCTGGGCGCAGACATTCCACGTTCCCTTTCCTCAAGCTGCTTCCCACCATCACTCTTCGGGAATGCTTTCCTGCAGAACGGCACCGTGCAGCGGGCTGTCCGTCCTCGTGCCGAATGCAATCTGCATTCGGATTTTCCTTTGCTGAATCCATACATTCCTCCCGTAGTGTCGGAGCCTCCCAGGCTGCGGAGCGCAGCTGCGGGATCCCAGCAGTTCCAGCCCGCGCCGGGACTCGGAACAGCTGAGGCCGCTCCCTTCCCGGTTCCTTCCCCTTGCTCACAGTCCCCCGGCCTTCTGAACGGGCAGGCAGGGCCGTGCAGAGGGAAAGGGCAGGAGGCAGCTTTGATTTGTGGCTGTGGCTACTAGGCAGGACAAAGGGAGCGACCTGGGGAAGGGCAGGGCTGCTCGGTCCACGTCCACCTTGGCAGGGTGGCGTAGAGTCTTCCACAGTCATCCCATAAAACCTGGGACAGGAGAAAAGCTGCTTGTCTTGCTTTGTTTTCCAGTACTGGTGTGCAAGGACGTCTAATCATCCTTTTTCAAGCTTGCTTTGCCTTCAGAGGCAGACAAGAAGACCAACACTGTTCATTTTGGTCTCATCTACACTAGAAAAATGACTTTTTGCAGACAAAATGTGTCAGCACTGCTGCAGATGAGCTGGTGCTGCGCACATGGCCAAAGACCAGCCACGTTCAGCACCATTTCTCCTGCCAGTTCCCGACGTCTGCTGTCAGCAGCAGATGATTTGTCTGGTTAAACTGTGCCTATGGTGACTGTTCTTAGTTTATTTGGAGATATCTTTCAACGTGCTTCCCTTTTCACCTCAGTTCTCCATGGTCAGTGTTGTCTGCATGGGGGGAGTATATCCAGTATGCTTTTATATTCCTCCCCTCTCTGTCTAGGCAAGAAGGATTTTTCAGATGGTCTTCAAATTCCTAATGATTTAGATGCAATCATAAAAAGAAATAAAAGGAATTTTTTCGGTCTCTAACTTTCATCTGCAGGGTATGGGACAGGCCTGTGACCGGATTCATTCCCATTTTCTATCTCTTTCCTGGGGTTTCAGCTGTTTCAGGAACATACTACAAATAATCAAACTTTTTAATAACAACCAAATTATTATTTCTTGTGATGTATGGACAAGACCTTAGTTTTGTACTTGCTCTTTTAGAGACTGCTGCTGGCATGAAGGGGAAATAGAAACTGCAGTTTGGACATCTCCAAAGGCTGAGGAACTGCTGCTCTTTGTGTCTTTTGATAAAAGATGTCTGGAGGGCATTGCTGATGTGCAGGTGACTTTTCCACACAGGCAGCAATGTAAGCAATAGTAAAGCTAAAGAGAGTGTTTTGCTGTCTTAAGCTGTCTAATCACAGGAAATCATTAGGAAATAAATTGTGGGGGAAGTTTTTGTGATTGTGGGCTGTTTATATTTAACTATCTGTATTTTACAAATCCAGGAATACATGCAGGAGCAGACCTTCAGTTATATTTATATGTCCATTTTCCATTTTTATCATTCATTCCAGAATTTCAAGTAAATTGAAGTATTTGTTTATAAGTGCTGGAAAAATCCTGTTTATTTTAGTAGGTTTGTTCACACATTTAAAAGTACATTGCTTTTCCTGATTCTAAGTGAATGCTTGTCATAACTCCACTGAAAGAGCATTGTGCATCCAAACTTTTTTGCTACGTGGTTGGAGTCTGGAGGAGTAATAATGACTTAAGATAGCAGATCCAAGCTTTACAGATATCATGGGTTTTCAGCTTCTTAGATAAAGTGCCTGGAAAATGCCTCAGAAATGGGCTGAATAAACATGATAAATGTTGACTCAATCAGTTTTCTGATCTGGAAAAATATGTAATGAAAGAACCTGATCACAAGGCAGGAAAATGCATGCATTGAGGAATACAGTGTGTGTAGTAGAGTGTGTAAAATACAGTTAAATCCCAGGCTCAGGCCAGCTCTTATGTAGCCCTTCGTGGGTCAGTGTGAGTTATGACTGAGCTTGGTCTGATTTTAAAAATAAAATAAGCCCCATAAAAGTGATGGTAAGTTGCTGTGCGTTGTGAGAGTCAGTAGGGCAAGGAGCTGATCACTATCATGTCTCAATTTATGGGCTTTGTGGAAATGAGCCTTTGCTTTCTGCAGCCTTTGGGGCTGTGAAAACATCTTGAAGGAGAGCCCTGCTGATAACCAGTGATTTGACTGAGAGGGTTTTATAGACTTCACGCAGACTCTGCCACTTTGCCTGCATGGTTTTCTAGATCTGTTCCCTGCTTTCAGATGTACATTTCCCATGGACATGGACCATAAAGCCAGCTGAAGGCAACACTCCCATTTGTATGGCACGTAACCACGGGCAGGCACTGCAGGGTCGCAGCTGAGCTGGTATAAACCATCACTTGAGCTTCCAGCAGCTGCTTTAGCAACTCCTCACTTCCAGCAGTCACTGGCAGACTCCTGAACTGGGCAAGGAGAACCTGGATCATCCATTTGGATTCACTCAAGGCTGGAACACTTTCAACTCGTGTAGTGATCATATGGCAGTGGAGTTGTCATTAGTCCATTTGATCTGTACAGCAAATTTAGAAGCAGGCTGGTTGGTACTGGGAGAAGGAAATGTGGAAAAGCAAAGAGTAGAAAATAGAAAGCTCTGCATGGTGCCAGGCTTGGATTTTTTCCCCCATGGCCATACTAAGTTAAATACATATCAGACTGAATTAGGAGATTCAGGAGGAAGCCTTTTGTAATTGCAGTTTGACAGAGGTAAAACTTCTGTGTAATTCCACCCTATGTCACTGATGTAATTCCTGTTCTCCTGAATGTGTTATGCAGCTGAATCTTTCCATGCTGCTTTCTCTTTGGCCAAAGTGAGCTCATGTTGCCTTTGTCAAAGCCAAAGAGAACAGAGATGCTACTTTTTAAAATTAATTAGTTTAGGATTTTCTAGCCCAGTGAGTTAACTGATTTGAGGTTTGTTGTGAGTAGAATAATAAACACATCAGGTGGAGGAGGCTAGAAGTCATGTTCTTAGTTTAAAATGACAGGCAAGGTCTTCTACGCATGTCAGAAAACAGGTCTTGGGTCTAATTTTTGGACACTGATCTATGGACAGTTCCCATCCATCAGAACTTTCAATAAATTTGTTTGATAATCCATCAAAACTCCTGACAAGCTTCCCTGGCACAGTGTGGGACATAATGAATGAATGAAGGACAACACTGTGCAAAGGACCCAATTCAGGTTTATAAAAGCCTTTTATTGCTCACAGACACTCACATACACGTTAGCCAGAGGTCCATGCTCCCCAAATTTTGCACTGTTTTGTGATTTGCCCCCTCTGTGCTGCGCCAGTGTTGTATGAAATGGTTTGTGCTGCTAAGTGGGTGTGTGTGGATGCTCCACAAAAAAAGTTCAAAGGATGGGGCAGGGAGATGAGGATTTGTGGGGGTACAGGGTGAAGCTGGAGTAAGCAAAAATGTTGTTGTCAATGTGATTTTGAGAGTAAAGCCCTGAAAAGAAATCTTTCTGAAGGGAAGATTTTAGTCTGTGGAGTCATCTCTGATTATACGTCTCTGGCAATAATCTGTAATTGGTGTTCTCACACAGTGCTTCCCCTTTGGTCTGCTTGGGCATTAGAATTTGTTATCCAGTTGAACAACTAAACCAGTGCATCTACAGAGCATTTGTGAAGGATCTGAATGTCAGAAATTAACTGTTTTATGACAATCCTAAAACCATCAGTGGTGACTGCTAAATGACAAACCTAAAGCCAGCAGAGAGCTTACAAAGGTCCCTATGCCTGGGACCTCTAAGATGGATCAATAGACTCAACCACCCTCCCACCAGGGAAAGCTGGTTCCAGAAAGGGCACCAAGTGTTTAATGAAATCTAAATTTTCCTGGTTTAGTTTTAAAACAAAACAAACAAACAAAAAAGGGTTGTGGATTTTTTTGTTTTGATTCGTTGTTGTTTTGGATTTTTTCTATATAAACTTCCTGCTATGCCCTTTTCTTTTGCAGTTCACACAGTATTTGAAGATTCTTCTGTATCTTACAAAAATTCTTGTCTTAGATGATGAAAATATTAATGTGTGTACTTGATATGTGAAACAAGTACTCAGAGCCTTTGATGATCAACCATCAAAACACTTCAGTTCTGTAGTTAAATTATTTGGAAGCTTGCCTTGGGTTTCCTGTAAGCACACTTTATTGGTAGGCAACCGTGGTGGGTTTCTTTGTAGTTCACTTCTCGCAGCATCTCCTGCTGTTTGCAGCTCTCTGCGCCCCAAATGTGAGCGAGTGCAGGGCTGGGAGCCCTGCGTGGGCTGTGACACGGAGCTGCGGTGAGGAGCGCGTGGGAGCAGCTGTGCCAGACGGTGCCACGCTGCGCCAGCCCGGACCGCACCTCCCCGGCAGCTCCTGCCAGACTGTGAAACATCGGTGCCCTCCTGTGGGCATCCCACTGCTCCTCCTTCTTGGGTGGAGAGGCTGGGGTTGCCTTGCCTGCCTGGAGATGCTTTGGCTTAGGTTTTGAGCAGGATGCTGAGAACCTTTTACTATGCTTGCTGTTGTTTTGTTTTGTTGCACTTTTTTTTCGCTTCTAAACCAATTAAAACATCGGGGACTAAAAGCATCCTCCCCTCCAAACTGTGATTTCAGCAGTTGCTCGGGAAATCAACTTCTCCTCCCCTCATCCCAGGAGAGTTTGACATTGCCCTCAGGTCAGGATATGGCACTCCGTATCAAGGTAGACATTTAATTGCACTGATAAGTGCATGGACCATAATGCAATTAATTTTTGGCTGGGGAACACGTGTGAAGGTAAGACATTAATCAAACATTCTTCGACAAACACCGTTATTTGGGAGTACAGAGCATTTCATTTCAGGGTCACTGTGAATGTGTCTGCTTCATCGCCTGCCTGAGCTGGGCAGGAGGTCTGGTGTCAGATTTGTTTGCTTAACCTCAGTATA
This sequence comes from Gymnorhina tibicen, assembly GCA_013399875.1. Classification (NCBI taxonomy): domain Eukaryota; kingdom Metazoa; phylum Chordata; class Aves; order Passeriformes; family Artamidae; genus Gymnorhina; species Gymnorhina tibicen. Next base: position 1,057,415 of record VXAZ01006720.1, on the reverse strand, counting down.
AGGTTTCCATAGCTCTTCATGTTCACAGTCTTTCCACGAAGCTGTTTGATGGTGAGAGAATTGCACTTGGCAACCTGAGCCGTAGCTCCAGCAGGATGATGCTGTTTACAGTAAAGCTTTTGCTCTGATTCCTCTCTCACACTGATGTGGCCCGGAGCACTGAGCATCCAGAGGCCAAAACTGGCTTTAATCCATGCGAAATAGAGGTGCACATCTAAACTCTGCAAAGGTCAAGACTTTCTGGAGAGAAGGTGAAAGAATTTCACATGAGGTAATGCTTAATGCAGGAGCAAGAGTAGCTACAGGTGGCAAACAGTGCCCGTGTGATTTATTCTGTGTTTAGCATCTATATTAGTGCTGCCTTCTTTGTGTGTGGTAGAGAAGGGGTGAGTTTGGCCATGTTCAGTGCACCTTGAAGGATTTCGGCAAGACAAGAAGCACCAATGGCAGCTGAAACACGCAGCCAGGCAATAGAAATGGGCTTTTGGCAAAGGAGTCCTTGGCAAGGCAGCACCAGCCTAAACTTGTTCAGGAGAGTGAACCTCAAAAATGGGTGAGTGGTTAGCTGAGTGTTTTCATCTCTTAGAAGAAAGTATTGCCTCTTTCAGCAAAGCTATTTAAAATGTGCTTCTACCCCTGTGAAGATCAAATTCTGCTCTGTTATGTATATTTAAATACATTCGGATTTACTAAGTCTGACTTTTTCAGAGTGACACAGGGGAAGATTTGATCATTGGGCTCTGAACACAGTGGAACAATTTCCAGACTTGGGTGCTTGGAGATTAATGGTATAAATCCTTGCTGAGCCATCTAAGACAGTTGATCAAAAGAAAATAGCAAAGACCTTCTTAAAAAAAAAAAAAAAAGGAAACCAGAAATATTTTGGCTAATTTCAGCAATATTTGCTCATCACCCCAGTGAAAGTGGTGAACAATAAGCAATAGTTTCCTACATGGGGAGTCTGAGTTTTATAGTGTTGGGTTTTGACCTTAAAAGGCAGAGGAAAACCCTTACCTCTAAAGCAATCAAAGGGATAAAAAGTAAGTAATGAGGAGTATTGCTGATCTGACATCTTGTGTATTTGCTGGTATTCACAGAAATCTTTCAAACAAATGGTGGGGATTAGTGCAAACCCATTTGTACAGCTGTCTAGATTTTGTTGGATCAGAAGCCCAGTCTGCAGAAAAATAGGTGGATTATCAGCAAATTCTTACTAATGGCAAGGGAAGACAGGTAGGGAGAGATGTTCTAAATTTAGAGAAATGGTCAAAGCCATGGCTGTGGAGTGACAGATTCGGGCTTTGTTGCAGATGTTAAGAACATTTTTCTTTTCCCCTGTTTGTTGTAGAAACAAAGACCAAAAAAGAAGCTGAGATTTAGCATTTTTCTCAATTTCATTGATGTATTTGATTAATAGTCATGCCTTTGGGATTCCTTTGTGATGGGCCAACTTTTCCTTGAGGTTTGTTTAAGCAAAGTGGATTTATGCTCTGGTATTATCCAGGCCACTGGAGTGAGGAATGTGTAAAAAACACTAGAAGATGAAAATGCAAATAAGAAGATTATCGTGTCCTATTTCTGCGTGTTACATGGAACATCTCCACGTAGCAATAGTCACACATATCCATGCTGTCAGATAAATCCTGAAAGATAAGGCTCTCCTGATTTTTGGGTGGTGTGGGGGGTGTGTGGAGCTTCTGTGCAAGGGAGATATCCTCAGGGTGGGTTCTGCCCCATGCTGATGTGTTGCTTTTTCATTTAACCACAGAGTTTAGGGGTGATGAAGAGAGTTGAAATCTCAGAATTTTTTTTAAGGGAGAAAGCCCCACTGGACACTCAAGGATGGTGGCTACCTTGGGATTGTCCCCAGCCTCAGAGAATGGTGCTGGAGGAGCTATTCCAGAGGGTGAGATTTGGGGTAAGGCTCCTCATTCTGTGTGGCTGTGCCAGGGCCTGGAGAAGCTGTGGGTGGCTGCAGTCCCCTCAGCAACCCAGGATAGGTTGTGCAGCACCCAGGAGGCCACAAGTTAGAGAAGAGGGGATTGAAAACCCTTTGGAAACTGGCCTTAGGTCAGCTCTTGTTCCAACTGCAGTTTCTTGGCATGGGTTTTGTTATTAAAGACATGTCACTGCAATTAAATGGCATTAAAGTCAACCAAGCTGCTGCTGAGGACTGGCCAGAAGTCATGCTGCTGGTAAAGTCACCCATCATTTTGGGATGAGCTTTGAGGCAGAGTGTTTGGAGCTTTGTTTGGAGCAGCTGGAAGCCAGAGTGGCTATCACAGGAAGCCCCTGTAGCCCCTCAGTTTGGAAAGCCAGGATCTGGAGACAGTGAACATTGTCACTGGAGGAGCTTACAGAGCAGAATATGTAAAAAATCTGTGCTGCAGAATGGCAAACTTACATCCAGTGTATGCAGCTGCTTCCCTGGAGAGCCCAGGTAAACTCAGGAAGGGGGAATGCCAACGGAGCATGGACCTACAGCAATGGTGCTGGGGCTTTAGCCATAGTTTGGCTCTAGTTTAGCCAAGAGAGCCAAGAGAGGATCCAGCTGCCCTGGGCTGAGCTAGGGCTCTCACCTGTGCTTGGAAAAGAGAATTGGAGACGGTGATTTTTGGGATTCACACCATCATTTTCACTCTTTTTATTGCATTTTGTATTGAAGAAGAGGTGTGCAGTGGGAGGAGGCTTTTCTTGTGCACAAGCGTGTGTTCAGTGGGAGCGTCCTGGCACTGCCTCCACACACCGACTTTGGCATCTTCAAACACATCCAAGTGCTCTGGTGGCTCCAGCAACATCAGGCTTGGGGAAGGCAACAGCAAAAGGCATCACCACAAAAAGAGCCTGTTGAGTCATCTCCAGCCTTTCTTTCCTCTGCCTATCACTTTGTCCATTCCCGTTTTAAAGCTGAAAAGAAGAGACATATTTTTAAGGGTTTGTTTCTGCTTCAAGGTTTCCGTCTGGTTTTTGTCAAGTTTTTCCATGTAAATTTTTTGCCAGTGCTTAAATTTTAGGATCTGGAGTGCTACGAAAGTGTCTTCTCCTTCCCACAGAGCTGTTGAAGCCAACAATGTCCAAAATCTCACGTCTGCTACCACAGTAATGAGAGGGAAAACAGGATTACGTTGAATAGATGAACCTCACATGTTCACATTGCTTTGTGCTTGGCATCAGTTGGGAAGAGTTATGGGATTGTGGTTCATGTTCTTGTTGCATTCAAGCTTTATTTACCCTTTTGAGATGATGCAGTCATGATGTTAAGTGTTACAATATATGGATTTTTTTTTTTTTTTGATGAAGAACTGGAAGAGGAAGGAGAGTATACCCTGTGCTTCAGCACGGCTAAACCCAGTCATTCCCTGCTGCAGAGGGGCTCTGCAGGAATGGGGCACTGATGTTTGGGATGGCATTGCTGAAAGACCTGCTTGCATATTCAAATCCTGTGACATTATTAAATAAATACAACAAGTGACACTAAAGGAAGTATCTGAACAGCACATCCTTTCCTTTGGAAAATAACCCCTCAGGGTGCTGAAATCTGCTGCTGTGGGGCACCAGGATAACTGTGCATCATTCCTCACTTGGGAACCATGTCAGGGACCAGACTGGAAAAATTGTCTGCAGAGGATGTTTTTTACTTCTCTGTCCTCTAGCTGCCAGGAAGAGGAGTTTAGTGCTGTATTTTGTATATGCACTTTGGTCCTGTTTCTGTTTCTGTGTGAAGCTCTCTCAAGTCTTTCCAAATTCTCTACCATAAAAGATAATAAAACACTACAGTACTTCATTAAATGATATCCAGAACTCTTTCTTCAAACGGTAAGGCACAAATCAGATTGGGAGCAGGACAGCAATAAACGGAAAGACTGGGGGAAATTCACTTTCCTTTGGAGTATCTGGATTTTTGCCATCAGTGAAAACCTGGAATCCATCCACTGTAACAAAAAATTAGCAGGTACTTAATAATGCTCTCTTTTCCCAAGACTCCATGGATACCCACCAGTAATGATTTACTGTAAGCACTCCATGAAAAGCAATGTTAAATCCTGCTGCCTTCTGCTTTGGAGGTCACAGAGAGACAGCTGAGCAAATCTCAGCAGTGGCAAATGCAAGGCATGAAATACTATCACTGGGAAAGAAGGAGCCAAATCTTAATCACATAAACATTCTCATATACTTTTGCCATGCTATTTTATAAAGTGTTTATATAACTGAAAAGATTAACCTGGAGGAAAAAGAAAAGCTAGAAAAAATATTTTTGCGGCTTCTTATTTATGGCTTTACTATGGTTGAGGAATTATTTTGCATTTTACAAAGCCGAAAAGTGGGGGAGGAGAGAGAAGGAGGGATATGAATAAGGAGAGATATTTGCATGGCTCTCAAAATATTAAAGAAAACCTAAAATCCCAAGGAGTTACTTCTGTCAAATGCAGACACGCAGGCAAATCCAAGGCTGAAGCAGGACTCAGTATCCAGGCAACGTCAACATTTTTTGTTAAGCTACTGCCAGTGCTGCTGACAGCTTTTGCCACTTTATGGTCACATTAAAAAAAGAAAATGCCTGACATCACTGAAATTCTTAGAAATTACGTTCTTATCCATCCAGCATATGCGAGGCTCAGCAACACACGGCACATGCACATCTTGCAAAAATTCGGAGGGAAAAATCCTGTGATGAGTTCATGGCTAGGAACTTGTGTTTCTCTCTAAAGCTGGCACTTTGTTTCCCCAAAATTTCTTATCCTCTCCCTTGGACACAGATGCTTGCTGTGCATTAGGGAAGAATCATGTTCAATTAAGCCATTTCTAAGCAACTTCTGCCACTTCACTGAAGGCTGCAGGATTAGAGGAGCCCTTTGCTGTACTAAGGAAGCCTCCATCTCTTCTTTCCTCGTTCTTTTTGCATGGTGCAAAAGCCAAGGAGGTAGATGAGGTCAGGAACTTCATTAATATGCTAATAATGTTAATATATGAGGGGAAGAAGCCCTTGCTTTTGCAGCCTTAAAGGGGTAAGGTGGGACTGGGGCACAGAGTAGTGCAGCCTGGTGGGCTCAGTGCTGAAAAGAAGGGCACTGGTTTGCCATGTCCTCAGAGAAATACAAGTGGGTTTGTGCTGAAATTGTTAACACAGTGAAGCCAAAACTATCCTTGGAGATGAGTGGTTAAAACTGTTGAAGAGCCAGCTTCATTCTTCACTGTGGACCAACTCAGGGAGCACTGAGTGCTCTCCAGGCATGGCTGCATGTTTTGTGCCCTTGGAGCAGAAAGCAAAACCATCTGTCACCTCGGGAAGCGCCCGGTGACGGCAACCAAGGAAAGGTTGTGAAGACACGTGGAGCTTCGCAGTCATGAAGGGGGGTAACACAAAAACCCAGTAAAAACTTGCTGCTGACATGGAGATGTTTATCTCACTGCTGGCTAAGTAGCTAAGCACATTAGGAGGAGATGCTCAGGGAGCTGCTAAGCTGCAGAAAGTCCTTTGGGCTCTGCTGGTGCCCCACGCGTTCCCTCCCACGCTGGAGTTGTGCAGGCTGTGATGTGGCAGGCTTGTGCAGGCAGGGAGGGTAAAGACTGGCACGGGAGCATCCCCCTCTACTCCCAGTTTCCCCAGAGCTTCGTCCATGACCCTGAGTGGATCTTCTCCATGTTTTGGTAAAGTTTCATTAATTAATGTAGTTTAAGAGTGTGAATTTCGTAGCAGGTGACTGTGAATAGGGAGGACTGAAGGGTGCAGGGGGATTTGAAGGACTGATTTAGGCTGCTGGTGTTGAGGGCTCTGATTCAAAGATCAGCAGGACCTTCCTAGTCAGTGCTGTGCTTGGCACAGGAGCTCGTGTCACATCTTTTAACATGTGCAGGAAAAAACCCACTCGGAAATGAATTTAAAGACATCTTGAGAAGCTCAGTTTTGCTGGCAATGAGCCTGGGTTTTGCTGCTGAGACCAGTGGAAGTTTGGTCTCTTGGGTTGAGGGTTGGTGCTTTCCACCCTGCACTTATCCCACTCGGAGCAGTTCCTGAAGACACAGGAATTTTGCTGTTTGCCTTTGAACGCATAGGCTTGTAATGGATATAGGCAGCAAATAAACGTGAAGGAAAGCCAGAAACCTGTGGTCACTGTAAAAATGTACTTCATCTGCTGTGGGTCTTTATTTTCTTTGAGATTTTTAATTAACTATCTGCTTAATAGGAGTAGAAAAGGGATTAGTCTAAGCATGAGACTCTTGCAATGCAATAACATCTGAAAACAGATTTTCATCTGAAGCTCTCACAAAGATGACGTGTTTTCCCTGGTTGTGCAGTTGCCTGATAGCAGAGTTTAGAATAAAACCAAAGTCTATTAATGCCATATTCAGTCCTATTTCAGTGCTTCTTCCTTCCTTCCTCTGCCCTGTCAGTATTTTATTATGACTGGAAACAACCTACCTGGTTTAAAGGACTGTGTGGCTCGGAGCAGTAATTTCTGTTTGTGTCTGTTAGCACTGAGGTTTTAATATTTTTTTGCTCCAGTGACGTGCTTGCAAATAAGCTGAGCGTCAGATTTGCCAGGGTTTATTGCCAGCTGCCAGGTGAGGATGGAGAGGGGTTTTTCCACAAAAATGTAATAATAACAAAAGTGTTCAGTCAGAAACATGGGTAGGTTTTTACAGGCTGTTTTAGGCAGCCTTGACTCTGAGGGCCAGAATTGCACCAGGTGGGATTGTGGAAAACTCATAGGCCTGTGTTAGAAATGTGCCCCTGAGAACAGAGGCACCTGAGTGAGGCACTAAGGATGCAGGAGGCTTTTGAGGCAGACCAAGAGTCTCTGCTGCTGGATACATCCAGAGCTCTGTGACCATAACACTGAGTTTCTGCTTTGTTTCTTGATGTGGAATTTGAGGATTAGTGACTGAGAGCTGCTTGGTAGAGTGCTTTCTGCTTTAAGCACTGAAGCCACTGCACGACCCTTGACAAGATTTGGGGACCCAATGGCTCTCTACAACAAATTCTGGTCACCTGTGGTACTATTTTAGAACATTTTCAAATTACTTGACAAGGTACAAGTAGTAATGTGATTGACCCAATGTATTGCTAAGCTAAGTCACCACTAAAAGAGATTCCATTATTCCAGAAGTCTCTCAATTTGAGGCTCAGTGTGTTTTGAGGAAGTGAACAGGGAAAGATGCTGGCTGCAAATTAAGTGCCTGAGCACTGGTCCTCTGATTCATAAGGGGATCCTAAAACATAAATGACCAAGGAAGCGTTGTGCAAGGAGTGACAGTGGTGTTGCCTCTTCCCCACTCTGTCTCTGGCTTTCAAGCAGATCTCCAAGGACACAGCTGACAGCCTTTTCAGTCTCTTTATCATTAGCTGTTGTGAAAAGTTTCAGACTATTTTTTCTTCTGCCAGGTATTTTGTGTGCAGACTGGCAGGGTTGGCTTTTCCAGGAATATTCTCTTGCTGCCTTGTAGCTCCCAGGTTTCCAGCCCTTCTGTCATCTTGAGGCACAAAGACTCAAAGCTTTCTCTAGTTCATGTCTGTGTTGGTCCCAGCCAACCCAGTGAGATTTTTCACACAGTCCTAAAAATAACAACTCTGAACTTCACAGCGCTTGGTATTTTCACTCATACAATGAATGAACAGGGAACTTTTCACTACCCAAGCTGTTCCACACTATCCTTTGATTCACTCCTCATAGGATTGTTGCTCCCACAGTCACAGCATCTTTTCAGCTGGATGCTGTGGATCCTGTTTTCCAAGTTATCTGTCTGCCAGTTACACCAATTGGTAGAATCATCAAGAAATGGGAAATAGTTGGGTGGTTTCTAGATCATTGTAGAGAGTAAAACAATCCAGTTTGCCCTTACATGTCCACTGTCTCTTTCTTTGTCCCTTCCATACCTTGGCAGATTGCTAAGGTGCCTCTGTACCACCTCAAAAAGCTGCAGGGTCTGTCTTTCTCACTGTGCTTTCACCTCTCCTAAAAAAGTCAGTAAAGTTTCTTTTGCTATCAAAATTGCTTGGTTTGATCTGGGTGCAAAGAATCTAAAAAAAAAAGAAAAACCATTAAACAAACAATAACAACAAAACCTGGAAAAAGAAACCAGAAAGATTTTCTCTTCCAGACCTCATGTGTGTGGTAATGTATGTTTTCTTCTCTGTATTCCTCTCTCTTCTGGCATATTTGGAAAACTAATTCTGGTAAACTCTTAGGAGATGGGGCATATGAAATACCCACCTCATAAACAGAGTGGTTTGACACAGCATGAACAATATGTCCTTGCAAAGGAAGGAGCAGAGCCACTGAGTCCAACAGACCCCTGTCTTGTTCTGTTCCTGGCCAGCCTCATGCCAGGCTGCTGCTCGGGGACTTCTGGAAAGTCACTTCTCCCTGTGCAAAGAAGCTTCAGTCCATGGCACTTGGCTCCCTTCTGCTGAAGGTGAAGAGGTGCTGTATGAGATGGAGCTGGTGGTGGTTTTTGAGATGTTTATCTTGAGAAGTTAACAGAGCTGGTTTGCCAGTTGTTCAGTTATTATGACATTAAAGCATGCAAAGCACTTGGCTTTATTCTTTTGCTTACAACTAATGATGCTTCTGAATCATTAATTTGTAGGAAAAGTAAAGGTAGAAAATGAAGACAGATCTTGAGGGTTTTTTTTGTGGATTTGGTTTTTTGTGTTTAGGTTTTTTTCTGCAAGTTTGGGGATTTTTAAAATCTCTTGTATTGTTTTTTAAAGACCTGATGAAGGTCTGCTGTATTTTGCTAAGGATGGCTTGAACAAACAGACAAAGGGAGATGCTGCAATGCAAAAAGACTGTGCAGGGGGGTGGGTTTCAGTGCAGTCCCTGTCTGCATACAGAGGATTCCTCTCTTTCTGTTATATTTCCCTTGCTGGAGCAATCCCACTTGTATTAAGAATGCGGTGTTGGGTGATCTTGCAGGAATTTTCCCTCTTGGCATTACTCCTGTGTTTAGTCCATCAGGATGGAGTCCTGGGCAATGTCCTTGGCCATTGATGTAACCAGACTGGCAGTGGCTGTATAATTAGTTTTTCCCATGGACACCCAGGCTAGTCCTTTGTGAGCTTTGAGCTTGAGTTCAATGAGCAATTCAGCTCACTGCTACAAGACCCTGCTTTCACTGCCAAGAAAAAATTGTGTAAACACCTATAGGTGACTTCACCATAGGTTTCAGGTTCTTCTGCACCATCACAGCATCAAAGAGCAGGAGAGGCACACACATCCTCCTTTGCCCTTGAGATTCATCAGGAATGTTTCATTCCTCTAGAAGTTGCAGATCTCTTGCTGCTGAGCTATGAGGTCCATTTTTAATCAGTGAAGAACAGGAAAGTCATCAGTGAAACTGCTCGAGCCAGGAATGGGAAAGGCTTTTCAGGCATTATCAAAGCATTTAGCTTTTCAAGGTGTGGTTCAATTCTCTCTTCAGTCAGCATTTCTGGGTTGTCTCATATGTCTAGTAGGATGCTGCTGACTACTGTCTCTGATTTTATGTATGTAATATATATATATAGCATATATGTCTTTATTTCACCCACTGTGGCATAGGAATGGGTCATTTTGGGGTGACTGCCAACCCCAGTGTTGCAGTACTCATAATTTTGTATTGTAAGAGAACACTTAAGATTCTTTTCCACCAAAAATAGCAGATAATGCTATTACCAAGCCAGGACAAGAGTCTTTTATTGTCTTATTTTTATGTCAGCAGATTTCTGGCTTTTGCTGTCAGATTAGTCTGCTTCTTGCAGGGAGCAGAGGGATACAGAACTTGAAATGGCCGAGAAATCTCATCATCCCATCTAGACTTTAGGATGAGGGTGTTGTTTCCAATGTGCACTCTTGTGACTAAAGTTGCATTTTGGGATAACCGTGCCAGTGTGAATGTTAAAGCTGCAGTAAATGAGTGTGAAGCTGTGTCACTCCTAATGCTCCTGCCACCTGAGGAATTGCAAAGGCATGGCTGGGCCATGAGGAATCCTCGCTGGGTTGTGTAGGGTTGACATCCAAGGACAGCTGAGCACTGGTGCAAACTGTTGCTAATTCAGCGAGTTTTTCTCTTCTCTCCAAATAAATCTCCAAAAGCAGAATCCGTGGAGGCCCACATTTCTGTGGAGTTGTGATGCTCTGATTTTTTAGTCTCTTATGTTTCATGGGAGTTCAGTGTGGGATAGTTGTAGGAATTTCTACAATTTCTACAGGTACTGGCCATCCCTAACATATCTCTTTTTGGAGCCATTTCTGTCTTTATTCATTTGCTGACATTCCCTTTATGATCCATTCAGTGCTGGTTGTAAGACTTTAATTTAAACTGAAGGGGGTCTTTTGTTCAGCCCTACAATGCCCGTTTTAACTTTAACATCATTTAATCTGTTCCAATTCTGCATGAGAAGTGAAGAAGCAGGAAAGAAGGAAAGACAAGAGAACAAAAAGATTTGTGATGTTCCAGTGAATCCTATCTCCTTCTCAAGGTTTTGTGGATCAATATAGTTGAAAGACTTGATAAAAGCAAGAAGAAAGAGAAGCAAGAAGAGATGAGAAAAGCACTAGTGGAAAATGCTTCTAAGGAACTTACTATCTCTGCTGGTTTTTTTTTCACAAAAGTTACTGCTGAGATGTTTTTCTTTAGCTGAGAACTTACTAAATTTTAGAAGTGGTGTTGTCACCAGACATCTTGTACTTCTTGGATCAAATACTGTTTTGGTGTTTTGAGCACAGCCAGATTGTGATGCATTTAAAAACAGCTCAGTTTTTCACAATAAGATCTGAAATTGCTGAAGAAGTGAGTGCTGGAAACATATGCACCAAGTTTATTAGAAGGATGCGGAGAAATGATAAAATTATCATTTGGATGGGATCACAGTCATCAGTCCCAGCTTATTGCTCTTCTGGGATAGATGCTCTGAGTCTGAAATAGTGATTTTCTTACTAGAAATCACCAATATGCCAACACTACCATCGCTGTTACTTCTATTCCTGCTGGTTTGTGTTACAAGCTCTGGAAAGGTAGGATAGGAAAACATCACGAAGACGTCAGGATGTAATTTATAAGTAATTTACCAAGAGTTCTGGGGAATATAGTGTGCACCTTAGGGGACTGCTAAAAAAGAAGTGTAATTAACTTCTAGATTTTTCTGACAGAGTTTTCAGAGATTGAAATCTTTCTTAATGTACAGTGAAAGCAGCATGAAGTAGTATTAAAAAGAAAGGGGGACAAAAACTCGTTACAGGGAAACACTTGGTTATGATTATGGGAAGTAATTGAGCCCAGCTTGGAGTCATAAACTTGCAGTTCTTTTATGGGGTGTGAGCTGGGCTTGGACCAGATGGAGAAAGTGGTAGTTTGTGTTTCTCTTTGAAAACACAGGCTATATGCTCTGTTCAACCAGCCTGCAAATGGTTTTCAGGCTAAACAGGCTTTTTGTTATGGTGCATTGCATCACCTGGACTCCTTTTTTTTTAGAGCAAAAATCTCTTTTACATATACATATTTGCATGGTTTTTTGAAATATTTTCCACATTTCCTATTTATATGAAATATGGTTGCAGTTAAAATCAGTCTGGTGTTGTAAGATATGTAAGCATGTGCCAGCACCCCTGACAGCATTAGAAAATGTTCAGTTTTGCCAACATCATTATGTAGAGTTTAAAAAAAGAAAATTAGAAAAAAATCCAATTTAAGGAAAACTTTAAGGACAACATGGCAGAGAAACATGATCCGTGTAGAAATGCAAGCATGATTCATGCTTTACCTTTCTGAGCATGGATCTGAACTTTATTTCTCTTAGCAATGACAAAAACAGAGGGCATTTTGAACGAGGAAGTTCTCAGCAACAAGGAAAGGGAAATACTTGGTTTTGCTGATTTGCAGTCGGCAGCCAGTTCAAACAGTAATTGTCACTAAGGGGATACATATTCCTCTTAGCCTTCCTGTTTTGAGTTAAATGAGCTCTTAAATTTTGAGAAGGAAAACATTGTTTTTTCCATTTGCACATCAGAATAAATTAGATAGGACTAACTGGTCCCCACTGCCTGCTCTGCGTTCTGCTGCTGCATTTTTAAGTCAGGCTCAAGCTCCTGTTAAAAAGGCGGCTGAGGAAATATTTGAAATATCAGTATTTAAAGTATTTTCACCATGGCACAGAATTTACACCTCCATGAGATGGATGAATCAGTTTGCGTTTCACAGCTCTGACGTCTGGTGGCTGCACTTGTTTGGGGCGATGGCATCTGCCATATTTTCTATCTGGTGACCAAATCTGAACACTCACCCTCAATTCTACCTCATAGAACAAATCTTCACGTCACATCCAGAGAAAAAAGGATTTTTGTTATGTTTGTGCCTGAATCACTGGGGGCAGGTTCTTGTATCCTAAGAGATGGAGAACTCAAAAGCAAGGAGCATCAAAAAGGGGGAGCCCAGCCATGGATGGGGCTTTTTTGGGCTCAGGTCTGGTGAGCTCTGCAGATACAATGGGACTAGAGAAGTGCTTCACACACATACACCAGTGTTTGATTGCTCCCCACCCCGAAAATAATTTTATTAAGCTGCCCACTGCTTGGTACCTCTCAGAGTGAGTTTGTGTAGGATTTTTGGAAGGGCACAGTGTTATCCTTATGCAGCTAAAAAACTGTAATATGGGATAACGAATCTGGGAGACTTTAATGTAGCTTGACAAGAGTCCATTTCATGGTTGTTTGGAAGGGATGGAAGGGATTTGTGTTTTCAATCTCCAGAACACAGATGGCCCCAAAGGAACTCTTTGAAGCACAGCTTTTTATTATTAGTTTTACAAGATCCTTGCACTGGAATCATTAAGAAGATGTAGTACCTGGTGTAAATGTGCAAGTATCTGCTAGACCATTAGCTGTGGGAGACAGACTGATTATACTCAAAACACTTAATGCTTTTTTAACAAATTACTGTGAAAGTCAGTTGTTAAACAGTGTTGTTTCATTTTCTAGTAGCTCTGTGTAGAAACATTAGAGTCTTGCTGCTTCCCTTAATAAGGGGAAATGAGCCCTCCTGGTGCAATGGCCCTGCTTGAAAAGGTCATCAGCAACTATTTATCCTTGGTTTCTATCAAAAAGGGGGCTGTTTCCATGCTGAAGCAATAGCAATTCTTATCTCATTAAAAAGGGATTTAAATTTTTTGCTTTCTGATGACATTAAGTCATTCTTAGCAATCCTTTAGCCACTGAAGAATGAGAAACGCTTTTATAAAAGAGAGGCAGCTTGAGGTTCAGACTGCATTGGTGGTGTAGGCAAGACTTCTTGTGTCTTTGGCCAAGTAAAGACTGGAAAAGGAACTAAATAACTGTTGTCAAATATGCCAGAGGTGACTCTGGATCAGAAAGGAGCACTCTGTGTGCATGGTGAGTAAGAGAAGAATGACTAGGCTTAGTTTGCAGCGAGGAGAATCCAGGTTTTGTTTTGGGGTGCTGGTTTTCAAGTGGGAAGTACTTGTGGAAGTAGGTTGAGAATGAGCACATGAAATGTCCCTGTGGGGAGAGTCAGGGCTTGTCCCACTGCAGCTGCTGTCTCAGTCGTGGTGCCATGATCATGGCAGAGAGAAGGGAGGGGACAGTGCAGATGAAGTTGCAGAGGTAAATGTGGTGGTCACACAAAGCCAGATGGGGTGTGCAGAGCTTAAGACTTCTTACAGCTACATTAAACCAAATATTTAAGTTAACACAGACCCTTTCCCCTTCTAATTCCTCAACTCATTGCTCCATTTGCTTCTCCTCTGTGCTGGGTGAACAGTGAGCCTCAAGGGAGAGGCTGGGGAAGGGGCTTTGTAAACACACTGTGCTGACAGGAGATTTTATGCCAAGGATTGTTAGCTGGTGGAAAGCATCGGGATTTTCACTTGCAGAGCTAAACAGGGCCACAGAGATGAGGGTAAATTCAGAGATGAAAGTAGGAGGACTAGTCAGGAGGGGTAAGTCTGGGAACAGCTTCATGTTAATTATCATTATGCCTTGCTTGGATATCAGTTCAGAGCCTTGTCTGGAGGGTAATGAAGTGTCTTGGTAATAATTTGATTATTTCGGTTGCTAGGTGGAAGAACAGGGGTGTCCTCTGTACTATCTTCTTCCACGTTCTCCATAGGGTAGACTTGGGGAAGCCTCTGGTAGCTGAAGATGCCAGAGGAACCTGCTGCCACCTCCTCACATATTCTTGGAGTCCCCTAAGTCCCAAGACATCCTTGCATTAATGCATCTTTCTGAAAAACCAGAGCTTGCAGGGAATCTGTGTTGATAGAGGCCTTTTCTGTAGTATTCATGGCTGGGTTTTGTTTTCCTTCCTAATGATACAAAGTCCCAGAAGCAACCATGGGCACAAGGAAAAAGGCATGTTTCTTTGTAGAGGAAAAAAGTGATATAATCTTTAATTCCTCCTAGGAATTAAAAAGATAAGACTCTCATTACTCATATAGGGTTTTGATTTTTGAAAGAGCTGAGCCTCACAATCTAGTGGTGCCCAGAGGAAAGGCTGATGCTCTGTGACTTTAAAACAAGCTTTTGATTTAACACAGCATTTACTATAATCTTAGGAAGGTTGGCTGTGATGGTTTGACCATGCCTTGGATCACGCTTGCACCCCTTTCCAGCTGCTCAAGATCCAGCCCATGATGATCAACCCTTTCCTAAAATAAACAGCGCTAAATGTACAGACTCAGAGCCAAACATCATCATACAGCCTGACTGATTGGGATGAGCAACAGCCTCGTGCCTGTTTGTCTCATTGAAAAGACCACGAGGTGGATTTAGCTGTGTTACAAACAGCTGTGCTGGTGCCTTTTGCTTTGCAGACAGCGAATTTGAACAGAGCAATCTACACTGAGCACAGGGATATGTGCAGCACGGGGAGGGCACGTCACAGAGAAACTCCAGCCCATCACTCCAGCTATGGTTTCCAGAAAGTATCAGCCTTCTTTTTATGAATTGGCAGGAGCTCGACCCCATGAACCCATTAGTCATTAGCTGTGGAGGGCCGGGCGTTCCGGAGCTCACGGACAGTCAGCTGGGCTCTGCTGTCCCTCCCGATACCCAGAACACGTGAATTGAAATAGTTGGGTGATGTCACGCCACGGTGCCAGTGCGCCCGGGACACTGCTGCCAGGAATTGTCTGTCCAGGGGTGGTTTCCTTTTACAGCCTGTTGAAAGAATCATCATGCCGAGCTGCACATGACAGTTCCCTTCAAGAGGGCTGGTGGCTCCTTCGCACAGTCAGTATTTTTTAAACAAGGGAGCTTATCAGGCGGCTCCTGACCTTTTCCACATGAGCTGATCCACTGGGAAACGTTGTTTTGGTCTCCGAGGTTTCTGACAGCTGATGTATAAGAGCTCCGTGGCTGCAAGCTGGGCAGACTTTGACCTTCTCCCCGTGTCCACACAGACGTGCGGGGCAGTTACCGTACGCCGGAATTAAGGCTGGAAGTGCCTGGCGAGCGAGGGTCGGCAGCCTGCTGCAGGACAGCTCTCCACGAAGACCACAGCCAGGCACCTCAGAGCTGAGCTGCTGGCCAGCTGGACTTCTTTTGCAGCCACACTGTCTTTCTGGAGATTTATTTTCTCACAACTGGGCTTTTGGTGTAAGCAACACCTCGCCTTGCCCCTCGTCCTGCTCTTTTTCCTCCAGCCCCGGGCATGAGCGACAGCTGCCGCCACGCGAGTGCATGTTGCAGCTCATGAAGCGTTTTGGCAGCTTCAGAGGGAGCAAGAAGAGAAAGGAGCGATGCAAAGTTTTGGAGAGGCGCCACTCCGACCCCCATGGCCTGCCCGGTAAGGACCCTCTGCATCCAGAAAGGAGGGACATTGTTCTTTGGGAGAGGGCGATAGTGAATAATTGAGCAACGACGTTGTGCTCCCAGTTTCACTGACGGAACCGTGCAGTTGTTGCGTGGAGGTTATTTTGGTGTTGGTTTGCACCAGAGATGAAAATCTGAGCTGACACCTGTAACGCACATCAGCCATAACCTTTAGGAAGAGTGGTGGTACAGGAAGCTTTACAGTGGATCCTGTGGCATTCAGAAAGGGCTGTTTCCTGATGTCACTTGATAAGTTCTGTTATAGCTATTGAAACATGAATTTTAAGTAGAAAAAAAATTCTTATCAGTCCCATAACTAATGCATTTAAAAACATCTTTCTGATACTGCAGTTAGCGGTATAGTTCGGTGTTCGAGTTGCAATTAGGGACTGTTCTCTCTTAATCAAAAGCTTTTCCTGGCCACTGAGTGTTAGCTCCAGTACAGGTGCTGGGCTGTGTGTGTCAGAGAGTATCTGTGTGTCACACAGGGATCAGCTGGTCAGGAGAAAACATATTTTTCAACAGGATCTGGCTGTTTTCTTGATAACGGAGAAACACCAATTTTATTGCATTTCCTACATGGACTAATGGTAGCTGGTTCTCTGAAGACCATGAGTGTTACTGAGCAATTCTCTTCTGCGACTAAGAGGGTTAAAACTGATGTTACACTGAATCAGCTGGATAAGGCTCAGTTTAGAGAGGCTGACGTACAAAGGGTAGGCAAGGCTCTTTTACTCTCTATTGATTGGGAGTCACTGTGTCAAATCCAGCAGAATGATGAAGGTAGGAGTAGTGTTGGACCAACTGGATGGTGTGGAGACACACATGTACAATTAGTGATGGGGAGTTACAACTGTCGGATGGGAGTTACAACTGCTCAGGGAGATTGTTTTTCTACTATTTCATGTTTTGCAATTTATTTAGTGATTGGTTGTGTCATTTTTAAGTTGTAATCCTTGCAAACGTTTCTCCTTTTGTTCCTGTTGTGTGCAGTTAAGTGGTTTTAAATCTAAAACTGTGTACTGTGTCTTGTTCTGCATTTCCCAAAACCTACCTGAGGGTTTCTGTGGGAGTGGTAGGAAGGTCAAGGTGATGTGAATGAGAAATGACCCAGGTCTTTGGAGTTTCACAGTGTCAAAACCATGCACAAAGACAGATCACAGGGTTTATGCAACAAGAAGGGGAATATTTAGCTTAAAGATTGCCCAGACATAAAATGCCTTCCCAAATTTCTAATTAAACACCCTAAATTCTCATGTAGATAGAAACATACATGCAACTTGTTGATTGAATGTTTGATGGCACTTTGGACCACTAATTCACTGTCTTATTGTGGTTTCATCAACAGAGGGGAATAGCCAATATCTGCAAAAAGATTCACTAGCCAGAAGCACTAAACATGGTGTTGCATGTCTGCTTCCCCTGAGTCTAACTCTAAGCCCTGTCCTCAACTCCCTCCATGGAGAAAATAATTTGTTCTGCCCCAAAAAACCTGACTATATGAACTGTACTGACAGAGTTATATAAAAAAAATTGGAAGCGTAATGCCAGCAGTGCCAAAATACGTGCTCCTTCTTTTCCTCATCCCCATTATTCCAAATTTGTAGCCCGCTCCAGTGGTACACAGCGAGCACCAGGCAGAGTTTTCTGCACAGTTTTTACTCTACAGACTTTGCAGATGCCATTCTTGTAAGAGTGTGACCAGGTCAGCTCCCTGCACTTCCATCATCAGCAGAGAACTACTGAGTCCCAAGAGTGGGAAAAAGCAGATGGGATGTGTCTGGGGTACTGCCTTCCTTGGAGGCTTTGCTGTGGGGATTGCCTTTGCCATCCCAGCAGTCTGGGTTCCTTTCAGGAAATGGGTTAACACCCTTGCAAATGCCTTCCCCTCATGCCCCCCACCCCAATGGCCTTAATTAATTGCAGGGAAATGTCAGAACAAAAGCTTTGCATTATTTGCTGCATTTAATCTGTATCCTGTAGCTATTAGGCCTCAATAAACACTTTCTGAGCAGCTTTCAAGGGAACTGCTGGCATTCAGCAGGTTTTATGATCAGTATTAGTGTGTGCAGGAGCACTGGTAGCAGCCAGGCTTGGTGGCTCCTCAGGGCTGGTCACACACCAGCACATCCCATTTGGTTGTCATCTACCATCAGGGGTGAGAAACAAATGACAGCAGCCTCCTGTTGCTAAATGAGTTTGGATTGTATTCAGAAAAGGAGTGGAAAAGGAAACAAGAGGAAAATATCCCTCAATGCCCCAAAAGGGGTAATCTGACACCTGGACTGGTTGAATTTGAAATTTTTGATTTTTCTTGGCCACTTCTGTAAGTGTTTTAAGGAAGAATCCTCCAGTCCTTGTAAATAGGATTGGGCCAGTGCAGCTTCTTGGCTTCCCAGGGGTAGATGCCATCAGGCCACTGCAACTAAGATTATCAAGTAGTACCATTCTTCTGGGTATCAGTTGAGCTAAACCCCATCCCTCCTCTGCACCAGTGCAGAGGTTGCATCCTGGTGGAGAAATGAAGAGTGGCACTGCCAAGGATGGTCATCTCTGTAATTCCCTGGGTTTGGAGCCTTATAATCCTTTTATTCCAAGTGAACAGCAAGGGGAGACCTGAGTATGGCCAAACAGAAGCAGAGAACACACAGAGAGGGAAAGGAGAAAAACATGAATGAGCACCAGGAGCAAATGAGAGGAGTGAAGGCAGAGATCCCACAGTTTGCTCCAGGAGAGGAGCAGCCAACAGGGAGTCCTCAAAGCTTGAGCTGTCCACCAAACAGCAGGGAAGCTGATTTATGCAATAGGATTTTGGCAGGGCTGAGGATGGGGATTACCCAAAATTTCTCCAGCCTCTAGATCACCACTGCATAGTTTCCTCCTTCCTCTTGCAGTTGCTGTGCAGGGTTCTGGCAGTTTCTCCTCCTGGCCTCTCTCACCGCAGCTTGATGTGTTGTAAATGGATAGGCTCTGTGGCATTTCTGAAGGGGAAAAGTTTTTGACCCCAGAGGGGCTAATTGCTCTGCCCTTTAAAGGACGCCATGTATTCCACCAAGGACTGAGTGACATATGCAAAAGGAGTAATGTTTGAAGTGTTTTTTCCCTACCCAAGCCATGAGTGCCTGGCAAAGGAACCACTCTGCACCACATGTGGCTGCTGTGAGGCTGCACCAGGGCTGCCTTGTGCTGGGCATTTAGCCTCAAAAACACTCCTTTAGGAGTCTTCTAGCTGCATGGAAATGCCCAGGAGCTTCTCCTTGCCCATGCTGCTCCTCTTGGGGTTTGTTACCTTAATCAGGTGGCTTTTAATCATCAGGTGCCAAAGCTGAGCCCTGAACATGCCAGGTCCAAAGGGCTCCAAGCAAACCTCAGTGCTGCCCCTCAGCCCCTGTTGTGTCCCACCTCAACAGCACTCTTGAGCATAATTTCCCTGCAAGTTGTTATAATTAGGTACATATTGGGACTAAATTAGGAGTGAGCCTGCTGGATGTCTCAGACCCCAAAAAACACATGTGCAGAGATGCTTCAGCCCTGCCATGTGCATGAATCAGGTGGTCCTGGAGTCTCTCTATAACTTGCTCAGTGCACATGTTATCTCATGTCTCTGAGAACCACCATGGAACAGAATCACAGAATCACAGAATCACAGAATCACCAGGTTGGAAGAGACCTTCAAGATCACAGAGTCCAACCCGTGCCCTAACACCACCTCAACTAAACCATGGCACTGAGTGCAACATCCAATCTTTCTTTAAACACATCCAGGGATGGTGACTCCACCACCTCCCTGGGCAAACGATTCCAGAACTTTATCATTCTTTCAGTAAACAACTTTTTCCTAGCATCCAACTTAAATTTCCCTTGGCACAGCTTAAGACCGTGTCCTCTTGTTCTGTCAGTTGCTGCCTGGAAAAAGAGACCAACCCCCACCTGACTACAACCTCCTTTCAGGGAGTTGTAGAGAGTGATAAGGTCACCTCAGAGTCTTCTTTTCTCCAGGCTGAACAACCCCAGCTCCCTCAGTCGTTCCTCTTAGGGCTTGTGTTCCAAGCCCTTCACCAGCCCTGTTGCCCTCCTCTGGACGCGTTCAGAGTGTATCCACGTGTATCAAGCGTCTCCACGTCCTTCCTGACCTGAGGGGCCCAGAACTGGACACAGCCTCGAGGTGTGGCCTCACCGGTGCCAAGTACACGGGAATACGACTTCCCTGGTCCTGCTGGCCACACTATTCCTGATACAAGGGGAGGGGCTGCTGAGGCTCTGGAGTGCATCTGGGAGGTGCTGTGGGGTGTCTTTAAATACCCAACCTAAAGGGAAATGTCTTCCCCTCTCAGTCAAAAACTCAAGGGGCTTCTTCCATCTCTTGTCATGGTCCTTCCCAGACCCCGGGGGCTGGGTGTGAGTGTGGATCATTTGTCAAGCAGAGAAATTATACTCTTCCTTCCCAACAATGGGGGTGTGGTCATCCATGACCACCATGTGTAGGTAATGTGCCATGGTATGTGACCAGCTTGCACAGCTGTCCATGGGCAGGGACTGACACCAAACCAAAGAGCTGGTGCTTCACAGCCTCTCCAAGTGGAAACAAAAACCCAGGGGATAATTCAGCCTGGCTCTTGTCACCGTTTATTGACACAAGCCTGAGAACAGGGAAAGAAAACATGGGAGAAGTTCAGGGTGAAAACATGAAGCAGGGAAAGCATGATGGAGAAGCAATTGCAAAAATTAAGCAGGACTTGATCTCTTTCTCTTCCAGCCTGGAGAGATGCAGCTCACAGAGCGCTTCACCCCGAAGTGGGTGGTGCTGCATGTGGGAGGATCAGAGATATTTATTTTTCTCATTCTGGTGGGATGTTTTTTGTTATGAGGCAGTGGGGGAGAAATCATAGTGAAAAAATTTCTGAAGAAGCAAATGAGAGTGAAGGAATTGCTGCATGTTACAGCGCTGCCATAAATGACCTGAAAGAGCAAAATCCAGTTGCTCCAGTAAAGCAGCTTAAAACCACCATCATCAGAGACTGGGCATGAGAAACTGAGACAGCTTTGGTTTGTTAATGATTTTCTCTACTGGTTTTCATGCTCTGTTGAGCTGACAGTGATTTTAGAAGATGTGCAGCCCCAGCTGATCAGTACTGATTAATCTTGTATTGCAGAGAGCACTGAGACCTGGAAGCTGTGAAATTTCTATGGCTGGTTGCCGGGAAGGAGAAAAGCAGTGACAAGCCTGATTCAATGTCTGAGGCTTTTTAATTTGCCATTTTCTGCTTCCTTATAGTCACTGTCCTGGTGCTTTCTGGCACATCCTGGCTTTGTGCACAGCTTTGAGGCATTCTGAATGGGGGGGAAAGGACTGTGGCCATGAAGCAGTAGAAATAGCAAGGTATTTTCAAGCAGGTACCTGTAAATTCAGATAGTAATAAACCCCATAAGACTGCCACTGATTTGGTGGAAACTGAAATGGAGGTAGATTGAGCAGAGTGCATCATCCTGCCTCTGCAACCCTTTGCAGGCTTAAAGAATATGTAGACTCTGCCCTCATGATGAGTTGTCCAAGAATGCAAATTCTCTGAGTAATTTATTTTCAAAGAAGTTATTTTTGCCTGAAGGGCAGGTTAGACATGTAAAAATACAGTATGTTCTCGAGGCACAGATTTCCAGATCAGTGCTGCAAATGAATCTGCCCACTGACTCTTCTTCCCAGTCCTGCTCCAGGCAGCTCTGTGTGTCTCACCACAAAGTTTGGTCAAAAATATCTGTATTACTATAAATGACTGAATTACTCAGCACTGACGTGCTGTTGTCAACAACGTGGTGGGTGAGAGCAGCAGGGCCAAGCCTCCCTTTTGATGGGCTGCTTTACAAACTGTGCAGGTTTTTGGGCAGGGAGATCTCCAGTCTGGGAGCAGTCCATGTGGTTCTGGTCTTTGTTGCTGCTTGTGGGTGCAGTTGTTTGTCCCCCAGACACAGCAATGGCAGAAAGACTTAATTTTTTACTGTCTGAAGGACACTTCCCTGTAATTCTGCAACTATTCAAATAGTGTTATTTGAAAAGCAGGATAAATGTTATTCTTGAAAGAAACAAATTAAAAACAAATCTTGGGATTGGATCTGAGAAAAGATGTGAAATGCAAGTATGGGGAGGAGTTCATTGAAGTGGAAAAGGAGAAACTGAGATAGAAGGAAGCTGGATACTGACTGTGAGTGAAAGAGGGTGCGGATCCTGCCTGTTTCTGGCGGCATATGATATTTATGTATTTATCAGAATTTCCTTTTTCCATCCTCCACTTCTGTTATCTTCAGGTAACAAGTCATTTCTGATAAGTATGTAAGGCTGGAACACTATCTCTGTTACTTCTGATAGAAATAAATATCTGATTCATTTTGAGGCTGAAATAAAATAATGTAGATAAGACTTTCGTGTGTGACACCTCAGTTTAACGAACACAGCCTGGAGTGCCTTCATGATGGATGCTGGAGGGTCACAGCCTAGATACTAAAAATCACTGGAATTACTCATTTCCATGCATCCTCTCTCATCCTTATTACACCAGCTGGGAGTAGCGTAGAGATAATTTTTTTCCCTGCTTTCCCTGTACTTTCCAAGGCTTCTCACTTCAAAAGAATATCTGCATGAGAAGCTGTTATCCTAGACTGACTTTCTACTTATTTGAATGTGCTAAGCTAGACCACAATTTATTTATACTCCCATGCATCTGTATTACAAATCCTGTTGCCAGACTTTAAAAGCAAATTTCAAGCCCAAGTCTGTTTTCACGGCCTAAAATTGCACTTGACAGTAGCATTTACGTAGGTGGGTACTTTAGTTTAATTAGAAATCAATGTTTTGGACTATTGACTCCTTGCTCAAAGTTTCAGTGAATTGCCCAAGAGAGCAGTTTCAAAGATGTTGTTAAGGCAGTTTGTTTGTCAGGTTTAGTGGATCAGCAAATCCCAGGAATTACCAAGATTCAGCTATTTGCTACTTTCACCTCTATTCTTGTCCAACCTAAAAGCAGTTCAAGGACTTAAAAGTGCTCGTAGTGCTGAGATTGAACGCCTTGAAATTGTTTCAGCCGTTTGATTGTCATTCCAGAGTCACACTGACATGGGAAGGCTTCGGTCTCGGTAGATGAAGGGCTGCTCTGTGAGATATCGTGGTGCAGCCGGCTTGGCTTGGCTCAGGGGCCTCAACTCTCCCTGCTGGAAAGGTCACACAGCCTTACTTGGTTTAAGGACAGAGCCCAGCGCTCGCACCGGAGAGTTCCCATCCTGTCCTTTTTCTGCTCCTCCTTTGATAAAGTCGGGGCAGTTTAGCTGGAGGAGGAGTGATGGGATTAGCTGACATTAATTAATAGCATCCTGTTGTTTCTTCGGAGTTTTTTCCAGGCGCTGGAAAACAGCTGCTTCCCAGTGCTCTGTTCCCTGTGGGGCAACAAGGACCCTTTTGACACACTCGGA
Source organism: Gymnorhina tibicen (assembly GCA_013399875.1). Taxonomy (NCBI): domain Eukaryota; kingdom Metazoa; phylum Chordata; class Aves; order Passeriformes; family Artamidae; genus Gymnorhina; species Gymnorhina tibicen. The sequence goes on along the minus strand of VXAZ01006720.1, from coordinate 1,034,151 downwards.
GCTACAGTCACCGGATTGTTGAACAGATCCTGCCCATCTGGCCCCGTGGTTTTATTTCAGTCAGAGCGAGAATGATGAGAGTGAACCCAAGATCCCTGTGACAGTCCTGCCTCTCCTGGAGGGCGATGCTCCTGGAGAGGAACAGATGATTTGTGACATTTTCACTGCTTGTATAGAGTATAATTAGAGATAATAAACAAGAACAGGGCAATAAATCAATTCAAGAAATATAGATGAGGCAGAAATGAGATGGCAAGTCAAACCGAGACATGAAGGAGATGGAAAGCTTGCAATGGCAGGATTCTTGCTGCAGCAGTCACAACAAAAGTTGGGTGGGTGTTCAGAGGTGAGGGTTGTACCAGTCTCAGTGAGAGAAGGACTGAGTTGAAAGGATGAGAAGCTGGAATAAGGGACTTAATTGCATTACTGAATTTAGAGATGGTTAACATCCAGGGATCGGTATGGGGACTGATAATGTTCATCAGGGGCCTGGGTGGTGAGGTGAGCCTGCAGCAGGACATGCTGGGTCCTGACTCCCAGTGAGTCAGTCACCCCAGGACTTGGGGTTGTGGTGGCTATAATCTGGAAAATGATCCAGAAATGTGCTGGAACTATCAGTAGATAAACCACATACTGGGCTACATCAGGAGGAATGGAGCAATCCAGTCTAGGGAGTTATTATCCTACTCCACCTTGGCCTTGTGGGGCTGCACCTGGAACAAGGTGTCCAATTTCTGGTTTCCTCCACCAGAAGGACAGAAGGATGCAGGGAAACTGAAGAGGGTTTTCCTGGAGGGCTGTCAAAACTTCTTTTGTGACCTAAAGCAGATGTTTTGGGATCTGTGAGTAGAGGCTGAGGAAACTGGCAGGGGTTTTGTGTCCAACAGAGAGAAGACTAAGGTGCAATTTAATAGCAGCTGGCAACTACCTGAAGGGTAGTTTCAAAGGTGATAGAGCCAAACTCTTCTTAGTAGTCACAGATGGTAAAAGAAGGTGGAAAAGTCAAGAGTTTGTGGCTGAGGAGGATCAGACTCAGCAAAAACTCCCTCAAGAGGTTGGTGTGGTACTGGCACAGGTACCTAGAGAGGCTGTGGCCTCCATCCTAAGAGATTTTCAAGACTCTTCTAATCAAAGCCATGGTTGACCTGGTCTTGGTTGATACCAGACCTGTTTTGAGTGGGACATAGAAGAAGAGGCCTCCAGACATCCTTTCCAACCTACATTTCTGTGATGCTCAGTCTCAGTTGCAAGGAAAGCTGAAGTTGCAAATATTGTGGCTATACATCTTTTCCCACCCAGTTCTCAACGCAGGCACAAAATTGTTCTGGTTTTGATGAATATTCACAAACAGGGTGACTTCTTGGTAGAGACAGATGGGTGTGCTTGTACAGCTGATTTGGAGAAGGGGACCACTGTGAAGCCCAAGACCAACACCAATATATTTATTGGTCCAACAAAGGCAGCAAGATGTGTGTATTTCCTACAACAGGCACCCAGGCTGCCTTCTGGCTGTTTCACGTGCATTAAGCATCACCCTGAGAGTCCTGGGCAGTTTTTAATGTCCCCTGAGCTGAGCAGTGTCTGGGCACCCCCAGCTGCTGCCCCACGTCAGGAAGTGTTCATTTCCCAGCCCGAGGAATTGCAGTGGGACTCAGTTTGTATCAGCTATCTGTCACTATAGCAACTCCTCACTTAACCAGTCCCCGCACTAAAAATAGATCACCTTGATCTCAAGGAAAGAAAACCAAAGGAAATCAAAAAGGGCAGTGATAGCAAGAGCTGTAGAGTCAGGTATTGACTGAAGTCTGGAGCATTTGAAACCTCTTAGGAATAATCTGTCACATAAAACAAATATTTCAGGGGAATCTATTTATCCAGAAACCCCTCCGTGCCACTGGGTTTGAAGCTTTCGCAAAGGACATGCATGACTTTTTATCAGAGGGATGTGTTTGCAGCTATCACCCAGCACACGGGATGTGAAACCCTGTGGGATGTTGTTTAGCTGGTTAAGACACGTAAGGGGTCTTATCTCCCCAGTAAGATCTGCAGCTCTGTCACTAGAGCTGATAGCCTCCTGCGCTCCTGTATATGAGTTATCAAAATCCCTACTTGTTTATGAAATTGTTGCTGGTGTCTGGAGAAGTCTGTGAGGGACCCAAACCTGAAAAAAGCCGAATGCTGTTGGCGAAGTCGCCGCTATCTCACGTTGCAGTTAAGGGGAGTTGAGCGTTTTGGCACCTGATAGGGACAGGGCCCTCTGTAAGGGACGTGCAAATGATACTTGATCTTATTTTTCCTCCAGACCCAGCTAGTGCTTACATCTTATCCTGGTGAACATAGGGCAATAGGTGTGAAGGTAGAATAGCAACGAGATTAAAAGCTTGTTAAAGAACTACAGAATTAACTGAAAATGCCTTTGGTGGGAAAAGAACAGAACTTCCATAAAGACAGCTCATAAATCACAGGCAGCACATCTGATGCTCAGGAAAGGGTTAATTTAGCTTCTAGAGATGACTGGAATTAGCATCTTGTATTCAGCATTATCAGTCAGCAAGAGTTTGCTCTTGATAAAGGGCCAGATTATTTTAATGACCTTTTAGGGCTGAGAATTTGCAGACATAGCTGATACTGAAATGTGTAGGTGCTTCACTGCCCCTGCCCTGTATATACTGATTCTTGTTTTATTTAGTATTATAAATTGTATCTTTTACATTTAGTTAATCTTCCAAGAACTAAGATAAGCAGCTTTCAATGCTGACATGCACTTGTGCAGCAGGGGAGGGTGAGAGATGGCACCAATCCCCATTCCCTCCATCCTTTTCAAGTTTACAGCATATTATTTGAAGGCAAAAAAAATGTAGCAACCAATATAATTACATTTTTTGACTGTACTTGAGATCCACTGCTTTTACACTGTCTGGGGATCAGACCCATAGAGCTCACCTCTCTCTTCACCAGATGATCTTTTTAATCAGCTTTGGAGCTGTGAAGGAACTGCATTGCAAAGTTATGAGATATCCTAAGTGTATTCCCAAACAGCAGACATGGAGGTGTGAAAATAGAAATGTAGGTTTTGCAAACAGAAGAAAAGAATTCATTGAAAAGGCCCTGTGATGCTAAGGCCATAAGCCCACCCCAGGCATGACTCCAGCCCTCTGTCACTGCATTTTGGGGAGCAAAAGCTTCATCAGCATTTGAATGAATATCTCTAACACACAGATATTAATGAGGAGGAGATGAGAACAAATGGACTGCACGTATCATTCAAAGACTTGTACAGGCATAGTCAACAAGTCTTCTGGAGATGCTGGTTGCCATCACTCAAGGTGACAGTGCTCTATTTGCCAAAAGGCAGAAGTTCCCCCAAATTGCAGGAGTTAGTGCCAATAAATGCCCTGTCTAGTGCTCTTCATCCCAGCTCCAGCCTGGCAGCAGATTTGGCACAGTTACAAAATTTGCTGTAGGAAAGAGCAGGGTACCCAGTACCAGTATTCTCCTCACATGATATTTTCATGACAGTAAACTGGTTTTTACCTCACTTAGCTGGTAAGATGATTAGAAGTGCTTCTTCTGCCTCTAAAGAGGCTGCTGCTTCCACTGAGATGCAGAAGAACTCCCCTTCATACCCCAGAGCAGGTGACAGCTTTCTCCTGCTGTCAGATTTGGGTTTATTTTCTTCCTTTCGAATAGGATACCAGAGTTTTCCTTTCTATCAGCCAGGTCCTTGTTTAAAACTTTATGGAGATCCTTCCTGGCAGCGGTAATAGGAAAACTAGAGACTATGTGAAGTCTGTTTGAATTTAAAACTAAGGGCTGTAAAACAAGGGTCTTACTGTAAATCTTTACAATTTTTTCTAAAAATAAACACCAGTCTAATACAGAGCACAAAGTAAAGCAGCAAGATACCCATACAAGAAATCCCAGCAGCATAAACTAACCTTGAGATGTAGGAGACTAATACAGAAAAACTGTAAAATACTCAAGACTGACAAAACTAATCCTAACTGAGGAGACTTGTAGAGAAATGATGGTACTATGGAAGTGAAGTGCCAGCTGAAATGAAAGCCTGAAAAACAATGACTGAGCAGCACTCTTCAATATTTGATTACAAAACTCTGGGAGATCAAGAGATGCTGCTTCTCTGTTGGGGGGAGCGGGTGAGAGCTGGTGAGTGGTCAGGACCTGAAATGATACACCTGGTGCTTGCTCTCAGCCAAAAATTAGATCTGTGAGGCTCATACGTGAAGGGGAAAGCCAGCCTAAACTAGAAAAGAATTAGACTGAAGAAATCATACCAGTGGAGGTTTTTTCCTCTGTGTGGGGATGGGGAATAGCCTCAGTCTCACTGCAGCAGCCAAGGTGGGTTTGTGTCCCTGCCTCATCCCTGGGTGACCACAAAGACCTGAGTGTGCCTCTGCTGCAGTCTTGCTGTGCAGAATGACTCCACAGAAGCCAAATTTAAGTTATCTAATTGCCAATTTAAAGGAGAGTAGCAGCTCCCTAAATGCCCAGTAATGGAGTTCATAATTCACTGCTTCCCGGGCAAGCCCTGCGGCTGTGCTGACACGGCGTGTCCGAGTGCTGTGTTTAAAGGTGACTTGGATCCATCCTCTCTGCATTGCAGGCAGGACAATTCCAGCTTGCTTTTTCCTCCCCAGCTTCTTTCCTAATAGGAGTCAGGAATCCACCAGGTCTGATCCTCTCACTGCTGTTGCAAGATCTTGTCACCATAAACAGGCCACGTAAGCTTGGACTTGACTCCTCACACTTCTGAAAACAGCAGCCTGAGCCCCTCATCCTAGGTTCCAAAAGAAACACAAAAAGGAGGATTTGACCTCAAAAGGCATTAAATACTCTGCAACAGTTGGTGCTTCTGAAAATCAAATTTAATGCCTAATGTCTTTTTACCCCTTCTTTGAAGACCTTGTCACAGACCCCTGACGAATTGAAGCAGCACATATCAACACACATAGGTGGCTGAAAGGTTTTGGCTTAATAACATGAGCAACTCCTTTTCATTGTGTTATTTGTTCAGCTGCAGATCATGGAGTATCTCTGAAAGATGGGCACCATTAGTATCATGTCACAACTGGTAAAGTTTAGGCTGTAGAAAATAAGGTGTTTTATCATAACCATCGTGTGGATGGCACTAGGATAAAGGCATGTCCCGCTTGGGTGTGAGGTTTCATTACTATTTTTACTGCTTTGAAACTTATTTTCAGTTAGAGCACAAGAACAAGTGCACCAGGTCAGGCCAATTATCCATCCAGTTCAGTCTCTTTTTGTGCCAATTGCCACTGACACAGCTAGTGTAAGAACAGGACAGGAACATAAAGGCCATGTTTCCCATTGTACTCTCCCAGCCTCCAGCCCTTTGTGGCTCACATCCTAAGCTAAAGCTGGTGTTTAGGAGGCTTTAAATAGTTTTTTTCCAGGATCTTGTCCAATTTCATTTCAGAATCAAACTTCTATCACCAACAATGACACCTGTTCTGCTGTTTAGGAAGTATTTATCTGTATTTCCTTTGAGCTTCCCACCAGATAATTTCATCTGATGCTCCTTTCCTGTTTGCCATCTCCATGCCATGCCAAATTTTACAGGCTTCTGTCATATTCTTTCCTTGCAGTCATATTTTCCTAAACTGAAGAGTCACTCTGTACCTTTGGTCAGCCTTTTCTGCATCTTCTCTGGTTTTATTGAGTCCTCTTTGAGGCTGCTCAGTAGAAACCCAAAGTTATCTATTGCAGTGTATGACTGCAGGTCACTCTGCACCTCTGTATCATGAAGCTGCCTTTGAGCACAGCCCAGAAGTGACCAGTTAGACAGGAGGAGGCCACCCCTGATGCTACCCTGGGGCCTGACCTGTAGAGCTTGACACAAAAGAAGGTTATTTTTATTCTGCAGCCCATCCATTTACCTCTGTAGATTGTCCACTCTGGTATGCAACCCTTGGCCACCCACATCACTGCTTACCTGAAAAAAAGTGAGCTTGACCTTTGTGGTGTATTTTTCTCCTACACTGATGAACAAGGAATGGGTACATTTCTGAGGTGGGACATGTAAGGGGAAAAGCATTTCTTGGCTCACTGATAGGATTAGGAAAGTAGCTTTGTAAGACCTGTAATAAGGATAGTCAAAAATAGTTCCCTGTCTAGCAGATGGGAAAATGATAAACCTGAAAAGTGTTATTATGTGATTTATCTATCTGGAAGATTTAACTCAATAGCTGGAAAGCTTTTTGCAAAGAAAAGGCAGAGATCAGACTGCCTTGAAGACAAATTCAACTGTGCACACAACTGTGCCTATAGTAAAATAATTCTCTGAAAAGTGGAGTTGTATATTTATTATTTCCTTGGCTTGTGTCTGACTATCTAATCAGTCTTTGTGCATGTCAGCAGCACATCCATAATAAGAAAGTGCTGTGTGGATTGTGTGAACTGGAATTAGAAATGTGATAATCAGCCAAACCGTTGGAGGCAATGTAAAGGCTGCCTGGCATTTGCATTCCTCTAGCTGAGGAGAAAAACCTTATATGTGCAAATGAGTTGTTGGGGTTTTTTTTCCTTCCTGATATGTTATAACCAAATTTCTCCTGGAGCAGCACTTCCCTGACAGCGGGCCAGCTCACACTGGAGTGCCTCCATGCCTGGTTAGACCTGTTCCAGCCTGGTGGTGACAGCTGAGCTGTTACTCATCTGGGAGGTGATGTGGCAGATAGAGGCACAGAGATGTATAAATGCCATGGGAAAAAGTGCTTCTGTATAGGGCCCACGGTCTCATCGTAAGGAGACCACAATTAGGATCAGAAAATCTATTTTCCCGTCTGTACAATTCTGATAATATTAATCCATCCCATCAAGATGTTCTGAAACTAAGAATTACAAAAGAAGCCTCACTTTGTGATCCTCATGGTGCCTCAATATCCTAAATTGTTATCGATCCTGAAGCAAGGGATCTGCCAGTTACCTGGTTATTCTTCAGCCTCAGGATTTTCTGTCCAAATCCTCCTTGGCTCCTTTCTTCCCATATTTGGATTCACATCACTGTTACAAGGTTTTTAAGGTATAAGGAGAGACTGCAAGCAAAAGTCTGATGTTGCAGAGGGAAGGTGTGAAGTGCTGAGCAGGTGAAAGCAAGGTTAGAAGTGATGAGTAAGACAAGTTCAGCAAAGTCTGATCCAAAATTCAATAGCAGCTGTGTGTGGCTACCACACCTTTCCTGGGTGCAGGAGGGGAGGTGTGGGTGAGCCACTGCTGTGTTGCTGTTCAGTCCCTGAGTTCAGCCCTACCCATACCCAGTGTCCCTGCTTGTCATGGTAAGGAAATGAGACAGAAATAGGTGAGACTTGAAATGTAGAGCTTTTTCACTTTAAAGGTTTTTGTGACAAGAGCTGTCCTGACAGACCCCAGGGCAGACATCACTTATCAAACTGTTCTTTAATGTATATCCTTGTAAGCCATTCCTGGAAAGTATTTATCTATATTTATAAAATGTCGAATTTGACATTGCTCTATACACCAAGAACATCCTCCTCCCAAAAGCTGCTAATCAGCTAAATGGAAATGAGAGAGGTTTTGCATGTTTTAATGGTTTCGATAACTGAAAGATAGATGAGGTGTCAGCTCACCCTGCAGCAGGGCAGACTTCTGTCCCTTGTTGGGTTACATGACCCAACACAATCACCCTCCTGCCATGAAGAGCTGGATATTTTAAGTTCTCAAGGGCTCAGCTTGAGAGAGGGAGACAGAACAAACCCCCTTTATGCAGTTCTAAAGGCATAATAGGACAGGTCTGTGTCCCTTTTTTGGTTTCTGAAATTCAGGCTCACTATCCCAGCCCAAACCCCCTCCCTGATGTTGTGTTTAGTGGCAGGTGCCAGAGCTCGTGCTGGCTCCACTGGCATCTGGAAGGACAGGAAATACGAGGGGAACTTTAAGCCTGCAATCTGGGAGACAGTCTGAAGAGCCCGTAGCTAAGACACTGTTCGCTGATGATTGGAAACAGGAACTCACATGGAGTTCTTGGATTTATTCCATTGTCTAGTGGCAAAAGGAACATTTCAGGACAGAGGAAGCTGATTATGTTCTTTGCACTAATATTCTTCATCAAAGACACTGAGATGTCTTTCTGGTTAAACAGAAATACGAGCTGACAAGTGTAGATACACTTGAAAAATAGCAAATCTCAGCTCTGTGTTGCTTACTCAGGCATTGTGAAGGATGTGAGAACAGAATAGCTGATTGTATTCAAATGCAATATTTTGCAGGAAAGTGACACGACGATGCAGATCGATTCCCCCCTTGCACTCAGTCTCCTACAGCTCCTTTCAGCCTTGAGAAAAGACTTGACAGAAGAAATCTGACCCATTCTATTTTCAAGTCCCTTAGGTGAGGTTGTTCAGGAAAGTGTGTTGTCATAAGAAGAGGAATTAATGTAGCAGATGAAAATCAGAGTTGTGTTCACTGCACTGGTAGCTTGAGTTTCACCCCAGCTGACTCCTCCTCACATGCACGAGGTTCTAACTTCGATTAAGGGATGCTCTAAAGCTGAGCTGCTTTGCTCAGGGGGGACTGTGTTGCTGACACTCAAACTGGAGCAGGGAGGGGCAGCTGAACTGCAGAGGGGCTGCTCTCGCTGCTGACACTGCTCGAGTCAGTAGGTCTTTTTTCTTTTTTTTTTTGCTCTCATCCACAGGGAAGAAATCAAATCTAATAAACCCTGGCTAACAGTGGCAGACAGCTCCTACCAGAGAGGGCAAGGAGCACAGACAGGGTAAGAGGGTAACAAGGGGATGTGAGGGACTGTAGCAGAATGGTGTCAATAATTGGGGAATTCGACAAAGACTAATTGTATATACATGCAATGGTTTTAGTGTTACTTACCCAAAACACATTTTGCCTAAATATTTCTTTTCAGGAGTCTTACTGTAGCAGTTCCAAAGAGTCTTTATGATCTATTTTCTCTCTGCCATAATGTATCATGGTCTGGGGTATCAATAACAATTTCAGTCTTGATTCCCTGTTTTTTACAGAAGATGAAAAGCCTCAGCCACAGAAAGATGAAGGAAGTCCATCAGGATGGATTCAGTATCAAAACCCGAACTGAAATTTTTAATTTTTCTATTTCTAATTGCACTTCTCTGCTCACACAAAGGGGGACCTTTCTGCTGGCTGGCTCACCGAGTTTGTGTGTAACAGGTGCTTCTGTTTAAATTAGCATTCCTGAACTCCCATTTTTCCTGGGCTTATATAGATCACATCACTCATTTAGTCCTGCTTGTTGCTTGTGAAGACTTTGGAGAGTAGACCAGACAAACTACATCTCCTCCTTGGGTTACAAAGCAGGTAACTCAGGGCCTGGTTTGCTCGGGATGCCTTCAGCTGTATCAGTGCCTGTTTTCCATCTGCATATCCAGGGACAGCGTTTTGTGCTCAGTTATCTCATGCACGTAACTATCCTCAGGTCTCCCATCAGTATGTGTTTCCCATGGGCAGCTGCATTTGCAGAGATCTTTGTTCATTTTTCCAACAGAAATAGTTTTATGAAAGGTAGGAGGACAAACACTGACTTTCTGCTGAACAGTGATTTAGTTATTAGCGAGTGAGAGCAAGCAGAGAAATTCAGGCAGAATAGGATTTTTGTTGGTATTATGTCCCTTTAAATGTGGGATTATATTTCGAGGTTTGGGAAAACCAACTGGACACGTGAAATAATCCTTAATTTTGCAATTATGACAGATATTGCTGAGCACACAGAGAGGAAACCAGCATATTTTAATGCACTTTGTTGACTCACTCGGAGGAAATCTGAAGGCCTGTGTGAGTGTGTCTGCCTCTGACACGCTGTGATGACTACAGCCACCTTGCAGGTGTACTGAGTAGGCTTTAATTTAGTTAAATCAGGTAACCCTGTGGCAGGGAACTCTCTGCATAAATACCCCGAGGTGCTGGCAGGCCTGGTGAGTGCGTGGTTGCGTTTTCACATCTCTTGGTTGTGGTGCAGACACGCTCTTTATTGCAGTCACTATGTTGTTTGCCCAGATTTTTTTGTATTGTGAAGTTTAAAAAAATGCTCAAGAAAATATTCTGCTGAGTTTCAGATGACTGGGATTGCCATTTCAGATTGGGGTGTTGATGCATAGACTGCTTAGACCAGAGGGAGAGGAAATGAAAGGTTTAGATTTTGTTGATCAGAGCTTGCTGAGTGATTTTGGTAAAATCAGATAAAAATTTTCCCATTCAGGTGCTGGCAGTTCATTTCCTAAAGCCCTGTGGAAAAATGCCAGAAGAGTTTTCAGTAGTAGAATCCAGTGAGTGCCCTTTGCCTTAGCTAAGGCACTTGGGCAATTACTTAAATAATTTCTATGGATTTGGGTGTCAGATCAGGTTTGCAGTTCTTGCCTTAAGCTCCCTGTTTACCCAGCTGGCAAAAAACGTGGAAGAGTGAGCTCCCTCCTGCGAGGCTGCATTTCATAACAGGGCTGAATGCAGAGGAAGGGCCTCATTTGGCAACAATCTCACTACATTCACCATTATCACCAATCTTCCCTAATTTAATTTAGCTGAACTATCACTATCTGATGCACATTAATATAAGATGGAGATGTGGAGATTCATTGATCCGAGACAAATATGAAATGATGGTTGATGCATTGTAAGGCTTTTGGAGAAGGAGCTGGTATGTGCTGTCCCTTTGCTGCAGCCCCAGTAAGTTTTGAATCGTCCTGCAGTTCTGGGAATGAGTCTGCAATTGCAGTGTCCCTTTGCTGTGGGTATTTCTGTAGGGAGAGGCTGCTGTGCTGGAGCTCATGGACTTGATTTTACCAGTGCAGTCAGGGAGGGAGAAGCAGGACATGCAGCCAAGAGTCTGAAGTCAAAGGCGTGCCGATGCTTCCAGAAAGGAGGTGTTGGTGGCACAAGTAGTAATGCAATGTGTCAGCAAACAGCAAAAAAAAACAGGAACAGGTTTTCTTCCCCAGAAAGCAAGTTTCTGAGAGCTCTCTGAAAAGGAGGTGGAAGTGTCAAACTCCCAGAACAGGAATGAAAGGAGCAGAAACTGTGAAAGTTGTTTGGCTTTTTGCTTTCTAACTCCCTGTGTTTCATTCTAATGATTTAATGGGCTGTCGAAGGTACGTGGGTGAGTTCTTGGAATCTAATCCACCTGTAAAAATCTCAGCTGGTCCTGTCAGTGCTCATTAGCTGACATAGAGCTTCCTTCATTTCAGCCTTTCATCTCATGATAGAAGAGGTTTGCAGGTGGGGCCTCTGGGTAGGTTTCCTGTCCTGCCTTCTTGGGCACATGCTGAGCATGACTCTTCCAAAAGCAGACTCAGTGTGAATCAAGCTCATGTGATGCTTGAACCTGAAATACACGAGCAGCTATGGATCACAAACTTCTAGGGTTTCGAACTCCCGCGATTTTATTTTATATATAAAATATATGTGACTAGGCGTCCCTGTTGTCATATGGTTTCAACACAAATATTATGCCACGTTAGGCACAGAATTTCAGTTGTGTACAGGGAATGGTGACGTACAAGAGTCTGAAGCAGTGTGGCTGTACACAAGTAACTGGTGGCAGACCAGGGACACAGCATCTAATGTTGGGACCCATTGTGCTTTTCAGGGAGTTATTCTGTGTCCATATTGTTTTTAATGCTGTAAGTAAATGCAGGTTTTCATGGCATTAAAAATCACAGCAGAACCTCTGAGCTTAGCTTTTCAACACTGTAAAAGCTTCCTTATGTGAATAAATCATGGAGGAACTATTCATAGCAATAACTGCTTCTCCCAGCCCTAAGGATTTCTATTTTATTTTGCATAAACCTTGCCATACAGACAGGACAGGGAGCATCTGTCCCACTAACGTTATGGAATTCAACTTTTTATAGGAGATAATATTGAAACGTAGGCATGGGGGTGGATGAGTCGGAGGTGGCAATCAGCAGAGGGGCTTCAGGGCAGAAATGTATGGCTATTTCTTACTCCAGGATCATATTTGCCTGGGATTGCTGTTACAATTTTTTTCTTCTCAGAGGATGTAATAGGAGCTGAATTTAGCTTCCTGTTTAAAAAGCATCAAACTGTACTGCTCCTTCTACATAACCAGCAGAGTTACTTTAGACTGTTTTTCAACCCTTGTTAAAAACGCAGGGTTTGGCAGTCAGGCAGGCTGGGTTTCAGGATTTTCTGTGACTGAATTCCTGGTACTGTTTGGAGTATTGGAGCCTGGCAGTTATCTGTAGCTGTCTGACAAACACTTGCCTGTCTTCAACTGTTCTCACAGGCAGCTTTGCTTGATTTCCATGAGGGTTTTTTTGGCAGCCACTTAGATCTAAGAATACATTATCAGTCTCCATCCAGATCCCCATAACTTGTAAACCAGGCTGCACCCGGGCTATCTGAGGGAGCAAAGGGGAGAATTTCCTCTGTGGGCTGTGGAGCAGCAGAGATGATCCAGGGCTGTGGCAAGTGTTTTGATGGCTGTGGTTATCTCTGCCCCTTTGTGAGAGCATCCTTAGCCCTTCATCAGCTTGGACCCAGTGCAGCCATAAAGTTGGTGGAAGGCAAAAAATGACTTGCCAAGGCAAAGCTGCTCTCTGTGCTGAGAATATGAACACGAAGACCTTGCTGGGGAAGGGGAAGGTTTGAACTCATCCCTCTGTCCTCAGCCATGCTTTGGCTGGTTTGGCCCATCTCTGCCCCATCCTTGCTGCTGCAGAGGCCAGTGATGTCTCTCACAGAGCCTCTCTGTGTCCTGCCCTTCCCAAACTGTATTTGCCTGGTTTTATGGAGACCTTTCACCTCTGTGTCCAGCAGGTTTGGCCGTGGCAAGAAAGTATGTGCTGAGCTAAGTTCTCAGCACAGAGCAAGAAGTGTAGAAATGGGAGGTTTAACCTCAGGGTGTTTCACCCAGGCGTGCCCCAAGCCCAGGTGTCTCTCTGCAGTGAGTGGTATAATATTTATCCCACTGCAGCAAGGCTGCCAAGCCACGTGGCTTGGCAATCGGACATGCAGGCAGATTATTCTTTGACATGTTTAGAGAGGCACACCTACCAGGCAGCATGCTTGCCCACATTTGAAAGAATCTTGATTTAAACAAGAGGGATTACAACATTCAGTGTTCAGTCTCAGGCTGCAGGAGTGATTTCAATTAACTAAATGGCATCGGGACAAGTTTGGGAGTTGTGTAAGAACGTAAAATTGAATATAAAGGAGTCATGGAAAGGCATCTCAGCACAGCTGTGAAGTGAGTGAGGCACCTTCACTGCCCTGTTCCGTTGTGCATTTGGTGTTCAGGATTTAGAGAAGTACCATTTTATGTAGTGGCAATCAATTAGACAAATATTGCATTGATTTAAAAGTATTTCCACTGTTTCCGGGATTCCTCTTGCTGACTTCTGATGGAGCTGAATTCATAGTCCTTCCACTGACACTGAAAATACCCTTCATATGGCTGGTGGGATTGTAATGGTCTTCTCATTCTCCACATCATTGGTGTATAAATGCTTCCATTTCCACTAGTGACGGAGTCATTTTTTTTTAATATCATAGGTATTTCCATTTCAGTTTCTTTACCACACCTTATGGGACATCAGAAAGAATGGCTTGTTTTTCTTCTTTTTTCTTAGACATGCTTTATAATAAAGTCCCCAAAATTTGCTTCTCTACTGTAGTTTCATGCATAGAAAATCTGAAATATGTTCAGCCTGGGTTTTTACATGGAATGGTTGCTCTAAAAACCCAAGTTATGATTTTTTTTTTTAAATTTGCTTATTTACATGTGTACACATGTACAGATACAGGTACAGGCAGCTGGAAGTTGGTAACCTGTAAATCTGGTAACAAATCAAATGTCACAGCCAAATCAAAATACAGTCCCTGACCATGACTGAAGTTGTAACTCACATTTCTATAGGAACTAATGCATGCATGGAGAGGACCAGCTATACTTAAGGTGGGGCAAAACCCCCAATCCTGGATACAGTAGTTTAAGTTCTTTTGAATTTTAAAGTATTGGGGAATAAAAGTGGCAGAGACTGTGCAAGTCAGATATGAGCAACTTGCTCTAGAAGTTACTCCGAGGCAGGAAGTGCATGAGCAGATATGCAGAATGAGTTGTTAACTCACTTGGAGTCCAGGTAGCGTTCAGTGGAAGTCTCTCAGTTGATTTTTATTGGGATTTAGATCAAGACTTTTGCTTGAGAGTGAAATGAGAGAAGGAATCAATCGTGCTCCATTTCCCCTCTTCCAAAATATAGCTTCACTAAATAACAACAATAATTAAACAAATCAGCTTACTGTGGCTTGTTCCATCAGTGTTGAACATGTGGAGCACACATTTCACTGTTGCTAAGATGGTGTAATATTCTATTTTACATTTTCCCAATCTTGTTTGTATAAAATGTAAAAGGCTTCTTAGATATTCATAGCATGATACAGCAAGTCATAAATCATTGCCGTGTGGTAGGTAAGAAATGTCCCCAGGATTCACAGAAAGGGAAGCAGAATCAGAGGAAAATAAGATTGTGGAGCTGGAATGCTCTTTAATTTCCCTTGGTTTTATATCCTATACCATTATTTCATTTGAACGTTTACAATTTTTTGTGATCATAACTCAAATAATTGTTGGGTTTATGATCATATTACGTACAATGAAAGCCTGATTCTTGCTTCATAAATAAGTGCAAATCAGGAGTAAGTTGAGATATTTCTTTTTTGTATGTGTATATAAATGAGAAAAGAAATCAAAAGTAATTTATGAAGCAGAATTACCAGTCTAAATTTATTGCAGCTTATTGAATCCATAGTCTCTAATGTCCCTGGCTTCTGGAATCATGTTACTTTATAAAAGCCTTCATTTTCTTTCCTTAAAAAAAAAAGGAAACAAAAATAAAAGCGCTTTTTTTTTTGTCTCCTTGGAATTTATAGCCCCTCAGAGTGGAGAGAAATATTGGAAAGACTTAATGCCTCAAAAGAAGAAAATGCACGTAAGAATCCTGGCATTTATAGGTTTAAATACCACGACACTTTGAGGGTTGAGCTGGTGATTTTTTGTGGCATTTGAAACCAGTGTTAGTGATGAATACAGTGTGTGCCCACAAACGCTGTGTTCATCACGGCAGGACACATGCATTAAAATGTCTGTATAGTCCCAGTGGACTTCTGTTTGTCTCATCCTGGGACGTGGCAGTGGAAAACCAGGCAGCTAAACCAGAAGTTGGCTTCACCATCCGAGCTGCACGACACAGGCTCCACGTGCACAGCTTTAGGTACAGTTCTTTGAAAATTTTGGCTCTTGGTCTGGGTTGTGCAACGCTCAAGCAAAGCTGGCTGAGCTGCCTGTGGTGCCAGTCAATGAATGAGTTAAAATTGGATCAGCTTGTGAAACATCTACGTCTAATCCAGTGTTTTGGTAGCTCTGCTGTGGCCATATCAAGTCCACTTATAACAACACAGCTACTGAAATGCTGGGTTATATTTACATTCGAGAGGGGAATGGTTTGTTGGTGTTGCTGTACCTAACTCAGAGTGTGAGATCCAGCATTTGTGCCAGGGGATCTGAAACACCCTGAGCGAAACAAGCTGTTTGGGAGCACATTCAGCTTGGCCACGCTCTGGTGCTATGGCCAGCAGAAGCCACAGCTCTCAGAAGTGACAGTCTTCCCTTATGCATGGAGTAGACAGATAAACACAGCCGAAGAATCCAACCCTGTATCAGTTACATTGACTTATTACTGTATAAATGACCCCCTGTGAATCCCAGAGGGAAGTTTTTTTTAAGAACTGTTCAACAAAGGCAGCAGCTCAGTTTGGAAATCGCAGAAAAACCCACCCTTAACTTCAGCAGAATGGCTGGGGAGGTTTTTAGGCCTGTTCACAGGAGTGGGGGTGGAGCCAGCATCCTCAGCCAGAAAGGATAAGGGCCACATTAGAGGCAAAACATAAAGATCCCCTGGGAGTAGGACTGGAGCAGGGGGAAATTAAAATAGCATGTGTACTTTATTACTGAAATGTGTATGTATTACATATGCTCATGTAAGAAAGAAGGTTTCATGGCATTTCAGTGAAATTCACTTGTTTCTGTCTGCAGCACAGACCTGTGCATTGCAGGCTTGCTCTCATGGGGAGATCTGGGAAGCCCAGGTGCCACCTGAAGTAAGGAGTGGTCAAATGAGAATCAATTTCATTATCCAAGTGGGGTGAAATATATAGAATACGGAAAGCAGATTGGATCTGAAAGCTCCCTAAAGCAAAATAGCTTGTCTTCACAAGAAAGGAACGAACAAATTCATGATTAGCCATGATTAGCCACATTTCAGACCAGACTCATCCCATGTGCTACCATCATGATAAGCATGTGCTTTTCCCATGAATTTCTGTGGCACGTTCCGTTTTACACGTTATCTGCGAGCTGGCCTCTCACGAAGCCAAATGTGTGAGCAGGAGTCATCTCCACGGCTTGGAGGGATCCGATGAGCGACCCAAGTGCGAGCGGGCAGCTGAGTCAATGGCAGAGGCTGACCCCAGCAGCCTGCCAGGAACGGGCAGCTCCGCATTCCAGCTCACGCGGTGGGAACGCGGCCAGCCCCGGCTGCCCAGGAAAAGTCATGAATTAATGCATGTCTCTGCCGAGGAACAGGGATGTGCTGGGGCCTCTCGGGAAGAAAGGGAATGCACTGGTTTGTGCTTCTGCCCCCCATTCGAGGAGCAGCTTTTAACCGTGGGGAGCATGTAAATACTGGGTTTGTAAACCGAGATGTGCAGGTTGTTATTTTGGTCTACATCTCGTTGTGGTTAATGCTCTACATATTTGATGTAAATGGTACAATGGGTCTGTCTCCAAAAGAAGTGTGTAGCTCAAGGGATAAATTGCATCTCTGTTCTCAGGGGAGTAAGAGATGCTGCTCTGGTTAAGTCTAATGCAAGCTAATTAATGCAGAGCCCAGTGTATTGTACTGCTGATGTCTTGCCTTTGTTGGGTTTTGTTTCACATGATTAATTAAACATACTGCTTCTTCCAAGCACCTGAAACCCCTTTGAAGTTGCAGTTTGATCAATTGATATGTGTTGTGCTACAGGTGTAAACAACCTTAGTGCATTAAACTGACACTTTAAGGAGTTCTTCAGCGATAAACTTTCCTGGGAAGAAGTTCTCCCTGCTGAATCATGACTCCATGTTCTTGCAAAATCTCCACCACCAAATGTTGGCTTTGGTCTTTAAAAATGCCTGTTGTTCTAAGCAAATGTAGTATCAGTTTTAAGAGGCAAAATATGCATTGCCACATGTTTAAGGCAGTTGTATTGGCAAATACAGCTCTCCAGAGAGAAGAGAACTGCAGCCCGGAAAGAATCTATACAGTGATTAATAATCCGCTGTAGAAGAGCTTATTGTGAGGGCTATTTGGTTCTTTTTTTCTCTGCAAAGTGCTCGGTATTTGGGATGGAGTATCTCTTCCATGACAATGTTGCAGAGCTGAGTGGACATGTTTGTATTTGGTGCCAATTCTCCTGGGATTTGCAGAAATCCGGCTCTGTGCTTTGAGCCACCTGACCTTCCCCTCCTTTGGCAAGGCCTGCTCGCACGTGGGTGATGCCACCAGGGAGAGTGATGGTGTGAGCACATTGTGCTCCTGCTTCCTCTTCCTCAGCAAACCACGGGAGCAGGAGCCCCACGAGTGCTAGGATGCAGGAGGGAAGGAAGAGATTTGTTAACAGAGTCTGGTAATCCCCACAGGAATATAGAAGGACATAACAACGTTGGCATTTTCAGCAGGAATTGTCCCTGTAGCCTTCATGAGGGAATGAAATCCCGCAAGGATGGCACCTGGCTCCCAGCAAGGTCCCCATCTCTGCTAGTGATGTCATCAAAGACACGTCTTCTGCCCATGCAATTGCATGATTATTTCCAGCCTTAGTCCTGAATCTGAATCCTGTTCACCAGGTGCTTTAGCCCTTGCCTAAAGGTTTTAGACCTGCCTGAAGGGGAGAGCCCCGAGCTGAGTGAAGGAAGGATGAAGTGGCTGTGGATGACTGTAAATATCGAGGCATTTCCTGCACCCTTCTCTTCGTATATATTGGTGGCAGAGAGTTCCCCTGTGTTCAGCACACATTTCTCCTTTCTTGTTTGATTTAATGGAGATAAATCCCCTGTGTCAGCCAAACCGAAGCGCTCCAAGTGTGAGAGAGGAAACCCAGCTCCACAGGGAAGGAGAGGAGGAGAGGAAGGCAGTCGAGGGAAAGGACTGAGCCAGTTTTCCTTGATCACATTGTGGCACGTGGCCGGGAATCACAGGGTCCCCGGCTGCGTGTCCTCCCATCTACAGCAGCCGTCCACATGTCTGTCACACTCTGACACTGGATCTGCAGCAACTGTTGCTTCAGCAGCTGCTGGCACGTACTTATCATCAGGGGTGTTGAAAACAGAGCCAGAGCAAAATGTCATTAAAACTCCAGCTCTGGACACCAGCAAGAGAAAAATGGAAAAGTATCAATATGAGATACATATATTTTTAAGTGCAGGGTTTGGGATATTTTCTTTTGGATTTTGATTTATTTCAAGTAACAACCAAAGGAATGAAACAAAATATAGTTAGTAATGCATTCTCTTGTTCCTGTATGGATTTATTTCTACCTATTTCTTGCACTCTGCCGTAGTACAAAGGTGTGCAGTGGCTGGGAGGCCTGTCACTGCTGGTGGGACACCGGGCACGGGGAGCAAAGTCACTGATTGGTGCCGTCGTGTCTCAGCAATGACAGAGTTACATGATTCTGTCCTTTGGGGATCCTTTTTCCCTTTGCATATTGCTGAGAGACTCTCACAGATTGGGCCTTGTTTACCTTGGCCATTTCAGTGGCGGGGCCCGCTCTGGTCGATACCCATTTGTTTCTGCAGCTCTCGCCTCCTCCCGTGGCCAGCTGTGCCCCCTGCCCAGCTCTGATTATTTTCCTTCACACTAAATAGTTTTGATTCACTGTCAGAGCCCTTTATTTTCACTGTGCCTTTGTTTACTGAGATGAAGCAATGCACTCAGAACTCAGAGTAACACAAATAAGTGCAGTTTTGGGGAAACTGGTCCCCCAGCTCCTGAGGGCTCAACCTTCCTGCTCTGCCTGCATGGTACCGGTGGTACCAGCACACCCATCTCCCACCTCGTCTTGGTTTAAACCTACAGCCACTCTTGCTGCTACTGCACTTGAATGGAAGTCAGTGCCTTCTCCAAAAACTGTTTGCTGGTTGCAAAGGTTCAGGTTTGTGCTACGAAGTTGCTTCCGTACAAACTCCAGGACTTAGTGGGGTGGCAGAACTTGGCACAATCTGTGCTTGGAATAGGGCTGAGCACTCTTTTGGCATGACTGAAGTGGACAGGGCTGAGGCAAATGCTATCACAAATCCCACACTTGGCTCCACATAGTGTGAATACCTTGGACATCAGCTCTGCAAGGCCAGTGGCCAGCCACGTGATGGTCCAGAGATCTCAGCTGGCCTGGGCTGGTGCTCAGCTTGTACCAACCACTGATACAGCTGAGTTGTTCCAAGCTGGATCCTGTTCAAGTTCTACAGAACTTCACGGAGATACTTCATATTCAATCTCATTTCAAGAAAAAGCATCAGTGCCAGCTGCCTTCCCCAAAACAGTGACTGAATTGCTTTTACAGTGGTGAAACTTCAGCAGACTGCATCTGTTTAATCACTGCAATAGCTGGCATTATTTTTTTAAAAAGAAAAAAAAGGCTTCTTTCGGCCACAGCTTTACAGTGTAATGGAACCAGTGGCACAAATGAACTGCAGAAGCCCCTAGTCCTTCCAAGACCCCATAAGGGTAAATCTTAGGGAAGCTTATGGAGAGCCATGAATATTATTCTGTACCATCCTGTCCTCTTTTGAAAAGAAAACATTGGAAAACTTCGTGATGTTCTTTGCAGTCAATCTGGAAGCTCATGGTTGATAGGAGTTAAGGATCTCATGCTGCCTCTGCAGTATCATCTGTTTTGCTGGAGGTACTGGAAACATAATCAACCGTCAGAAAAAAACAGAGGCTCGGGAGAGCACAGAATGTGGTTTTCTTGGCAAGTGCAGTCTCCTAATCTTATGTCCTCTGAATCTGGACTGGAAAGACTAGACACCAGTCCCCTTTTCTGACTAGTTTTTGCAAGACCTGGCTCAGCTCATGTGCTGTCAGCCACGAACCCTTGTCTGGGTGGCTCTTTAAAGCCAGCTGGTCTTTCACCACCTGACCGATTCATTTGTGTTCAGCAGCAGCAGCAAACTCTCAGCGTCAAATACATTTTTGCCAATGTTCCGTAAACTGGGGTAATATATAGAGGTTAACTACTTGCAGAAGTGCCTGAAGACTTGTCCCAGTGTTTGTGGAAGCAGATTCAATCTAAATGGCTTCCTGAGCAGGAGCCCTGGATATCTCAGGAATATGCAGACATTGAGATAGTGATGCACTCGTCCCAGAGCTGCCAGTGCTTCGAGGAACAGGTTGCAGCACTTCCTTGCTTTAACAACTGAAGACAACCAGTTTTCCACTGCAATAGTTACTTGTTACAAAGAGAAAACAGCTCATAGTTTATTTTCATGAATGAGGTTAAAACAGTGCAGCTTGGGAGGGAAATGACTGGTGTAGTGGGTTGGTGATGAGATAAAAAGCTAAAAAGCCTTTCCCTGCTAGGTTAAATCCAGCTTCGGTCAGCAGTGACTGAAATCTTTTATCATTTGACAGCTGTTCCCCGTGGCCTTTGCGGTGTTGGCTTTGCTCCCTGACATCTGAGTCAGTCCTTGCATAACCAGCCCCCTGCTCAGGCCTGCACAGGGGCTGGGGCGGGTTGGCAGGGAAGCATCCGCTGCCCTTGCCAGGATCACATGTGTCCTGTGAAGAGACCTTCTGCTCTTCAGAAGGGTTCAGGTTGAATGTACTTTCTTCCAGGTTTGAAGCCCTGACCCCTGCCTGTTTCCAGCTGTCTCAGTGGGCAGGGTGGTGGGGTGGAGCCTGTAGGAATCATCTGCTCCAAGCTGAAGAGCAGCCTTTGAGTGGCTCTGCCAGGGCCATGGCAGCAGCCTCACCAATTGCTCCATCTGGTCCTGGCTGGTGGAGTCATCCCTTTCCCAGGAGATTTGGTGCTGCCCTCAGGTCCTTTCCTCACAGCCTCCTCTGAAGGCCCTCTCCTGTGTGCACAGGTTCTCATGGGATTAAAGCCATAACTAGGAGAGCTTACAAGGCTTCTGTGCATTTCCTTTCCTTGACCATTGCAGAGTTACAGAAGACAACAGGGCAGGCAGTCAGACCTCTGCCCACAGGCTGCCCTCTAATGCAGAGCTTCTTGAGTAATCGATGTGGCTTTCTTACTGATCCTTCTTGGGAGGGAGATACTGGGATCAGATATTTAAGAGCTATCCATGCTTCTTTTCTCTGGCATGTTAGCAGGTCAGAATTGCTCCTGCAATTGCTCCCCTTTCAGTGTATTAACATTCATATTGTAGACTTTGTCTGCGTCTCTCATGCCCAGGATTTTGGATACTGTGTTGTCCCTAGTCAGAGAGGCAGCAAGCTTCAAGGAAGAGCCTCTGCAAATGTACCTGCTTGGAGATGCACCAAGTTTTATCCTGATGCAAAGGAAACACCAAACAGTCTGTTCACCTTTTGTGATTTTTATGGCTGCTGGCTTTGCCTGGCTTCTGCAGCTTCCAGCGTGCCGCTCCTCTGGGTTTGCGCCTGGCTGTCTGTGAGCAAGAATGGCTCAGCCTTCCCTAGTCCAAGGACTGAAGTAATGCTGTAAAAGCCCTACCCCCCTTTGGAGTATCAACTTGAGTGGAAAATGAGGCTGGGTTGGCGTGTCAGTGTGAACTGCACGTCCACAGCTGATGCTGGTGTGCAGGAATGGGACCAAAGTCTTTGGGGACTTAGGGAGGCACCTGCAAAAGATGAGAACAGGGGTGATGAGGAGGAGCAGAATGAAAGGGCAGAGGTAGATCTGCTTAAATAGATCACATTTCCCACTGAGCCAGGGGAATCTCTGGCATGGAGGTGTCCTCTGCTCCAACAGGCCTGCTGTTGAGGTACTCACTCTCAACATGCCGAGTCCTTTTGGCTCCTATGTTTTCATTTGCTTTATAGCAGGATGACAGCTCTGGGGAGTAGAACAAGCCAGGAATGTGACTGTGTCATGTGCTGGAGGCACGCTGTAATAGTGACCTGGGATAGGCCGTGCAGTGAAGCTGGGGTTGGATGACAGGGGAGGGGAAGGATTTCCTGGAGGTGCAAACTGCCTGGCCAGCCCTTGGAAAAACATGCTCTGCCAAAGGGCTCCCGTGCTCTTTGCTGCCAGAGACTTGCAGCACCACAGTGCTGGGTGTTGAGAGGAGGTATCAGCTGTAACCTGCTGGGCAGCTAAGCAAAGAAAGCCACCTTGTGCATGCTTTTGGGGGCTGGTCTTGCAGGCACTCAGGTGACTTGGCAAGTGGAGGAGATAGGTCTAAATCAGCCTGCAAGTGGACGATGAGACTGCAAGAAAAAAGAAAATGTGTGAGGTATTCCTCTAATTTATTCTTGTAGTATCAGTCTGTACTGATCCTGAAGCGGAGAGTTAGATATAACATTTTAGCAGGAAGCATGGAGGGGAGAGGAGATGGTTGGTCTGAAGAAGAGGGAGGCAGATCAGGCGTGAAGAAAGCCTACATGGCTGGGGAGGCACAGGCCAACCTTGTTCCATGTAGTTGGTGCAGAAATATCAGAAATGTTGTGGTCAGTGGAAACACTTGGCAACAGAGATATGAAATCGCACCAGGTGTTGGTTGATCCAATGCAATGGACATCACTGAAATGTTGTCCTCTCCCATGAGTTTGAATTTCATTCATGGGCAGGTAAGAGGAATAAGGTGATGGAGTTTAACTAGATAATATCATCAAACATCCCAAGGGGAGTTTTTGTTCATTCCATGTAATTGATATTTATCCAGGCAGGAGTTTGAAGTTCCCTTTAGAATTATGTTAGCAAGGTAAGGATTCATTTCTGGCTGAGCTCCTTAAGTAGGATGAGCCCAAGCGTTCACGGCACTCTTGGGCAGGTAGCATGCTCGCTAAGCCTGTTTAACTTCACAGCTGTGCAACACCAGCATCTAAAACTCTGCAGATATATCTTCTAGTAACCCTTGGATAGCCTCTTGGGGTACTTCCTGGCTCCATCCTGAAGTTTTAATGTACAGATGTGATATTGCTGCTCTTCAACCTCATTTCATTGCTGGGTATTGTAACAGTACTTTATGGCTAAGAGTGTGGAGAGTCATAGCAAGAGGACAGGGCTTAATTTGATTTTAATCTTACCCATTTTCTGTGCTGGGAGAAGAAAATAAGATGGTAACTGATCTCTCATGTGTGGGCAGCATGGGATTGCCAGTGGTTGGTAAGTACATCCCAGTTCAGGGCATTGATATAGTTGTGGGTGTGGTGCATGGCTATGCAGCTGTCTTCTCTCCTTTTTCCTGCCTTGTGCCCTAGATCCTAGATGGACAACTCTGTCCCATAGGAGAACTTGGGTTGTAGTTTCCTGTACACTTCCAGGGGCATAAACCAGCAATGTCACTGTACCAAGTGATTGTGCTTTGCTCCTGGCCCCTTTCCCACTGCTGCCTACCTGTGCCAAGAGGAGTGTTTGTACTGCTCTGGAAAACCAGACCAATTTAGAACTAACCAGAAGGACGGAGGGCTGAGGTTCTTTGTCATCCACATCACCTTGAGATCTAATCGTGAAAGGCAGAAGAAAGCTGGTGCTGCATGGATCATTTCAAGGGAAGGGGAGGGGAAGTTCTGTGCTGGCTGTCTAGAGAGAGCAACCATTTACTGCACTAATGTTGTGCTAAAAGCACCATCCAGTACCAACTAAAGCAATGGAAATTATACTACCAAGTGGCATAAGGAGCAGCAGCAGTCCTACAGCAGTTTATTTTCAATCAAACAAGAGCCATGAAGTCATTAGTTATTTCTTCAGAAGGCTTTGGTAGGTGTGCTAGGGAGCACTGTGTTGTCTCTGCCGTGCCATATGTGCACAAAAAGATTAATTCCCAGGTTAGCAAGAGAGGAATTATGATGAGGCACAGGTCTGACTCAGACACAGTGGGAAGAGGCAAATGCCACAGACTGAAGCAGTGCTTGGACTCTTGCTGAATTTTGAAAAGAGCTAGAATGAGAGATTTTTTTTTTTAATAAAAGAAAAAAAGAAGGTTTTAAAAAATTAATATCAGAAGCAAAGAAATGTCAAATTATGGCTTCTTTCTTTAGCTACAGCTTTCCTGAGGATTTGGAGTACTTTGCAAATATTTAATTACTTGCACCTCAGTGCCCTTGTAAACATTGCAGAAAATAAACAAAATTAAACGGTGCTGTGAGACTGGCAATCCAGCTGTTAACTCTGGTTATTACTGGCACCTCTGGAGCTATCCTATTCATTGCAAGAGTAGGAACCTGAGGCTAACATAAACTGATAAATTAAACAGAGAACAGGTCCCAGAGCCCAAGTCCTGAAGTCTCTGCTCTGATAGCCTTATATCCTGCTATTTCCAACCTCGGGAAGCATCACAGTGTAAACACAGACTTTAGCTGTATGCACAGTACAGTGCACGTTCCCCTGGCACCAGCCCTGGAGCTGTCGTGCCTACCCTGCAAATAGATACCCTGCTGGTCTTTATGTGCATTAATATTCTGTCTCTCGGTTACACAGCGAGTGGATGTACTGTGCAGATGAAATCACCCACAGGGATTTCAGGGGGGTTCTGCAGACTCTTATTTAGACTGTTCTTTTTGTTAACTTGCACCTCTAATGACATATTTGTAAAATGTTTGGAGCTTTTTTTTTTCAGTTTCCACGGGGTGTTCCTCTGCTTTAGTGTGTTAGAGAAATAAGGTACATGGTTAAGGTGCTGTTTTATTGCAAGCAAATCTTTGCCTCAATTACCTCATTTTTTAAAATTTACACTGGATGAACATATCATAAATCATAGGTGAAGCAACAACCTACCCTGTTCTGGAACCCCTCAAGCAGCTGCTTTCGAAAACTTGGCATTTAGTGCAGTGATTAAATATGAAATCCCTAAACGTGAAACTAAGCACCAGAGCAAGTAGGTAATTACTTCCAAACTTGTCTTTATACATTGTGCATGCAGCATTCCTCCTCCCACCTTCCCCCCACTAATTTTCCTCCTCTTTTCCTTTGCCTGTCAAAATGCAACCCCTCCAGGCCGGGGCCTCTGTTTCCCTGTCTGTGAAGCACTTTGCACGCAGAGGGTGCTACCAGGAGCAGAACGCGAGCAGTGATAGTGGTGGCTGTGCTCTGGGAGCTGTGCTGTGCAGAGCCAGGGAGAGAGGCAGAAAGCAGTTCTAGCAGCCTCTGGCAGAGGGCAGGGTGATGGAGGGACAGACAGTGCTGGCCACCGAAGTGTCTCCAAAGACGGGCAACTTGCAGCTTTCTGAAATGGCGGGGGAGCATTTAGCTCAGCTTGGCTCAAAGGAGAAGAAAGCCTGGATAGGACAGTGGAGGTTAATGTGGAAAGCGCTGTTAAATGCCCGCCTGAGCAGCCAGCCTCTTTGCTGAAATAGAAAACAAAAGTTATTTCATTAAGGGCTCTGAACACAAAGTACTCAGTGGAAGTTTAAATGCCAGGTGGTGTATTAAGTAAATAAAGGCGTCCTGCTGTAGGCATTGTTTCTCCCAGCAGCCGGCTGTAACCAGCAGCGGTACCAGCCACCGTGTGATGCAGGGCTGTGCGGGGCCGAGGCGCTGACACGGCGCTGGGGAGGCAGCGGGGACTTTTCCTTCAGCAGCTCCCAGCACACTGATAAGGGCCAACTGCGGCACGTGGCTCGTTTGCCTGGATTGGCTTTCGCTCATTACTCATCTGGTTTGGATCAGAAACGCGGGCTTTGCCCAGATGCCATGCGTCTCTCCAGCGCAGTTTGAATGAAGAGGAGTGATTGATTTTCATTTTAGTGACTTTTTAGATGGGTATCACATCACTGCGCAGTCAGCTTTTGTTCTAGCCCAGCGGTCGTCCCCAGGCAGCGGCTGCGAGATGTCACATCCCATTACCGGCAGTGCCGGGTGTGTGTGCAGCAGGAGCCCTTTGGGGGGTGGCCCTCCTAAACTGCTCCTGCTCTGCGCTCAGTGGCAGGACAGGGGGGTTGCCTGGTGAAAGTGAAAAGCTGGTATTTGCAAACTTCTTGACCCCGTGCTCTGTGGGTGATGGATGGAGGGTGAAGGAGGGTGAAGCATTCTTTGCTCGTGTGTTTCTCGTAGAGATTCGTGCCCAAACCTTCTCCTGCTTCGACAGGATGTTCCCCCATCAGGCTGTTACCTGCTGAGGATCTCTGTTAATACTTTTCTCCTCTCACTGGCACTTGTGCTGGCAAGGTACACGGTGTCTGTGTTTCTGACACTGTCTTGGCCACAGCCATCCGGTGTCTGATGAAGCCTTATACCGAGTCTCTCAGTATAATTACGCCGAGTTAATTGTTCGTGCCAGCCCAGGCACTTATTCTGTGACTACCTCAACCATTACCAGGACCTCTTCATTCATCACCTGTCAGGCTGTCGAACAGCAATGGAATGTGCATTTGGCTGTCTCAAAAAAAAGCCATTCTTTGCCATCAAGCTTGTGAGTGATCCCCTTTTCTTTGCTCTGAATTATTTGGCCGTGGTATTTTCTCCCGTATTTGCAAGACAAAGGAGAAGCATTGGCAGAAAATTAGTAGTTAGAAGCCAGGCTGGAACCCTGCTGCCAGTGAGAACTAGAAAAAGCCCACTGGGAGGGATGCTCTCCACCAGGATTTCTGGTCTCTGCTTGCTGTGTTTGGATCTCATGCGTTTATTGCTTTATGAGCTGATATAATGTGTCAAGTCTCTCCAGATTTGACATGTACATTTAACAAACGTAAGATAATCAGTGTGTGGTTCTGGGCAAGGTGGAAGATCCTCTGTCTAATCATCATTGCAGGAGAGATCTGCAGTAAACCCCTTAAAGGATCCTGCGTCATCTTTCTTAAAGGATACAGGCAAGAGTTTCTGCTGATCAGCCTTTCCTCATAAAGTGGCCTTGAGATCTTCACAAAGCAGCACAATTCTCAAAACTTTGCTAATTAAACTCCTCAGCTCCTGATTTTCGTGGTTTTGCAAGGAAAAGGTGTTACATTGCAGATTCCACAGATACAAGTGTGGTTTTGGCACATAAATAGACCACAAGTGGAGTAGAACAGGCTGAATTCTGGTATCCAGTGGGGCTTTGTCTTTGGTTTTACAAGCTGAAATAGCATCTGAAGCAAAAGCTGGAGCTTTCAGGGTCAGGTATTTCTGTGGCTGAGACCACTTAAGAAGTGGTTTCTTTTACTGTGTTTGAACTACTATAAATAAATTAGATTTTTTAGGCGGTTTTATTTAAGTGGCAGGAATCTACATTTTCCTGTGAAATTTTCAGACAGCATATGATATTTTAATTACTTTAAAGGTGTATTTTTCTCTTCCTCTGATTAATGAAAAAATCAGAATTGTGTTTTTGGAAACAAGTAAGCTTCCCGTTGAGTGGTGTACCTGCTACATGGCAAGCCACGGAGTTGTTTCAGTAAGATTGAAACAAGTGCGTTTGCTAACGCAGCTGGGATAGATGCTGCTCAGCTGGAACCAGGCCATTATATGGGTGACATCTATCAATCACAGATAAATGCTGCAGGGTTCAAGAGGAGGAGCTGTAATTCTTTCATGGTGGGAGGCATGAAAAGTTACACACCTGAACTGGTGTGTAAGTGACAATGTTAGATAAAACAGGACATTTCCTAGGCAGTATCCATGCTATTTTTTGGTACAATAACTCTTCAGATTTACTCTTCAGGCTTAATTTATTATTTTTTAAACCAACGGGTATTTTACAACATTTAGTGCCAATGTTACCAGGACTGTTTGGATGGAAACAGGCAGTAGCCATTTGCCTGCTGATGGGTTCAGAGCTTTACTGCCATTAAGTGGCATTAAACCTCATTTCACATAATTTGCATTGATTTGCTTATGTGTCAGAATTAACATAGTATTGTGTCTGAAGAGTGAATCAGCTTAATGAACCAGCGGCTCAACTCAGATTCACTTGTGCTGCAGGGTACTTAAAATTCAGCAGCCACAGCCTGCCGCCTTCTCTGTTTCACTGCCAGCTGAGAATGCAAATGAAAGGACAGTGTTGTCCTGGGAAGTAGTCAAGACAAAAAGTGTCACATGGAGACACTGCAAGTGGAAATTCCTTTTGGGTTTTTTGTGCTTTTTTTTTTTTCCTGAGAAGTTTCACTCTAAATGGTAAATGAATATATCCTTATATATAAACTATTTTAGCCACAGCTTTTATCTATTAGCAGTGTTATTACTTGCTTGATCAGGTACAGGATGAGAGAATACTGAACTGTGATTCCTAACAAAAGTGCAAAAATAATTTCATTTTCATGGCCAGTAACTCTCATCAGTTTCAGCAACTTCATCTTAAGCACACAAATGCAAAAGTAAAAATTTGAGAGCAGGCTGCTGGCTCCATCCTTTGGGCCCTCAACGGGGAGTGTGACTCTATTACTGCCCCTCTGAAGCCAACCTCTGCACAGGAGTGTTAGCACATCCCTGAAATCCCTGCCAGCATCCTTTGGGGGCAGGTGGCTCTGAAGGTTCACAGGGGCAGCAGCTGCTTTTCTTTCTGGAAAAGGGTTGATGAAAAGGGAGTTTTGGCAGGAATCACTGGGCTGTGAGCATCCTTCCTCCCAGAAACCACCAGATGCATCCTGCCAGGTCAGGCATGAAATGTAGGTGACAATACTCATTGTGAGTGTCACCCTGGGAATGTAGGAAATGTGGGAGGGCATCCACCCTTCTTCCCTTGGGAGTCCACGGATGACAATGCAGCACTTCATCCTTTCCTGTTATGGATCAGTGGAGAGCTGGTTTGGATCAGAATGCCCAAGTACATGAGGGAAAAACTTAATCTGTGCAAAATAAGGGCTTTATTTAAAAGAAACTGTTGTAAGTACCTGGAGAAACAAGTGAAGGGAGCAATACTGATTTTGTATGTCTGTGCCCAACTCAATACCAGCCAGTGCTGGGTGTGACTTGAGCCAAAGGTGTGGGCACTGCCATTCCAGCAGCACTTCCTTGGGGCTTTTGCATCCAACCCATGATGTGAGGCTCGATGCCAGCTGAAGCTGCTCAAATAGAAGCACAGAACTGAGTGCTGGGCCATCCCTGTGTGCTGGCACTGTCACCAGAGGAAGGCAGCTGGAGGCAGCCCCATTCTGCTCAAAGTCTAGGCTATCTAGTTCTGTTGGGATCTCACATACACATTCCATATAAAGTTGTAATGTGAAAGTTGTTTCGCACCACGTATTCATGTGAATCTTATGAATATTCTTATTTATATGCATATTCAGTTATGCAGGTGGTAGTACTTGTGATTCATCAATATGGAGACCACAAAGTTATCCCCTTTATTTGCTCTTGTTTTGTCCTGAGAAAGGTAACGTGAGAATGGATCAGAACAAAGCAAAACTCAGATTGTTTACAGAACTGAATAGGGTTAATCAATAGGAAATATAGAATCATTGAATAGTTTGGGTTGGAAGAGACCTTAAAGATCATCCAGTTCCAACTCCTTTTGTTAGCCAGAGACACAGCAACCCATCTGCTAGACCTTTTTCTCTCTTTTTAATTTTTTTCTAAAGTTCTTTTGTGCTATGAAAAAAGGAACAGCTACTTAGCTGTTTTCATAACATGAAAACGCCACATTTTGTTCATATTGTTACCAGAACTAGCAGGGTTTGTAGCCATTGTCAAAGTTTATTTCTTCCCCAAAATCCTACAGACATACTGAATTCTTTCAGCTTCATTATACAAGAATCTGGAATTGTCTGGTTTTCACTGCTTAATTGTTTTAAGTACATTCTCCCAAAGAAACTGGTTTTAGCCATGGGATCGAGCTGTATCTTGTCTCTTCACTGACTCCTTCTGCTAGTAGAACAGGCACCTACTGCATATACAGGTAACAATGTATTTGCACCAATGCTGCTGTTTAGTTGTCAGTCCAATAGGACTAAAGTTAATACAAACTCCTGTTACTCCTGAACTGATTTTGGTCTGGAGATCTATTACAGGTTTTCATTCTTTGATGTGAAAGGCTTTTATAAAAAACTTCATAGGCTTTAGGGTGTTAAGCTGTATCACAGCAGCCAAAAGTATTTTTTTGTAATATTCATAAAAAATTTAACATTTCCTATATGATTATGACTTCAGTCTCAGTATTGTACAAATGTAAATAACATAGATATCACAATAATGTTATTATTATTTAGGCTTCTAAAAGATTGAAAAGCTTAATTACATTAATTTTATCAAGTACCCTGCAAAATAATGGTATTTTTCCCTCCAACTCTGTGCAGAAACTGAGTCACAGACAAATTGAATCTCAGATGTATTAGGGTGTGCCTCACAGCGAGTACTTTATATTTGAAGTGCTTGGTTGAAACAAACAGTTCTAAGGCTCAGTGTTCTGGAGTCACAGATGCTCTTCATCCATAAAAACTCATGCCAAGTATCCAAGGCTGGCATCCAAAAGGAGATTCACCACCAGTGAATGTTCTTATAAGATGTCTGTCCTGCCTGGGCTGTTACATGTCTGTGATGAGGTGACAATAGTTTTCACAGGATGTAAGAGCTGCTACTTCCATGGTCCCCTTTGATCCCCATGTCCCTGTGTCCTACAGATGTCCTCTGCACTTGGCAGGCCAGCCTTGCTCGGCTGCTGAGTGTGTGGTTTCTGTATGTCTGGTAAAAGCTCTTCTGGCAGAGCCTCTCGGCACTGGAAGCAGTTCTTGTGGACTTGCTGAATACATCAGCACACAATGAACACATCCCAGCAGCAAGACTTTAAAATCTAATGGTGTTTTTCTCCCTTTTAGTGGTTTTCCATTTGCATCGATTACAGCTACCTCAACCTCCAGTCTGAGCACTCAGGGAACATTTGTACATCCATAAAAACGCAGAGGAGCATCTTCCCCAGGACTGCTTATTTAAATTTGTCTGTAAGCAAAAACTGAACAAGCAAGTTAGGTGTCCTTTCAGTCCTTAAGGAAGTGGAACACACTCTCCAGTCCCCCTGAAATGAGCAGGGGTTGAAGATATTCAAAATGCCAGGGTGGTTACTCTCACCTCACTCCACGGCATGTCACATCAGCCAACATCTGTATCTGCCTACAATCCCAGTCTCCTCTGGGCCTGTGCCTGCTTGACTGGCAGAGCTGCAGGGCTCCTTAGGAACTTAAATGGAAGTCCAGCTGCAATTTTGGAACAGGACCAAAGATAGGGACTGAGCAGGGGGTCCTTTTTGATTCCAGCAAAGCTAAAATTTATCAGTGAGAATTAGGATTTTCTTTGAAAGAAATAAATACAGTACTCTGTACCACTAAACCCACTACTAATAAAACATATTAGAGCCTAATTATTTTGCAGGTTTCATGTTGAGTGACTCTATTATTATAAAGTTAAGTCTCTTATTATGTAAAAGCCATCAAGAAAGGTTGTTTTCAAAGAAGAATAATAGCTAAAGAACAGTTACCCATATTACATGTTAATTCCTTTAAACATGGAATATGCTAACTCTTCCCCAGATATGTCAGGAGTAATAGTTTCTTCAAGTAATAGATCCCTCCCTGAGTTGTTGGATGTCCAGTGTTCCAAGTCTAGGAATTTAGGAAAAAGCCTCTGGTGCAGTAATCTCTGGTGGAGCCCTGAGAGCTCACACCGAGGAGCCAGACTGACTGTGAAGATGCATCATCGTGTTCTCAAGCACTCCTTTGAGTGGCTTGGGATCTTATGCTCATTAATCTGCTCCCTTTTGATGGGCTTGAGTCCCCTTTGGACTTACTGATCAACTACACAAATCTATGGAAGCACAAGAAATGAGCTAAATTCAGAGGTCTTACAGCCCACTTAAAAATACAAATCCCAGTTCAGCCTCATAGTTTTTATGCATCTAAATCTGTCCTGATTTATGCTGGCACCAGAGAACCACCCTCGGTTTGCTGATGTACATATAGATCTAACCAGAAACACAGATGTTGGAACCTGAATTTTCCGACTCGTGGTGGATGTCTGCTGGTTCTTAAATGGGTAATAAACACAGTTTAAATCTGTTTGTTCACAATTCAGACCTGCCCTAGGAACATAACCAAAAATACAGCTGGGGTAGATACACGTGTCAAATAAAAACAGGGTGCTCACAAGAGAAATTATCTGCTATGACACTGATTTTTGGCAAAAGATAAGATCAGTCTTTCTCCTCAAAGGCTGCTGAAAACAATTCTAGTTTGTAAAAAGGCTGTACAAGAGCTTTACAGAAAGCAAACTGAGGCTCAGGAGAAATATGCCCTGTTCCTTTTTGTCTCTGCTCCTAATTGTATTCTAACTTCTGGCTGAGATACTGTTAAAATAATGAAAAAGAAGAAAAAGCAACCATTAATGCTTCTGAGCCATGTGCCATGAGATAAAGGCAATCCTGAGCCTCACAGGAGTATTAAAATGACAACAATAAAGTAATACCCGTGCTGAGTGTCATTTTAGAAAGAAGCAATCAGACGGGAGGTTAATACAACACAAACCTCCAGCACTGCCATCCTGCCATTGTGCCTCCCTGTAGCGGAGCTGACAGTTCAACCAGCTTAAAAGAGTTTTAATGGCAAGGCAGAGATTCCCTTTTATAAACAAGGAGGTGAGATCCCTACTTCTGGTTTGGGGAAATGTGATGAAAAAGTACAGGATATCTGTAAAGCTGAGATCTCCGTCTGCTTTTCACCCGAACTGATCTTTGGTCATTATTGTTGTTCACAGCCTCTGGCCTCTCCTCGTCTCCATCTACCCCAACACAAGTGACCAAGCAGCCCACATTTCCTCTTGAATCCTATAAGCATGAGCCTGAGAGACTAGAAACACGGATTCACTGTTCCTCGCCTCCGGACACAGGGCAGAGATTTTCTCTGCCTCCATCTCAAAGCGCAGCCAAGCCTCCCATCATGACACCAGCTCCCTGTGCTACCTCAAAACCAGTAAGTAAAGCTCGTGTCCCGTTTTCCACTGGGAAATGTACAGGGTTGTGTGTGAACTGTGTCCTGTGTTACAACCGATGGGCTGCAGCGTGTGTGTCCATGCTGTGGGACAGAACGAGAACGAGGCCTTTCACTACAGAATTTGGCTGAGAGGGCACTGGGAATTCAAAGGTGGTGGCTCCCTTCTGATTTACCCAGCTAGTAACTAATCTTTGCACTACCTTCAAAGTGAGTTTTGCAATGGCTTCAGATCTTAGCATACACCGCTGAGATGCCACCCCAGAGATGGATAAAATTTTATTTAGGATTGTCTTTTATCTCCTTTAAGAAGAGCTGATGAGAGAGTTAGCAGCCAAAGAGAGCATATAAAAAAGAAATTCAAAGTCTGAGCTGCAGGGGTTCCGAGCTCCCGCTGCTTCTGGAGTCTGAGATGACTGGGACAGCTGGTGACTAATAGCACAAGTTGCAATCACACCTCCTGCCCCAACTCAGAGAGTAGAAAAAGAAGGGCAGCTCTCCAGGGCATTTATCCAGCCTCCCACACAGAAAAGGTGTTTTCATAAAGAGTGGTTTCTTCAGTTCCTGGTAATGCATGAACTCAGCAGTTCCTGGGAACACATGAATTCCAGCCTCTGATATTCTCCAGTACTGCAGGGCTCTGTGCCTCCTCTCCTCTCCCTTGGCCAACCTGAGCCTGAGAGGCATCACTCTCCTTTTCTTTTTCCTCTGCCTTTTTGCCCCTTTTCCCTTTTGTGTTCATTCCTTCACATTAACTGTAACATTCCTCTGACTCATGGTACCAGCAGACCATGATCTGTCACCAGAGTAAACTACCCTGCATCTGCCTTGCCCAGCTTTTCTTTTTTTTTTTCCCTCTGAAATATAAAATCTTCAACATTTTCTGTATCTAGAAATCTGGAACTGTAAAGGGCATACAGGTTCACGAGGTCAGTTGCTACGAGTTCTGTTTCGTTCCAGTTCTCAGTAATTTATTTAAAAGCAGGAAGTTTCCTCCCACTCACCCATGGGAAAGCTGTTCCAGGATCTGAACACGGTAACACAGCAATCCCAAAGCCTTTTTGCTTTTGTGCAAGGTACCTCCAGTAGCAGCAGCTGTTGTGATGCTGAGAGCGTTTGGGGCCTGGATCAGGGTTTGTGTACTGCTCTCAAGTCGTTCACACACATCCCATAAAACACCTGCCCTGTTTTGGGGGCCCCTTCTGTAAAGGTTAAGAAGTCTCTGATTTTCAACCTGATTTTTTTCATGGACAGGTTATAACTATTTGCTCTTATAATTAATGGCCATTTTCATTCATTGTTTGCTACATCCTGTTGTACTGGTAGCCAACCTTTGTTTTTTTAGATCAAGCAAGCCAAACTCTCCCTACCAATTACAGACTTTTTGTTCTGCTATGCAAAAGTAAAGCATTAAAGTATTAAATAAAATAATTCCTACGTTTAAGTATTAAATGAAGTAAGTAATTTAAGTATTAAATATTTAAGTATTAAATAAAATAAGTCCTACGTTTGTAGTTAGGGAACTCCAGCCACTTTTCTCCAGCCAGCACACTGCCTTTCCATGTCAGTATACTCTTGGGATAAATTATTAAACCTGAAGATTTGTAGGATAGAAAAACGTTTTGGGTAGGTTTTAGTCAATCAGTCATATTATTTGCATATGAATGTGTTTATCTGTGTTAGGTAGCTACAGAAGAGTCTTTTGTACCTGTTAGAATAGAAGTGAGGAAACAGCATAATCTTAGCACATTCCACTGACTGAAAGACTGAAAAGTTTGTTTTGTTTTTGATTATTTGCTGATTCAGACAACATGAAGCTGGGTAGAAGATGCCAGAATAAAGAAACAGAATTCTCAGCAGGTTTTTAGAAACAGTTGTGGTTGTATATATGTGCAAGGGAGAGTCTGGGGGGTAACTCAGAATGCTGGACTCAATTCTCTCCTGTTCAGGAGATACAGAAATACATGGGGTGTGTAGCACCTGATTGTCTGGTACCCTCTGTACTCATTTATGTCTGAGAGCAGTGAGTGTGCAGGGCTGCCAGTGAATCATTAGGGTTTTGGTTTACTTGGCAATAAATGTCAGCAGCCACAGATCAGTGAGGAGCAAAGCTCTGGATGTTTAATTTTCAACAGAGACTGGAGAGAGAGATTAGATTTGCCATTCTCTTCTAGAAGGAGAAACTATTAGAGAGAAAGGCTGAGTTCCTGCAGAAGGGCAGGAATCTGAAGCTGATGAGTGTTCCCTCAGGACTGTTGTGTCTTTTGGTCCCTGCAAATTATTGACCCAACATTCCTTTGCAAATACAACAGCAGTAGACAAACATTCTTGACTTGAGTACTGTATTTCAAACATTTCATTTATTCTGATCTGTGTGCTACTAAATACATCATTTCACAATCACGTGTCATAAACAAATCTGTAAGAGGCAAACTCAGTTTCTTCTTTGCTTACGTCACCATTTGCTGGCAGAACAATTTCAGTTGTTTTAAAAACATGTTACAAATTATATGATAAATGGTTTAATAGTGGCCATGCTGTTAGGTGATCAGTTTAATGATATGGAAACTTCTATGCTGACATCTGAAATGAGAAGCTGACTCTTGTCTACAGGGCTCTGTCAACTTAAATCTCATTTACTTATTACATTGCTTAACTGGTAATGATAATGCGTGAGACCCCAGAACTATTATAAATGATTCATGATTGCTATATATATATATATATATATATATTGCAGTAGGAAAGAGGAACCCTTGGACCCAGACCTGGAAATATTATTTAAAAAAAAACCAAACCAGAAGAACAGATAACTATAGGAAGATGCAGTATCAGAACTTGGAATTAATCTTAGCCTGTTTTTATAACTGATAGCATTTGAAGCTGGTTCTGAAATTGTTTTTTACCTGTCTGAGACTCAGGTGCAGAATGGTTAAATCTGTTCAGCAAGAGAGAAGACATGGAGGGAAGAATAAAAATACTTATTTCCTAGCAGATGTAACCAAAACCTTTCATGTTTTAGTAGCGCTTCCAACAGTGGGTATTTTGATGTGATTTTTAAGCCTTCAATTCTTGGGAGGGGACTAAATAGTGGGAGACAGTTCCTCAGAGAGGGAGCTCCTTCTTCAGCGTCATCTCAACACAGTACACAAAGCTAAGCAATTAACCTCATGCTAAATGGGTGTCTGTGGTAATCACCAAGGTCTGGATTTATCCCACCTAACTTTAGAAACCTATCTGAGCTGCTTAAGCTGGGAGTACAGTAGCTCCAGTCGTCTCTGTATCCCCCAGAGAGGCATTTGCAGGGGATGAATCAGATCCCCAGGGGGCTGAGGAGCCTCCGGTGCTGACTGCGAAGGGATTGACTCCGGGTGCTGCGTTTCTGACCGAAGTGCTGGGGCTGCCACACACCACCACAGCAGCTCTGCAAGCTCTCCCCTGCTCGAGGAGGTGTTCCTAGTGGCTGAGTTAGAAGGTTGTAATGAGAAATTCAGCTGATAAGAGATCAAAGCTGAACCTAAAGATTACTGTGCGCTGCATTAAACAGCAAAGGAGCAATTTGATTTTTCACAGTGCAGTTCATGACTCTGTACTTTGGCCTTGTGTTGTTTGGATGGTGTAACCTTCAGGCAGTAAGTGGTAAATGATAACTCTTCTCCAGTGTGACGTTATGAGCCATGAAAGGAATGCAGAGAGGTTGCAAATTCAATAACGAACGTGTTTGCCCCGTTTCCGCCTTGTCCGTATTTTGAAGTGGAATGTGGTACGCTGGGCGTTATGTGGTTGTATCCTTTCCTTTCATCCTTTCTTCTTCCCCTGACACAGAAGACACTGTGAAAATAGCACTGTTCCCTGCAAACACAAGCATTTCTGTGGTACCTCATTTCCTGGCCCTTAAAGGTTTCCCCTTTCCCAGCATGAGAGGAGCCCAGGCCAGAAGGTGCTGGCTCCAGACTGGAGAGTTGCCTTTGAGGTCTCTTTTGGTGGAAAGCAAGGCTGGGGCTTCCTCTGCTCACAAGAAGTGACAAAGGCAGAACGTGCCTACAAATGGTCCTTTCCATATGATTGTGCAGTGAGCCATTGTCCCCCAAACAACTTCCAAGCCAAGTAATTTCCCAAAACGTTCTTAACAAGAGGAAAAGTCTGCCAGAAGGTAGTCAGAGACTTACTCTTAGCTTGTGTGAGCGAGTCCTGTTAAAACTAGAGACAGAGCACACAGAAGGGAGTTCTGGTCTGTATTCATTTTGCACAGTCCTTGCTGCTCCAGCATATGGGAGAGGAGAGACGTAATGTACAGCTGGGACTCTCTTCCAGTCCTGGATGAAAGGGAGAAACCAGATTGTTCCTGCAGCTACTTGCTTGTTAAACAGTAGCGCTTCCCTGCAAAGCTATTCATGCTGTTTCTTAGCCAAAATGTAGTAAACTCCAAAACAGGGCTGTTAACTTGTTCGGCGTGAGAGGCCGTTACATCACACCCTGTGCTGGCAAGGAGCCTGGGAACCAGGATGTGTGCAGCAGGTCCTTTGGTTTGGCTCTCTGCAAAAAGCCACCTATCAGAGCTCCATAATCTGCTGGGTGAGTAAAGAGATTGAAATCTGATGAAGAGAACAGAAAAATGTTCTTTGATTCTGAGGTTGTCTTAAAAGAAAAAAAAAGTGCAGGCTGGGAATAAAGGAATCCAGTTTTCCAATGCACCAGAACTCCTTATTTCAGCAGTCGTGTGGTTTTAGGCAGTGTATGAGAGTGCCAAGACATTGCTGTGATTCAGCTGTGATTCCCACCACAGTAAACTGATCACCAAAATTAGAGCCCAAAAGGCTCTCATTTACCAGTGACAAAGCTCTGGCAGTGCTGGTGTGTCCAAGCTCCTTTTAAGTGCCTTAATACTTAACAACCCTGAGAGGTGATTGTGTTCTCTACTAGATCCCAGGGGCAGT
Organism: Gymnorhina tibicen; assembly: GCA_013399875.1. Taxonomy (NCBI): domain Eukaryota; kingdom Metazoa; phylum Chordata; class Aves; order Passeriformes; family Artamidae; genus Gymnorhina; species Gymnorhina tibicen. Next base: position 996,089 of record VXAZ01006720.1, on the reverse strand, counting down.
AACAAGCTATCCTTGTTTAATCCTTTCTCCCCATGGGAACTGTTGCTATCCGTGTGAAAATGTGTTTAAATTTAAAATATTTCTGCAGTAGTGGGCACATAACTAATTAGTTGCAAACCAAGTAAAGGAATCACTCTGTGATGAACTCTACAACAATTATGAAAATACTGCTGGGAAAATGTTTGGAGCCCACCTGATTTGATTTCAGTTTCCTTTGAGAGAGCATCATGGTGGCTCCACTGAATTGAATATAAATTCATAAGAGAATTAATTAATATGGTTGGAAAGCCCATAATGAGATTTAGTGCAACATAAAGAATAAATGAACCAGCTCATTTGAACCTGAACTTTACAAAAATAGAAAGCTTCAGCTATATCACACTACTTTTTAATTACAGCTCCCATTTTATTAATGTTCTGTTTCCCCACCTCACTTTTTCCCTATTAGTTGTATCTTCTGTATCCCATTTGGTGTTTTTCTTCCATTTTAGTATTTAGAATATGCAAAAAGCATCTTGCTGTCCCTTTTATACTGATTAATTTGTTGGGGTGTTTTTTAAAGCTACTTACTTGTTTTAAAAGAAAAAATGTTCAACCACAACCTCCTGAAACACTGGTGTCCTCATATATTTGTATTCTGCTTGCAGTGTCCAGATTCATGCAATCAATCTTACAATGCAGAGAAATTTTATTGCATAAAGATGATTTTTTCTGCCCTAAGGAAATGTGTGTCTGTGTCAACTCATGGCTTTTTCTGCAGCTACAGAAATAATTTAATCAACTATCTATGGGTTCACTCAGTGGAGAATTTATTTTAATGACACGAAGTCCTGCAATTCCTGTTCCTCCTAGTCCTATATCAAAAGGAGGAGGGTGAGGTGGAAAGGATGAATAGCCAGAATGCTGAGTCCAATCAATTCCCAGCTGCTTTGACAGCTCTCATAAGGCTATAAGTAGCTAAGGCAATTAAAACTAGAGCATCTCTGGGGCTTTTTAAAGGTACTCATTGGTACCGAAAAATCATGACCCCAGCACCCTGAAGACAGGTTGGTAGCTTAAACCTAAATTACTTTTATCAGCCTAAATCCTGCACTATGCATGGTATAAAAAGCCTAAGGATCTGGCCTCCTGTGGGAATATAAATAGGTATCTTTTGGTTAAGTACGGTGATGTAAGAGGGTTCTAGAGTGACAGCCTCGTGTTACCCATTGAACTGATTGCTCATGGCACGGTTTATTTCTGAATTTTAGACTTCTTAATTTAATAAGCATCCTGTTATTCTGCTTAGAAGATCAGAACTTCTGGTAAGAGTAACCTCCATCAGTGATTAGAAGCTGGATGCCTATTCCGTGATTTAATAAAAAGCTGCAGTTTCATGCAGGGTCACTGTCAGTTTCTTACCAGCTGTATCCGGGCAATTTTGGAACACTGAAATTATTCACCATCAGGGTTGTTAATTCACAAAGCAATAGGGATTATAGACCAAAGTTTTTCCATGAGAATGGAGGAGAGATACACAGCTTTGAACCTGTTTGGTTGCACCTTTCCTGCTTCTGGATCAGACTAGAGGGAAAGTAACCTAAGAATAAGGAAAAAATGCTGATGGAAGGGAACTCTTAGAATTCCTAGCCATCTTCATCTCTTTTAACCCAGTTTTGTCTATATTTTATTTTTAGATACACTGTCTTTAATGGCCAACAGAGCTCTAAAGAATGTAAAAGGATGGTTGATACCAGAAGGAAATTTTCTGCATAAAGCAGTTGTATTCCTTCCTCACTTCCTCACAGCATTCCCCAATCCCTTCCTCTGACTGGACGATATAAACTGGTGAAGTTGGGAGAAATAAAAAGGACATCCCAAAAAGGGCTCATTCCTGTTTGTCTTCTTCCCCCAGCTTTCACATTTTATAGTGTCACTACCTGCTTGTGCAAGAGGAGAGCAATACAGCTCTTTAAAAATGCAGCTGGTTGTTTTGTTTTTTTTCTTTTGAGATTACAATCAAGCAAGTTGGGCCATTTCAAAGTCAGCTGCATGGGCTGCTGACTCAGAGGAGGACTAGATACCATCTTGGCAGCAGCTTGGAAAAATGTTTCCATTGTGCTGGTGAAATGAATGCAAAATATTTATTCTTTGAGCTTGTTCACAACAGCAGCTCAGTTCTCAGCTGGAACTGAGGGTGGGGCCATGTGGAAGACATTTGTAGGAAGACAATAATGATTTGTACAGGGCCCAAGGTGTGCATAATCTTATTTTATGATTAACAAAGGACAAGGCTCCTGCCATATGGGGCTTATAAATTGAAGCGTAAACCAGTGAAGTAATCAACAGAGAATAACAGAGAAAAAGTAATGGAGGCAGAAGGTCAGCAAAACAAAGGGAGGGAGCAGAATTCAAGAGAGGAGGGATTACTGTAGTATTTTTGCATGTTTAGGGTTACAGTAAACTGCCAGTGCTAAGGGTAGTACCTTATACTTTTGAAATTTTGATCTATCATACTTTTGCACTTAACACTGCACAAGCCAGGGCATCTGTGGTATGCAGAGAATCTTCTTCCTTGTACCTCTGAACAGAAAGTTACTAATTGCTATTTTGTGGTATATGAGCACATATGATTCAAGCAGAAAAATAAACATGCTTTTTGCCCTGGGGACCTTGTTGTCCAAGAGCCCGATCTAGCAAAACAGGCCAGGCAAATTCTAAAACTGTAAGAAAGCATTGGCTTAAGCAGGGCTGTTCCTAAACACTGCTTCCAGTGCATGCTTGCAGAAGAGATTTTAAGTGTAGCCATAACAGTTAGCAATGACAGAAGGCACTGAGGAAAGGTAACCTGAAGGTTACAGCACTGGGTTTGGCTGGGGTTGCTATGTATTTATGTTGCTGAATCTCAGGTGCTGTTTTGTTCTGGCTGATGTCGATGTGGTGATGGCCTTGATCCAGGAAAACACTTAAATGTGTGGTTGGATTTAAGCACAGTGGTAGCTCTGTTGGAGTCAACAGTGCTGGAGCACTTAAAGCTATGTTTGTGTCAAGTCACTTTGCTGGATCAGGGTCTTTGTGCAATTTTTATGGTCTATTAAAACATTTTAAAATGAGAACAGCAAGTACTGAAGATGAGAAAGGAAGCTGAAGGACAGAGGATGAAAAAAGGAGTTGAGGAAAATATTAAAGGTTGAGAAAAGACTATGCAGGGG
>VXAZ01006720.1:926967-992685 GCA_013399875.1 Gymnorhina tibicen | reverse complement strand
CCTGGGGCAGCACGGCAGCCCAGGAGAGGAGAGGAGAGGAGAGGAGAGGAGAGGAGAGGAGAGGAGAGCTCTTGGTGACAATGGAAAATAGCTGCTGACTGAGTGGCAGGGAGGGCAGCAGCTGGCAGATTGCTATCTGCCTGCTGTTGTGTGTCTGGCATTTCTTTGGGTGTCGGGACTGTATTTACATGGAAACATTCATGGTGTGTCCTACCTCAGGAGCGAGCTCCTTGTGTAAATGGGAACAGCTACAGACGGAGACACGGCTTATGAGAGAAGACACCTGACCCCTTCCTACCCTTTTCCCTTGAGCCTGCCAGAAAGAACTGCACAAAAGTACATCCCAACAGACATCCTGCACTCAGGACACTGCCAAAGCTGATCTCTTAGGAAGCACTGTGAGGAATACAGAATCACAGAATCATTCAGGCTGGAAAAGACCTCTAAGATTATTGAGTCCAACCTTTGACTGATCGCTGAGTGCCACATCCAGTCATTTCTTGAACACCTCCAGGGATGGTGACTCCACCACCTCCTTGGGCCTCCATTCCAATGTTTAACAACCCTTTCCATGAAGAAATTCCTCCTGATGTCCAAACTGAACCTCCCCTCATTCACCTTGAGGCTATGGCCTCTTGTCCTGTCACTGGTTGCCTGGGAGCAGAGCCCAACCACACCTGGCTGCACCCTCCTGTCAGGGAGCTGTAGAGAGTGATAAGGTCTCCCCTGGAGCCTCCTTGTCTCCAGGCAAAACACCCCCAGCTCCCTCAGCTGCTGCTAATAGAACTCACTCTCTAGACCTTTCTCCATCTCTGTTGCCTTTCTCTGGAGATGCTCCAGCCCTTCAATGTCTTTCTTGTTGTGAGGGGCTCAGAACTGTACGGAGCACTTGAGGTGTGACCCCACCTGTGCTGACTACAGAGGGACAATCATTTCCCTGGTCCCGTCAGCCACACGATTCTTGATACTAAATAGTTGCCACAGAAAGTGCTTGACTGTCTTTCCTGGAGTATGCCATGAGGGCATGGCTATGGTACAATATTAACGGGTCACTAAGTTGTTTCTTCCATCATCAAAGATTTTATAGGTACAGAGGTTACACTCTGAAGATATGGATGTGTTCTTCAGCCTTCTTTTTCTCATGCCCTTGAGCATTTGGCTGTTGCTGTTTCAGGGAAAACATCTTGGAATTCACTGAATGTTTCAGTTGCAGCATCATTAAGGAAAGCACGAGTTCGAAGAGGAGAAAAATAGTGCCAATAGCTGATCAGGGAGACCTGGCTGCAACCATCAGAGATCACTTGTGCACCCCTAAGTCACTTGGTCTCTCAGTGCCTCAGTTTCCCATCTAGAAAAAAATGGGGCTACACTGCTCTAAGTCAGAAATGTTATAGTAAATAAATATACATAATACATTAAAAAATTATACTTAACTCAGATATTTTTTGAACAGGAGCTGCAAGTGGCTTAAGATAAGCTAACCATAGATAGAATCTGTTGTGTTTAAAGTTTGTAGCAACAGGCTTTTACGCTGCAGGCTGTTAACTGTGGCCAGGAATCCCTTATGTTTTCAGACCACATCAAGATTTACACAAAAGATCACTATGAAGTCGGCTGCTCTTCTGAGCCCCAGATGTCAAGAAATAATTCAGCTCTTTGCAGACATTTAACTACAGACTCAATCTACATCTAAGGTTACGTGCTGTGAACCCAGCATTTGCCATGTCCACACTGAAAGCATCCATTGCCCACGGATAAACTCCTGTATCTGCATCTCTACCAGCTCTGCAGGAACACGAGTGTGGTGGCTGGCTTGCTGGAGTCTGTATCCCTGGTCCTTTGTGTGGAACTAATTTCAATTTTTTCAATTCTGCTTCCTGGAATACAGGGAAAAACCTTACCACTATTTGCATGTCCCTTTATGGTTTTGTTTGTAGTCATGAAAAATTGAGCTCAGGTGCTTGATATGCTTCTTGCTCAGCACAGCCCTTGTTTCAGCCCTTCCAGAGGGTGTCAAACCACAGAACCAGCACTGAGCACAATCTGGTTTCACTGGCAGTGTACCTGGAATGATGGAAGGATGTGGTTAAGAGACTGTGGAAAGGGAAAGCGTGCATGGCAGAAGGAAGATATCTATTGCGTGTTGCTGTCAGTGCAGATTTCTTTTGTGCATAACAATAAAGAAGCAGCACAAAGAAATGAGGCCTGGAGTGATCAGCAGTAGATCTGGAATGAATTCAGGAAGAAGGTTAGGTTCCTCAAGCTATGCACATTCAGTACCATCTGAAAAACAGCTTTTAGTGAAAAATTAATTTACTTGGAGATTACAGGTCAACCGTAGTGTGTATGTTGAAAGAAGTTTATTAAAATACTGGGGGTTTTGTGAATAATAGTAGCTACTGTGAGGTAACAGGCCTCACAAGCTGTAGTGGGGCTCCTGATAGCACTCATGCCTTGAGTTTGTCAGCTGTGGGGTGGGCTTGAAATCGAATGCAAACACACAAGCCCGGAGTCCTACAAGGAAGTCCTCAACAGTGTTCAAAGTCCTCCTAGAACTGCACTGAAAAAATACATCATTATCTTCACCTGCCTCTTTGAGAGAGCTTCCAAAAGCTCCTTCTGGGGCCCTCCTGGGATCCTCAGTGTGATGAGCACTGCAGAAAATGGCCACCTATAGCAGCTGCTCATTTTCTGTTTAGCTGCGGTTACCTGCACCTTGAGGCACAGCAGCTTGGGCCACAGAGGGAGTTATTTGTTCAGCCCAGGTCCATGCAAATTTCTTGAAGTTTTATTGAGGTTGTGGGTGACTCAGCTCTGAGCTGAAGGTTGTCTGCATTTCTCAGAAAGCCACCTTTGTAACTCTGCCCTACATCTGATGTCCAGGTTCAATAGATCTGATTCCAGCCTTTCAGAACTGCTGATGGTCATGAAATGACAGGCTGGGAGAGCTGGGGCTGCTTGGAATGGAGAGGAGAGAGCTTCAGGGAGACCTTAGAGCACCTTCCAGTGCCTTAAGGGGCTACAAGAGAGCTGGAGAGAGACTCTTCACAAGAGCATATAGTGACTGGACAGGGGGAAATGGTCGTAAGCTGAAGGAGGGAAGGTTTAGAACAGATTTTAAGAAGAAATTATTTACTGTAAGGCTCTTGAGACACTGGACTTGAGGTTGTGGCTGCCCCATCTCTGAAAGTGTTCAAGGCCAGGTTGGATGGGGCTCTGAGACAACCTGGTCTAGCAGAAGGTGTCCCTGACCAGAGCAGGGGGTTGGAACAAAATGATCTTTAAGGTCCCTTCCACTCCAAACCATTCTGTGATTCTAAAATTACATTTTGATGATAGACTACAAGTAGGTCACTAGAATTTCGCATAGTTTACCCAAGCCTCAAGTATGGTATCAATTAACTTCCGGCTTTTTTAGAGGGAAAGTGTTTCATTTTAAGTTTAAAAAAATATCACTGAAAGCTGGTGTAATAAGTGTTCGCACAGTGGAGTCACTACTCATGACTGAACTTTGAAATATAACACTAAGATGAAGAAAGCAAAATGGTAGATAGTAAACGTGTTTATTTAAATCAGATTTGGCTCTGAGTATTTTTTTTTTTTTTCATTTGTTATTCTCAGTGGCCTCGGTTCTGCAGATTACTCATCAGTACTCTGGCCTCAATCCAGCTAAAGTACTTAAGTAAGTGCATAACTTTAACTAACACAAATAATCCTGTATTCAATGCCAGCAAACGAAGACACACATCAATGTGGGCTCACTTCCTTCTTTTCCATTCACTTTAAATTAGTGGATGCTTACCTGTTTTTTACCATTAGTAGTATCTTAATCTGTTCTGTTTGTTTAAATGTACATTTCTCACAAGAAAATGTCTACTATAATCATGCTTAGTACCTGATTGCTGCAGCTCTCTCCAGCAATAATTCCCCCTTGCTCTTAACTGAGCCCCTGAGTGTGATGAGAGGTTGGTCCTATTTCAAAGAGCCTAAGGAGCACTCAAGCATATGCGTAAAAACAGCTGAAGGATATCTTTTTGAGCATATACAATAACAAATATTTAAGCCAAGAACACTTAAAAACTCTGGAAGAGATTAAAACTAAGTGGCATCCCTGTGTTTGCAGTCAGGTAGAACACTTGTAACATCTGTGTTCATAACAAACTCAGGCTGGTTCCTCACGAGTGCTTGACTTCTTTGAAAGTTGTGTTCAAAAGGACAGGATTTAAATTGTTGGGCTGTTTGATTAATAACGTGTCACACTGATAATTTTGATTTGGACTCCACCTATACTCAACATGAGTAATCTGAGGAAGGAATGTTGGCCACAAGGGCTTGTCTAGAGAATGCCTCTGATATTCTTGACTCGAAACTCCACCTTATCTGAGTAGCAGAGTGATACAGGATCAGACACACAGCTACAGATTAGAGGTTATGTAAACAAATCCTGCCTCTTCTCCACTCCTGCCTTGACTTCTCTCTAAGAATTTCGCTTGGGATCTAGTCTATTCCTTCATATTTTACTTTCTTTGAAGTTTATTTTTCAGAAGTGCTTAACTCTTCTCTCACTGGGACCATTTTTTTTGCCTTAAACTGCTGGAGGACACTGTTTGTGTGTACAATACATTCTTTGTTTCTGGTGTTAGATCAAAGGAAGTTTTGTAAATCTTTTCTGTTCTCAATTAAGTCAGGAACAAAACTCACTGGGATTAAAATGCAAGTTCATTTCCATACAGAAATATTTAGGAAGGGCTCACCACTAAAAATGTGAAATCTCTCTGCCCGTTCATTTCACATATCTCCAGGGTAAGGAGATTTCAGTACTCAGTATTGCAGTAAGGATTTAGTAGAAAAGAAAATTGTCCATTTCATCATCTTTCCTAGTGCAGAATGCACTCCAATTTTCCTTTTTTTTTAAATTATTATTAATGATTTGGCTAAAATTTATTGTTACATTTATGTTATCCATTTGACCTACTAAAGATTCCCAACTGCTTATCACTAATAATTGACTCTGTAAAGTAATTAATATCATAGCTACTGTTATGTGGGAGGATACCTGTAGCAGGAAGCTCATTATAAAATGTAAAAGCAATATATAGTTCTTCTGTATTCCATGCCAGAAGACTCCTGCTTTGGATCACTGGGTGAGTCATATTCTGATGATATTGGGATGAAGTGAAAAAATCCTTTCAGGGTAGAGTCCTTATCCAATGGCAAACTGTGTCTGAGCTGTTTTGAAATGAAATCACTAGAGCTTCTTCAGCCTCACTGTAAATACTAGAAATACATTCAGAATAGATACTCCTGCTCCCTGACTTTCCTACCTGCTGCAGGACAGGTGCGTCCCTAATTCATCGAGGGCCTCTCAGATTAGGGACAGAGCACCCAGCTGAATCCAGTAAGGATCCAGTGGGGAACACTGGCAGTGACAGGCTTCTTAATGGGGCTTGGTTACCCTGTTCTAAACAAATTGTAAAATCTGAGCTGTCTCCACCTTCATTTACACGCGCCACACGCTGACGTGAGCATAGCATTTAATATTTCAAAAGCCTTTTCAGACTAAAGCCATTTTTATTGCATTCCTTCTGGATATGGAAAATAAAAACCCTAATCCAGTATTTTGTATGAGTCATCCCCTTCCTTACTGGTCTGTTTGGTGCTGGAGCAGAGTTTCTTTAGAATGAATGGTAGAAAGTACAGTTCCTGCTCAGCTGCTCTGCTCACCCCGAGCTTTTCGAGGTGAGGAGGACTCTGTGTCAGACCAGGCCCAGAGCTCTGTGCTTGTCCTCAAACCCCCGACAGACTCAGGGACTGCCACCCCAGTCAGCCTTTGCACCACACAGGTGGTATTTTCAAATACAGAAGGGATCCAAGCTGGGATCCTGACCTCAGCCTCACTGATTCAAGTGTTCTCAGCTGTCATAAACACGCCGGTATCAGTTACCACACTATAGCAAAAAACAAGTAGAAGTTTAATTTACAGTTTAGCCAGCAGATGAAACCTCTTTCTCCCCGATAACTTGTCCTTTTCCACTTCACAAACCAGTCTAAATTAAACCAAAAATAAGCAGGAAGTGTTCTACATTAATTTTGCACAGATTGCAAGAGAATAAACGTATTTATGACATACATTAGGGAGAAATTGTAAGTTGTTCTTTGACAGCTCATCAGGAGAAGAGTTGTTAACTACTTCAGTTGTGTAGAACTATAATTGTAGTACAGAGCAGTAGCAAATGGTGGGAAAATTACCATTCGTAGTTTACTCTTGCATTCCAAATGGCTTTGCCTTGATTTGCATTTAGATGGGAATTCCTTCTGTTGCTCTTCAATCCATTAGGTTTTATAAGGTAAGTAGCGCTTTTTTTCTTTTTTCCTGAAGTGCTGGAAAGGGCATTCAGTTTTACTGCTGAGCTGTGCAGGTGGCACCCCAGCATATCCATATTAAGCCATCAGGAAAGAGAAAGGCAGCCTTGAATTTACCTGGAAATGCCTTTTTCTAAATAAGGCACAGGTAACATTTTTGTTGCAATGCCTGAGTAAGTCTGTTCCACACAGACTTGTGATTTGGAGCAGCATTTCTTTTTTTAGGTTGTTCTTTCTATTCCTACCCCGTCACCAAAGACCAATATGTAATCTTTATTATTACTCAGACAATATTTGCTTTAGGATTTTTCTCTTTCAGGATTAAGGCTACTTGTTTGAAGGGAGGGGGAAAAAGAAAATTTACATTTGTATTAGATGGTTAGTAAACTGGCTTTTGTACATAACATACATATAAAGAATTCTCACTGAATTATCATACTAAGACCATAAATATTTTTCTAAAGATTGGACAAAAATAGAAAGTAAAAAAAAACAAGTCTGGAAGGAACATTAAAAACTCATTTCCCCCCATCAACGCAACCAACTATATGGAAATAATAATGAAAAAATGAGGTGTTTTAACCTGTTGCTAAAAACCTCCTGTGATGGAGATTTTAGAGTTTTTCTCACCAAAACGTGCTGGTGCTTCACTTCTGTTACTCAGAAAGTTCTCCCAAAGTCCAACCTAAGAATTCTGTGCTAAAGGCTAAGTAGATAATTTCTCATCCCATAACCAGTGGACCCAGAAGATAATTAATCACTTTTCTTCTTGCAAAAACACATCATGTGTGGAGACCATTGAGGTATTTTCCTTCGGTCTTCTTTTTTTTTTTTTCCCCTTTTTTTTTTTTGCCTTTATAGATGAAGAAACTTGAAGTTTTCAAGTTGTTCTATACAGGTCGTGTTTTCTGAATGCCTAGGTCACTGCTGTTCCTTTTTTTTAGACTCTCTTAGTTCATTCTTGAGTTTAATCCCTAAAACTGAATGCAGTATCCCAGCTGGCATCTAACCAGGGAATGTGTAGAACAGATGCTCCATGTCTTACCTTTAACACATTTGTAAATAGTGTGATTTTTTTTTTTTAATTTCCAAGAAACTGACATTGTAGTCTCACATTTAGTTTCACTCCCAGGTCTTTACCCATATCAAAGTGCATCCTGTTTTTCAAAGCACTGCAGCAATTTTCAAGATTATTTGAAGTTCTAGGGCTGTCCCCAAAAGAGCAGCTTCTTTTACCACTGAGTCACTTTGAGTCATTTGAAAATGTGGTCAGATTATTCATTATTTCTTCATCGAATCATCAGTGGAAACACTGAATGATGTTAGACAGAACACAGACCTCCGTGGAACCCTCTCTTAAACCCTTCCAGTTAGATAAAGAAATCTTAGTACCTTCCTTGAGAATATTGCTGTGACCTTTAGCAGTCGTTTCACCCAGACAATCTGGTTTGGTCGTGTGCTTGTCAGGCAAGAGAGTGTCAAAAGTCCAGTGAACTCCCACTGCATCTGTTCCCCTCAGCACTTCCAGCCTCTCTTTAGAGAGACTGAGACTGCCTTGGCTTTGGGTGCACACCTTGGCTGTTACTGATGAGCCTTCTTTCCTCTGTCTGCTTTAAACGGGGGTAGTTGTTCTCGTAGACATCTTGGAATCAAAGTTACACCAAAGAGTGTAAGGCAAGGTGGCAGGAAATGATGTAAAAAATTATCTTCTGCTGATGTTAATTAGGGTTCACATCCCTGAACCGTCCCTGTGAATTAAATACTTAGCATGTTCTCATGGAAAGAATGGGATTCCTTCAGTAGGACACAGGACTGCAAGGACTCCTAGATTATCAGAAAAAAGAAACATAGATTGTCAGATAAGCTTTAATGTATTCATTGTAAGCACATCTATAATTTACAGCACTGATTTTACTTCCACGGAGTATTAGTCACTCCTCACTCCCTTTACCCTAGGAAGCTAAAGAAAACAGCCAGAGACAAAGTAAGCAGTTACCTATTAAAATTTACATTCCAGCCTTCCCAGAAATCCTAAAATCTCTTTTGTTTACATCTATGTTTTATGACTTTTGCTGTTGTATCAACCATGAATTGCTTTACTTTATCTCTACAAAGATTGATGCCATTGCTGTATTAAGGTTGTGTGTTGCTGCTGCATTTTGTAGGTCCATGGGGTTTTTTTGGCACAAATAACATTCCTGTAAAAATGTGGCAAAGAAAAAATGCATTCAGGCAGTTTTGGGTTAGCACATATTTCTCTTCTAAACTTTTCTCTCTAGCATTTGTGTTGCCTGGCAGTATTTAGGATACAAGTGTGTACTGTCCTGTCGCAGTGGGTATCTCAAACAGTTAAAATGGGTTCCCTGACACACTCTGATAGCAAACTTTTAAAGCATAATTTGGATAAACCCCTTAGTTATAGTTAAGGGAAACCTTTGGTGGCAGTAGAACAAATAGTCACAAAAAACCCAGGTAGGAAATGTTACAATATATAATATCACCCTACTGGAAATTACAGGTCCTTTTAAGGAAACATTTTTTCTTTATCTTTACCCAGTAATCCTTGTGTAAAACGACAGAAGGAGTTTGTAGAGAGACAATGCTGTTAAAAATATCTTCTCATTTGTCTAATCCTGTCCACAATGAACAGGACAGTGTTTTGACTATGATTTAGGCTGACTTAAGAGTGGGTTGTTCCCAGAAGGTGTGGTCCCACTATCACTCCTGCCCTGGACAATTAGTGTGGCAGTGCTGATACAACTAAACAGTGAGTTGGATCAGGAGCTGATCTGGATAAAACCCAATCTTTTCTTTTAGTCCCTTTGGTTTTCAGCTGCATCAGTTTCCTGTTCTGACTCACTGTGTTGCCTACAAGCCAAGAGGAGCCAGAATGCAAAGCGAGGAGCAAAAGGAAAGCCATGATCAGCAGCTTGTTCCAAAATTGATTTAAACAAATCGTGAGACTGCAGGCACATCGAAGGATGGGGTTTCAGCCTTTAGTTCTCCATTTCCTTTGGGTTTCTTTTTTGAGCAGTGTGGATGGTACAACATGTTTCCATTACAAACCTCTGCCATATATTAAATTACCGCCTTTTTATTATCCTGAGTTTCTCATAGTACTCTTGGTCTGGATGTAGATTCTGCCACTGTAAAACCCTGATCTTGCCGTGAGCTCTGAGGTTCACAGCACAGTGTAGCACGAAATAGGCTTAACTGACTTCTTACAAACATATCATGTTCTGTAGCAGGTGAAATTCAGTGCACACCTTTCAAGTCTCAGTGCCACTTCCAGCTACAAGCAACCTCGGAGCTGTATTTCCTCATGGCTCGTGCCTCCTAGGTAATTATGGGGAGTAAATTAAAAAAAAAAAAAAAAAACAACAAAATCATGGCAGTGATTTCCAATCAGATATGTAATCTTCTTCTTCTCTTCCTTTGGTTAGGAAAAGATGTTAAAAACCCTTCACTATCAAGGTACACAAGGTACTATCAACCTATCACTATCAAGGTACACAATAAGGAAGATAAATAATTTAGAGCTTTTAAAGCTAGCTCCCAGAGATAATTAAAAGCTTCCAAAGAATTTTGATTAGTAGGCTGAAAATATTAGAAATTAATATGAACTGCTTTGGTATCTTGTGTGACTGATCAGTTAGAACATTTACTGGAATCCTAGAAGCGTCTTAAAAATACACCTATGAATGAAATACTTCAGAATTTTCTTTTCAAAGGATCTTTACAGTAAAGAAAAACTGGCTGTTGTTAACTTCCTCATATATCCTTAAAAGTGTCCTTTAGAAAGAAGCAGCTTGGGAAAAGAAAAAAGCTGTCACCGCAGTTAGTTTCCTTGCTTGAAGCTTCACTGGACTTGAGAAATTACAAGACAGCTTTCTGTTTTCCCATAAATTTTGGCTCTCTCCCCCCATCATAGTTTATTCTCATTACCTTTCATATTTCCCTACGTTTTATGCACATTACTGTGCTATCCTAGGTCTAATCAGCCTTCCCTCCCTGAAGGGCTTGCTGAACTTTTGGAGCCTCAGCTTCCCCTCGGGACCAGTAGGTTTAAAATGCTCCCTGATGACTCCTTTGGAGCACCATCCATGTGTGTCTGCCTACAAGATCTGCTGCCATTGCCAAAGAAATAATCTGTTTATCCCCTTCTACAGCATCCTGGTCCTGCTGAGCTTCCTAAGCAGCCAGTGGGGACCTGCTTATTACAGTTAAGGAAGCCCAGCTAAAGCTTAGCACACCTCACTGTCAAAATAAATGTAAATGACGAATCTATTTCGAATATTTCCTTATTTCCCTCGCTTCTGCCGTAGCCTGGCTTAGGGGCTCTGATGCAGATTTGGGCGCAGTAAATCCCACCCCTCGTAAACTGCAGCCTCCCGTGGTGTGAACCTCGTCCTTCAGTCGCTGCTGCCAGGGCGGCTTCGGCAGGGCAGAGCCGCGCCGCGTACCCGGGAGACGCCGACATTCGGACTAATCTTGAATTGTAACTTAATCTGGAATTGTTTTAAATGGAAACGAGCGCGCCCGTGCCCGGAGCGGGTACGCCGGGATAGAACGGGTACCCTGCGATAGAGGGCACCTCGGGACAGAGCGGGTATCCCGAGATAGGGAACACCCCGGGATAGAGGGTACCCCGGGATGGCGGATATCCCGGGATAGAGGGGTATCCCGACATAGAGAGCATCCCGAGATAGAGCGAGTATCCCGACAAAGTGGACACCCCGGGACAGAGGGGGTATCCCGGGATAGAGCGGGCAGCCCGGGATAGAGCGGGCAGCCCGGGATAAAGGGCACCCCAAGAGCGGGATAGCGGCTCGGCGCACTGCGGGAGCTCTCGTCAACACACAGGGGAAACCCCCTCAACACCCCGACACCCCCCGGGGGGCAGTGGAACCGTCCGCTTCCCCGCCGCTGCCTCGCAGGTGAACGCGAGGGAGCGTACCAACCCCCGCTGGCGGGGGGAGACAAGGGTTTCCCCCGGTTCATCTTCTGTCGTACCGCTCTAATGCAGAGCAGCCCAGAGAACAACCGAGCCTGCAGATTGGGCTGCGAGAAGCGGCTGTCCCGGCAGAGCGCTCAGGGCACTAAACCCCCCTTCCTCCTCCTCCCTTTTCCGCGCGGAAGTGGTAGCTCCCTCCCCCCTCCCGCCGCTGACCAACGGGCTCGACTGCAGCAAAACGGAACGGACCAACCGCTCCGCCGGGGGGGGGGGGGGGCGGCGAGGCGGGGCGGGGGGGGCCCGGCTGCGGNGGCGAGGCGTGGCGGGAAGCGCCGTCCTGCGAACGGGCGCCCGGGCAGCCGCTCCCGCCGAGCGGGGAAGAGGCGGCGCCCGCAGGAGGCACGGCCGGGGAGCCCGGGGGGAGCCCAGGGCTTCACCCGGGGGTTCATGGGCTGGGGGAGGGCGAGCCTCGGTTCCTCCCCCCGGTTCCTCCCCCCGCGGTGTGTGCGAGCGGCAGCGTGTGCGGAGGCCGAGGGGCAGCAGCAGCCGTCCCGCCTTCCCTCCCCTCCGCCCGCTCCGCGCCACCACTCCCCGCCCGATGCCGCCGCGGGGCCGGTGAGTCCGCGCCTGGATGCTCATCTCCTTCTCCTCTCTTCCCTCCCGCAGGCGGCGGCAGCGGCTCCGGCTCTCTCGCAGCTCCCGGCCGCCTCCGAAGGGATGCTGGAGAAACTAGAGCTCGAAGATGAAGGTAAAAATCCACGGCAGCTGCGGGGGGCCGGGGGCGGGCCGGGGACACCCACGCGCCCGGCGGGGTCCGGGCCGGGGCACGGGAGCGAGGGATCCCCGTCGGGGAGCGGGGCGATGCGCCGTGCCCGGCCGTGTCCTTGCGGGGCGGGTCGCAGCCTCGCCGGCCGCGGAGCCGGCCCGACCCCGCTGCGGTGCTTTTGTCCCGGTGCCGTTCCCGCTGCGGCGCTTTTGTGCGCGGCTGCCGCCGGCCGGGTCCCGCTCCGGGGCAACGCAGCCTTCATGGCACTCCCACCTCCTCCTCCTCCTCCCCCTCCCCGTAAAACACCCGTTCTCCTCGAATACGTCTGCGATACCAAATATAGACTTTGAGAGCAGTGATGGAAAGCTCTTTCAGCTAAAGCTTCCACTCCTTATGGCAGCACATACATCTGTTCAAAGCGGCAGCTGTACACTGAATTTTCCTTATGTGGCTGCGCTCTGTGGTTGTTCTTTGCTGTGCTCTGAAGAGCTGCAGTTCTGATAGAGTGTGCTGTGCTTTACAGGGCAACTCCTGGCAAGTTTTTACCTCTTGCAGGCACTAAACCGTGCTGTGGGAAAGCATGGATGCTTTTTTTTTTCCTCCAACTTCCACCAAGCAGCCACTTTACCTCTGAAAGATCCGTGCTGAACATCTCGAGCTTTCATTTTCAGAAAGGATTAGCTTAGTGGATGCAAATGTGGACGCATGTCTTAATCTCTATGCCCAGCATTGTGAAGTGGCTAAGACTTCATGGGATGTGTTTTTCTGTAGTTGGTAACTCCTATTGTAAAATGTAGGACAAATATTTAAGGAAAACTTTGAAAATAGCAGGCTGAGTCATTCTGTGAGAAGATATATCGAAGCTGGTATGCTAATAAGGCAGCTTCTTGGTTACTAGCATGCTGCCTGCAGTTGTGGGACTGGTCTGGAAAAGTAACACCTTTTATTTTAATCTTTCAGTGTGTGAGAAGAGGAAGCTCTTAACAATTGCATTCTTTGAGCTGCCTGGTTTTTTTTTTTGGAGTCCAGACAGAGTTTGAATTGCAATGAAATGCTTGTGCCTTTGTGCATCTTGAACATGCTTAAGTATGAGTATTTGGTGCAGGGGATCTGTTGCTAACTTGTTTTTTTCCTCACACTTCAACTATTTTTGGTTAGGCATTCATGTTATGCTTATGGAGAGGTAGAAAGTTACCGATTTACCTATTTATTTTTACATAAAGCTTGCTACTGTGAGATACAAGTTCCTAAAACCTGCTGAATCATTAATAGTTAAGCCACTTAAAAATCTCTTTTAAACATCTTACAAGTTTAGGTATCTGGAAAGGATCTCTAGGTTAAAAAAAGTCTGAAACAACAAACCTTCAGTTTTGAAACACCTTTGCACTTTTAAAAGTGTAACATAGGGTATGTGAAGGCACTTGATAAGGGTGAAGATCTGTGTGTCTTCTAAAACCCTGCAGTAAGATAATCTGAATTCTTTAGAAAGTTTAGTAGTTTTAACTTTTTTTTTCTGATTTTCAACCTTCTGTTTTGCTTTGTCTCCTAATTCGTTTAGCTCTAAAGTTCAGGCTTTGTGGATGCTCACACTGGGTGGGTGAGAGCAGTTCAGGGGCCTGTTAAAAGATCATGTCTAACAGCAAACCTCTGGCCAGTTTAAAGTAGGGTGTGGGTTTTGAAAGGAAGCAGTCACCTTATTAGCCTTTCAGACTAAATGAGAACTTGGCTTTAGGCCTAATTTTAAAGCCAAGTGTAAGGGATGTAGAGTGCTGTATTCAGAACCTAGGCTGTGAGTAAAAGTGAGAGTGTGAATGTCAGACCAAAACCTGCTGCCCAGAGTGCTTCTGTGTGAGAGGGCCCAGAGAACGAGACTCACAGAAAATTGAGATGCAGCTGGAAATGCGGCAGCTTAGTTGCGGTACCTGTTTTATGACCTAAATTTTTGCACTGGTTGCTGTCATTGTATTTGTGCTAATATTGGGGGTGGGAGAGTAAAATGACACCTGAGATGTTCACTTTGTTGTTGGATGGCAAGTGGTAAGTGCTCAGAAGTTGAGAAACACTTTAGATATCTTGATAAGGTTTCATTAAGGGGCTGTAGCCAAACTGTAACTGATGATCTTTTGTCAAACTTTAAGTTTCTCTTCTGACACTTAAAATTGTGAGTTGAATGAGAAATTTGAGACTTGTTTTGGAACTGCTTTCCTGACTGCCTCTACTTTGGAGTACTTGCTCTTGTGAGCTTTCCAGTTCTGTATCCATCAACAGTTGCTAACTATCTTGTGTATCAAATTATGCTGCAGTTTTGTTGAAACAGGGAGCTTAAATAAAAAGAGCTGAAAAATGAGGCTCAATGTGTGCACTGAATGCCATCCAGTATGTGAAATGGATTTGTTTGTCCGTCTCCTCAAAGGTTACACAAATGAGAATGTGAAGGCACAGAAGGCATTAATTTAATTTGGATTCTAATTAAGAGAGTGAAATTGAAAAAAATGGTACTAGAAAGATTTATGATCTATGTAGTACTGTAATGAAATATGCAGAGTCTGGCCTGATGATGTGACTTCTAAATAAAACAGTGCTGTCAACTAAAGAGCTATTTTAATTTTGATTATATAAAAAGAATGTATATAAACTATTTTGTTCCTAGTTAGCATGGACAGTGTTAGATAGGATGTTATTGTTGCAGAGAGAAGTGCTGGTCATGTGTTTTGCTTAAAACATCTTCATAGATCTGGCTGAACTCTCTAATATCAGCGTAGCTTCTTACTGGTGGGTCACTGGTTCTGTCTAGGACTGGCTTCATAATGTTGCTTTGGTGATGTGTAAGTCAAAGTCTGGGTGAGATGATGCTGAGCAGCTCCAATGCACCACGGCTGAAACAGGCTGTAGGCTCAGTATGTGCACAGAGGAGAAGGACTGGATAGGCCAGGGATATTTATTTTATTTAGGGCTCCCTAAAGGACCTTTCTCCAAGCAGCAGTCAGAGCAGGAAAGGAAAAACTCCCATGTAAGAAGTCCAGAGTCTCTTTTTAACTGAAGGGTGCTCAGCTTAAAAATAAACAGAAAACTTTGAGTAAAATATTCTGAGCTCATGCTGCTCAGTATTCCTTGGATAGGAATGACCTACCTACATTTCCTCCAAAAGTGTGAGAGCTACCTGTTGATGGGTGTGGAGTTTTTCATTGTAGCCTGAAGTACAGTGCTGAGTCCTCTCATGAAGTAATAAATGATCAAAAACTGGTTATCTTCATACACATTATGGGTTTTCTTCTTAAGCTCTAGTGTTTGTGCAATAATGTTTCTGTAGTAAGATTATTTCTACTTCTGATCAGTGTCAAGAGTGGTTCTGGGTTTTCTTTTATGGATGATATGATGAGCTTGGAAAAGGACAAGGAGAAATTATTCCAAAGATCTAATACGAAAAAGAACTTTAGTTAATGATTTACACTTACAAGCTTTAATTTGTTAAGCTGGAATTCCATAAATGGTTGTGTTCCAACATCTGCCTGTGCTGTGAGAGGAAAAACTAGGTTAGAGTAGCAAATGGATGCCTGTCAGGTGTATTGATTCAGTGGGTATAGTTTTAGCATGTTATTTTGGAAACCAGTTTTGTTGCAATGTTGTCTCTCATCTATTTTAATCTCCTTCTTCTGCTTACCTTTAGTAATAAAGTAGTGGCTGCTGAAAGCAGAGTTAACTACTTGTCTGTAGCATCTGCAAACCCCTTTTGGAGGTGTTTTCTGCAGTCTGAGTTAATTTAATTGCAGGGTTCTGCTGTGTCTGTGTTCAATTCCTAGTCTGGAAAAAGGGAATTCTGCAGAGTGCGTGCAGCAGTTGCAGCATCAGCGTCATGGGACTGATGTGCTCCCTCTTGAATGCTCTACTTCTCTGGATTGTTGCACAAGGCAGCATTTAGACATGGGATAAACAGTTTGCATTAGAGTGGAATCTCTCCTAGTAATGCTCTGGCCTTCATCTCACTCTCCCTGAAGCATGCATCTCTTCTGTTACCTGCTCCTTTCTGGCTGTCTCTTGAAATAGACTTCCACCAGTAACTGCATCTCCTCTTCACTGCTGTTGTGTCTGGGGTCATTCCTTCCCTGCTCTGCGGGTTTTCTTACTGTGTCTTATTAAAAGTAGTTTCCTGAGCTCTTCCTGCCTGCCACCCTCCCGCTGTCAAGCGAATACCTGAATCAAGGTATGAAAACAGATGTCACTCTGGGGCCAAAAATAATTAAAAGAAGCTTGTAATAAAATGCATGTTAATAGGCAGGTTGGGTTTTGTTTCCTTCTTAAGACTGGAGGATCAAGTGCTTGGGTTAGGAGGTGGCAAAGTTAAGCCGCTGTTTTGCAGCTGTAATTAATTTCTAATAAACATTCATGGTGTGATTGTTAAAGCCGATGCTCTCTGGCACATAGAAACATAATTTTGCCCACAAGGTGTGCTTTGAGATACCAGGGGACATGGTGATAGTGATAAGGGAATGTTTTGTATAAAATTTTCCATAGTTTAGAATCCTGAGTGAACATAGCAAGAAATTGTTAAGCAGAGATGATAATTGGTATTAATAGATTTCATACAATCTTTCCTATGATGAACTTTCTGAAGTTGTTAAAGAACAACATACCTGGAGTATTCAGATGTTCAGCTTTATTAGTTTATGTAAGAAATCATGATCAAGTACTCCACCGTCCTAGGCAACCTTGTCCTTTGCCTTCCACTTGGCTATATAGTAACATCATACATGATATTTTTTCCCTCCAGGAAGCTTCCATTCTCACAGTTGGAAGGTGAAAATTATGTATAAAGTGATACGTAATTAAAAGTATAAAACTTTATTGATCAGTGCAAGAGAAGCAATTGAAAGTTTTGTTGTCTGCAGTGAAGGCTGTTCCTGTGATCCACACACGAGTCTTTATCTTGTGCAAGTCTTGCAAGGGGTTCGTGTCAGCCCGGTGCTCACTGTCTCCAAACAGCCCTGTTTTCCTACTCCTTCAGAAGATACAACTGTCTTATTCTTAACGTGGTATTTAGCCTTACAGTGAAGAAGGCCCTGCTCTATCTTGACTAGGAAATAATCCATTTAGCAGCTGAAGTTTGCAGTCTTTCTGAGGAAGCAAAAATGTTTAAGCCTTACCCATTTGGGAAGTGATGTTTTAGTACAGCAAACGATACACAGGACATGCTTCAAAACTCTCTCTGAGTCTTGAGGGATGCAGGAGCTTCTTGATGAGAAAGATTTCATAAAATTTTAATGTAGTCAAAACACGTATTTTCCCTGACTTGTTTGTGGAAACAGTGAAGCCACTCTGGCTGAGACTTCCTAGAAAATGCTTACCATGGCAGCGATTCCATGTAATTGCTTTGGCAAAGCTGCAGAGAACTGAGAATAGTTTTACAGGAAGTGTTGGGACTGGTGTCCAGCCAGTGTTGCACCTGCATGATTTGCAAACATTATATTCCACATGAAAGCCATTGTTGGCCAGCAGCTATCCCTGAGAAATACCGGGACAACGAGGTGTTCTCTTTCGCAGGAATGACATTGCTGCTTCAGGTCAGGCATATGTGTTAGTGTCTGATGGAGAAGTACTTATTTACAGTCACCTTTACCAGCCACTCCTGCTGGTGCTGCCACTTTTGTGTGCTCCAGGTGAGGGACAAGATCAACTCTGCAAAGAGCTTCCCTGGTCCAGAAGCTGCTTGGTTTGATAGTGGGGCTACCACAGCTGGTAAACAACTGCTTGATAAGAGGCCGAAGTCTTTGGCCAGTATCATCTCGACTTCCTGGTTGGGCAGTATTGAGTTCACAGTGTCTTGTGCTTGAGCAAGGGTAGACCCGGAAGATGTGACGTGACAGTGTCAGTGTGGCCTTGTAGCTGACTCCAGAATACTGTTGGTTACTTGTGTGTGACTGCTTTGCTGAGCACTACCAGGATGGAGGAGGGTGACTACAGAGCCCTTCCCTTAAACTTCCCAGGGGCTGGTTTCCAATGTTCTATCCAATAGACTTCTTAATGCCCTGAATACAGTAGACTTCTTTAATGCCCTGCATGTACATAGGCAGGACAGTACAGATGAAACAGGATAACTGTCTCGGTGGTTTGATACCCTCTGCTGTTAAATTTGGCTGTCCTGATCAAGTCAGTGCTCTTGGAAAACCTACTGCCGTGGGGCATGGCTGAGTTCTGAATGGAGGTGGTTCAAACTGAAATAATGCCAGTGCGACAGGAACGACAGCAGAATATTTGCATCAGTTGGCTCAATCTAACTGTTGCTAAACAATCATAAGAAATGTTTCTGCTTATTAATCATCTGCAGCAGATGTGGGTGTTCCGTAAGATAGGACTCTTTGTAATGTGCACTGTGGTTTTGATAACTTGGGGGTGCATGATCACAGCATTTGGAGCCTGGAGTCATGACACTGACAGCAGCAGTTCTACTTTTTGTTAGGAGCTTGGTCTCTGGGTAGCAAAACGATCTGTCTGCAGGTACTTCGTTGATTTGTGTATTTTTAGCTTCCAGAACGTACAACTGTATTAGCATTGGATGGGTTTGGGGGAGTAGATAGGTTTGAAACGTTAAGAAATGCAGCATTTCCAGAGTAAGCACAGGAGCTGATGGCATTGGTTTTCAGAACAGTTCTTGTATCTTGAAACAAAATGTTCCTCTCCATACTGAGACTGTTTGCCTTGGATGCCTGTTGTGGTGGGCTTTACTGTGGCTCTTCTATGAGTAAAGAACACTGACAAATGGAAAATCTGGCAATTCAGGGGAAAATCCTTCTGTGGAAGGGTTGCACTAATGGCTGGGATTAACATAAAGCCAAAGCAGTTTAATACAAGCCCAGCTATGTTAGAGCAAAGTCAAATTTGTCTTTTAGGCATCCAGCTTGGCATCTGGATGGAGCTTTGGAAAGCTTAAATAACCTTGTCCTTGTAAGAGTGGACCACATATAAAAGGTTTTTGAGTATGATGTGGATATCTTCAAGGTAGCTTCTGAATACTATTTCGATAAAACTAACTTGGTTTTAGGTTCTTTCCTCCTCTTCTGAATTTTTTATGGATTTTACGGTTTCAGTGAACCAGTTGGGTGATTTTACCAGTTTTGACTGTGGCAGAAGTTAATGGCACTCCTACATTTTGTCTAAAAGCAGTTTTCCTGTGCTAAAGACCAGTGGTTTTACTTGTAACGTGATTTTTCTTTTTGCCTTTTTTAGGGTGTTTTTAAGTTTTATTGGGGTTTGTTTTGTTTTGTTGGTTTTTTAAAATGTATTTTATTTTTATGATATTATTTCTCTTTTCTCTTTTTATCGTGATGGAATATTTCATTCTGACACTGGGCATTTTAAGAAAGAGAATCAAAAAGGGTTTCTTTCCTACAGTTCCCTCACACTGTGGTATTTTTTGCTGCTTATTTTGAATTTCTACTGATGTAAAGACAGAGAGAAAAAAGATGTCTGAGATGCTGGAGAAGGGAGCAAACTGAAATGGACATAGAAAAATGCCATTTATGAGGAAACCATAAGGCTTTGCTTAGTTAGCTCAGTAAAAGGAAGACCAAGAAGGGATGTGATAACACTGTATGTATGAAAACATCCTGTAAGGGATGGGAAAGGGGGTAAACGCCAGGGAGGGAAATTAAATGAAGAACAACTTTGGCACAAGAATAAATGGGTATAAACTCTTCCTGTAAGAGCTTTGAAACGGTATCCTAACTTCCAGCATAGTTAACTGTGGGATGGGTTGTAGGATAGACTTTAATGCTTTGACCTGGTTCAGGATGCAGCGGGATCACTCGGGGAGAGGGATTGTGTTGCTGCCTTTGATAGAAGTCTCTGAATGCCAGAGTGCAGAAGGTGAATGCTCTGCTCTCCACAAGCAATTGCATGGATCTCTCCTGCTGTAGTCTTGCTTGAATTTCTCTAGTATCATTTTGAGTCAGTTCCTGAAAAAAAATAAGGCAAAAAGAACCCCTCAAAAACTCCAGTGCTGTTCTGTATGGACATCATGTCAGCTCAGAGGAAGGTCAGCTTTGGGAAGAGGGGCAGTTTATCTGTGGTATTGAGAAGGGATCAATAAAACCGGTAAAAATGGGTTCCAGAAGACTCTTTCCAAATCTGTTGTATTGAATGTGTGTTGGATGTCACCTCCTTGAGTTAGGGAGCTGTTGGTTCTTCTTCTGTGTAGCTTTAAGCTACCCTTGCTGTAGGTAAATCTAAGTCATGTATTGAAACAGAACACTTGGTAGTCTATTAAAGTGTGCATTCAGAGTCATAAATTTTTATGAGAAATGCCAATAATAGCTATTCAGAGGGTGTTGGCATGCATAGGGAGGGAAGGAGAAGAAATGTGCAAGGGCAAACCAGAGAGAAATGAAAATGTAAGTACTGAATTATTAAAAGCTTCAAGTTAAGATGTTGTAAGTAATCATTCAGGGTTTGAGATCAGCATTTTATTAGACCTCACAAAACTGTTTCTCTAGTAAACATAGTCCAAAGTCCTTATGGCTTAAACCTAAAAAAAGTATTTCTTCCTTAAAGCATTGATACTTTGAGTTCAGTCTTCAGTGGAAGATTGTCTCCAGATTAAATATTTGCCCTGTTCAGTAGGGATATGGCTGCAGCTTGTGAAGATGCTGTGTGCTCATTTTGAAAATGCTTGTCGTGTGATTAATGCTTTGGTTAAGCTGCGTGTTTAGGTTTGACTAATTCCTAGAAGACTTAAATGACTATTTCTTTTCTGAAAGTGTGTGCACTTTTAGACTGTATCTAGTAGGACTTGGGCTTGTTCTCAAGATACAGCAAAAGTTCAGATTGTTTACTAATCTTCCAGCAGAGTTACAGGCTGGTTTATTCTCTCATTAATTGCATACCTTAAACTTTCCTTGAATCCAACTCTGCACAGAGTGGTTGCTGATATTAATATTCAGAAGCTTAATACCATTTTTAGTTTCTTGTGTTTCGTGTCTCGCAATCTTGAAGAGCAGGCCCACATTCCAGACAGGCGACATCTTAATTTAGATCTTTGTTTGGGATGCTTAGGGAAAAATCGTAGTGCCTGTTGTCAAGGGAAGATCTTGAACATGTTTTAGAAAATTCTTCAGGTCAGCTTATTCTTTGTTGTGGTGAAAATCCTAGAAGCGTTAAGGTTGCAGGCTGAAGTTGCTGCCTTTATTCACAAAACCACAGTGATGCTTTTCTCAAACTACAAACCTTTGACCAAAAGTTGATTTAAGAGATACGGAGCTGTTTCAAAAGTATTCAGTTGGACTTTTGATACTGTTTACCAGTTAGTTCCTAAACAAGGCAGCTCTTGCTTGTACACAAATAAGGTTCTCTGCCTGCCTGGACAAGGAACTTCAGAGTTGCTATGATTAGCTCTGGAATGTGGAGTTTCTTAGGCTGCCCATCACTTTTTTTGGTCTGTCTCAAATCTCACAATAATCATTTGCTTATCCACACTGCCAGTGGAGAGCTACAGTAAAACAGAAGTGTTAACTTCTCAGCCCAGTTACCTGCACATACTAATGCCAATAATGAGGAACAAAATTCAGTGCAGGATTTTGAAGTGTGCTGTGAATCTAAGACTGCAACACAATCCGAACTTTTCATTGTTTCAAACAGCTATTTGTATCAGTTTTCTCTTACAAGTCTTAGGTACTGCTGGAATTTGAAGACATGCAGGTATCTAAACCTCAAAACCAGAAAAGTGGATCTTTTGAAGTATTGTCAAGAACTAATAACTTCTTTGTTCTCAGCAGGATGTGCTTTTGTAGACAATTTTCTCATTCCACATTTAGGACCTTTAAGGAAGGAGGTTGTACAGTGTCCTAAGGTTGCTTTGTTCTGTCTAACCAGCTTTTGGAATTCATTAATAGCTCTCTGACACCAGTGCTGGTTTTTTTTGTTTGCCTATTTGTTTAAGCAAACTGCCTTTTCTTCCTTACTTCTGCTATAGCAAATTGAGTTACTAACAAGGTACTTCTCTCTCAGTAGTTGTGATATTTAGTCACTCCATGATTTGCACTCTTCCAGTTGAGTGTTTCTTTCAGATTTTGGTGTTTTCTGAAAAATTGTATTATCTCCAAGCCGCTTATAAATTCAGTTTGAAGCTATTGTGAGGTTTTAACTCTTGCAACCATTTCTAACTCTTAGTGCAAGCTCTTTGAAGCATGGTCTATTCCTGTTTTGAAGATCACTAAAGAGGATGTTGAATACAATGAAGTCCTGATCCTCTGATACTCTCTTTGATACCAGTATCAAAGTACTGGTAAAAACACTTCCAGACTGACTTGTAGAAATGTAAAGTCCTGCAGTATGAGCTTGTGTGCCATTCTGCACTACCTCATTTGCATAAGGTGGGCATTGCAAATGTTCAGCTTGGGGGAAGAGTTTGAACTGGAGGCCATGTCTTGTTAAAAACACACAGTTGTCATCCAGTCCTGCAAACCCACTGGAAGAAAGACATGCTGCTAGTTTTGCTGCAGCTGGGATTGCTTGTTAGGCATCTGCCATGGGGTGATTCTATCTGTCTTTGCCTCATCCAGTAATATCCATGCTTGCTTTGAAATCAGTGTCTCAAGCATACTGTGATTTTTTAATTATTATTTTTATTTTGTGTCTACCTTCTTTTTCATCCAGTTGATCGTTTTATTCTGGGTAAAAACTGGTTAGTCTGAACTGTTCCTGACACAGCGTGTTGACTCTTCATTGCTTTTGATGAGCTGCCTTTGTAGGTGCTTACAAATACACTGCTTTTAATAATGTGCTTCAATACACTCCTAGGAATTCTGACTGGGTTTGAATTTGTTGGGCTTTCCTTTAGACTGGTACTATATCTTCTCCTTCATGAACTTGCAGAGTTGAGGAATGGTTGCTTTTAGCTAGAGTGACCCCTGTTTGCACACGTAGTAACCTGTGGTCTCTGCATGAAGCAACTCCTTGTGACAAGGGGAGAAAACATCTCAATTACCTTGGTGATCTCAAGTGACTGAACAGTTGCACCGACTCTAGAATTCAGAGAACACACTAGAATGTGTGCAAAAAGAAAAAAAGTAGATGCACACAATACTAAAGGTTATGTTTGAAAGTGTCTTAAGCAATTCTGAATATAGTTCTTAGAGATATGTTCTGGTTTCTTTTAGCTTTTTTACTGTTATTAGAAGGATTAACCTTTTTCTGAAGACCTGAGCAACAAGACAGTGCATTTACTTCTCTATTCACTGTTATTTATCTGTTCATGTACCTATTCTCCCCTCTTACTTTGTGTGCCTCTGGACCCTCTTCCTTATTTGCAGGATGAGGTGCAGGTAGCACGAGAGAGCTCACTTACTCTGTTGTTGTTCCTGTGCTCACACTTCTTTTTAAAGTCCTGTTCCTCTGTCACATCATATATCCATGCTGTAATATGCAGTTGAATTAATCTTGGAACACTGAAGCTCCTGATACTGATCTGTAGATAATTTTCCTATCACTTCTTTGTATCAAGAGTTTCTTACATCTGTAAACTTGCTGTAATCTTTATTTGCCAGCTCATGCATTCCTTCAGATCGGGGTGGGAAATGTTCAATCTGCAACATCCATATCTTATAGCCCGTGGCTGCATGAATAATGCTACTGTGTAACTTCAATGTGTGGTTTTCCAGGGTATTTTAAAGCTCTTTGCAGTTCTCAGAAAAGAAAAATAAAAGTCTTGTTTCTGTCTCTACATCCTCTCTTCCTGTTCCTTGCATTTGAAAGCCTTTCAGCTTGTGATGGAGTTGTCAACTCCTATCACTGTCATCATACTATTTCCTATATATTGGACTGTAAACCTGTTTGATTTTTCCTCTGTGTAATTGGAAGTAATCCATTGCTAGTCTTGGCTGCCATCTCTGCAACAGTTTCGTCAAGCCTGTTTTAAAACTTTTGGGGTTGTCCTTTGTAGAGCCAGGAGCTGGACTCTGATCCTTGTGGGTCCCTTCCAACTCAGGATGTTCTGTGGTTCTGTAATTTATCTCCTGCCATATAGAGTAGGTATCCTGATGACCATCTCTTCCTGCTTTTTCTGTCTTTTTTTACCACTTAGTCTTACCCTGTGGCTGATCACATGGGTGGTTATTTTGGTGATGTTTTTTTTGTTTTCTGAGATAAGTTTCCTCATGAATAAACAGAAATCAAATTATAATAGTAGAACGCTGCTTCTTTTCTCCTGTGCTTGTCCTTCTTAAACTATGTTAGTATTCCCTTCCTACCAAGTCTGACATTGATTCAGCTTCTGGTGTCTGGTTTCTTGTCTGCTGTTTCCAGTGTTCTTGGCTCTTCAGCAGACAGCTCAGCACACTGAGCAGCCAGTCTCAGCTGCTGCCGCCTTACTGCGTTACTCTGGGACAAAATTGCATTTTCTTGTTCTTCTCTGACAGCCCCTTGGTTCCCAAGGTTTTCACTGGGTATACCATGTACATTTTAATTTGTGTATCATTCAAACCTAGATAAAAATCTGCCAAATGAGCCATATTTGTCTTTTATAAGGGAGGTTGAAGTAAAGCTCTTGCTCATGATCACAGCAACATCCTGTGCACAGCGAGTACTGGATCCCTCTGCAGAATCTGTCTGTCCCTTTGCTGAGGAATGCTGATAAAATCCTACCTGGACATTTGATTCCCAGAACATTAGTCTTGAAACCCTGCTTCATTCAGATGCCTCCATTTCCCTTAAAAGCTGTGTTTCAGGGCCTGTTGGTGAGGAATAGTTTATGGTTCCTTCTAAGTAGTGTCAGTGTTGCTCTTGGAGTGGATGAACTGTATCCATTGAGGATGTTTTTTCCAGATCTGTGTTACGTTAGTGGCTTATACTAGAACTCCTACCATCTCCAGCACTGTGAAAGCTGTGTGGGAGGTTTTCAAGGATATTAAGGAACTCCTTCAGTCAATTCAGACCAGGAGTTATCAGAAACTTTAAAGCCAGTTTTGGTGACAGCTTTCAGATAAAACCACAGTCAGAAGAACAATTTACAAGGTTAAGGATGTCTTTTACCTGTTGTATTCTCTGCCAAGGGTTATCTGTAAAAGGAGGGAGAGAGGGTAACTTGTCCTGGCTTATTGAAGTGATTACTCACCCTGGTGTCTTCTGGCAGCATTTGGCACAGCTAAGCTGATCTTAGCTGTGGATGCTGTCCTTGTCCTGTGTAAGGAAAGGGCAGGAGATATATAAATATATATATATATCTATAAATATGTATCTATAAATATGTATGTCATGTGTGTGTGTATATATATATATGAGAGAATAGCATAGAGTACTTTGGTATAACACCTTTTAATAAAGTTTATCAGTATAATTACACCAATAAATTTGACTTACCGTATTGCTGTTGGATTAGTTCCATAGTAAACATTGTGATGAAAAAATCTTTGGTCTCTAATATTTTAAATCTCTGGCATCTGAAATGTGATATTCAACATATCACATGACTTCTAAAATAGAAGTATGGCTTGGAGTACCCTGAAGTGCAGATACATATGTGTGCAGTAACAGAAAATAAAGTGTGTTTTCCACCAACTAGGTTGTTTAGTACAAGTGAGAACATCACAAAACTACATTTCTACTTCCCCAATTCCTTTTACCCATTGGATCTGGCTGAAGGGAGATGATTATGCCGGTAGTAGTCAAGGTGAAAAGTAGTGCTGGGAGCTGGGAGTGCATAGCTCAGCTCCTGCTGCTGTAAGAAAACCCTAAGCTTTTTAAGTTGCACGGTTTCTATGCTGATTGTTATTAAAAAATCGGGGGGGATGGTGTAATTACTGTGTAGATTTGTGGTTTCTGTCTTCCTCCAAGCTGTTCTCCAGGCCAGGCAGTTAGCTGAGTGTATTTTTTTACGTACTGCTATCCGCTGGTTCTTCCCTACTTTTTAAAGGGCCTTTAAAATTTGGCAGTTGATTTCATATGAAACTTCGAGAAGTCAGTTATACAAACAGTTGTTTAGGTTAATAAGGTTTAGGTTTAGAAGTTTGAGTTCTTCAAATGACTGAGAGTTGCCAGAGGTCCCAGCACTCAACCTAACCATGAGGACAGGGATGCTATGGAGAGCTGCTGTGGCATGGTTGTGGTGGAATTAACACTTTAAAGAAGGTGAGAGAAGCCAGCCTCTGTGGAACCTGTGTCTTCCTTTCAAATGCTCCTGGGACCAATGACTGAACTTGAAATATGACTGGATACTGGGGCATAATACCGCTGTAACAGAAAATATAATAGGAAAGGTCATGATGTTGTATTGTTGAAATCAGGAAGCATGCATGGTCCAGGATCTTGTTGTTGGGCCAGCCCAGCAAGAATACAGCCCAGAAATGCAGCCTGTGGTTTGCAGTAGACACTTCTGAGAGGCTTTCTATAGTTCTTTATGTTGCCCGTGAGTGTTGACATTATATTCCTATTCTCCATCTGCAGACACTTCTTCTTTTGTTTGTTGTTTCCTCTCCTCTTTTCTTCTTTTGAAGGCCTTGAAATTCTGAGGGGAAAGCTGCAGTAGGAAAGCACCCTGCATGGTGGCAAAGGTATGAGTGGAACTGAAGGCATCTGTTCAGTAGATCTCTGAGGAAATGGCTTCAGCAGTGCTGCAGAAGTTTCTGTGTCATTCATGAGCATTCAGATGGTAGTTCTACCTTAGAGCTCTCTGAACTCTGAACAGACAGTTATTCTTAGTACCAAGTCCCACTGCAATCTCTGAGTCAGTATTGTTGAATAATTAATCTGTCCAAAAAAAAAAAAAAGCTATGATGCTCTTGTAAATAATATTTACTGGCTGAAATAAAAAGCAGAAGCATGTCTCATGTTATAGTTAAGGGTGGGAGAAAGGAAGGAAGTAAAAATCATTTTATTGAATAAGACTTGGGAGCAGAGTGGCAGAAATACAAATAGATTGATCTTCTGCTCTTTAAAGGTTCTCTAGCAGTAGGAACAGATAAAATGCCAGTGCAGAGAATTTACTCTGTAAAAGCCTGTGTGACAAGGTGCTCAGCTTCAGGTGTTAAACTGTCAAACAGGGTTTATTTGTAACCTTTGGATGACTTCTCTTTCTGCTCTATTAAAAATCGCAAAAACTAGCACTGGGAATTTGAGTATTTTTGCCTTCACCTCTGGCTTGGGGAGAGGGGGTGCACATGGGAAATGTCCGCTTGCAAAATAACTTTCAGATGAATGTTCAAGAGAGAAGCTTTCACGAGCGAGCATCCCCATGGAAATAGACATTCAACTGCTTATTAGTGGATTCTTCTCCTCCCTGATCCTGCTCTAAATTCAGATGCCTCCTGCTGGGAATCTCCTGTGTGAGCCAGCTGATTTCCAGCTCATGAGCTGCAGAGAGCTGAGGTTTGGCTGGAGGCAGTTCTGTGTTCATATCTCCTGCATGTTGGGCAGATGATCTCGGCTGCAGATCAGAGGTGACGTGCAGAGACCGAGGGAGGCTGTAAGTCAAGCCAGAAGGGATCTGTCCGCGTCCATCTGAAGGAAGTGCTGCTTTGCAGGTGCTGGGCTAAACTGCAGAAGCTTCAGAAAGAATAGGCATTTATTGGGAAAACAAATAAGACTGGAACAATAAACTAAGCAGGTAATAAAGTAGAAGTATCCTCATGGAGGTGAGGGTGTTCTTATTTGATTCTTTATGTTTGCAGCACAGTGGTGGTTGGATACAACCCAAAGCAGCAAGTTTGTCCTCTCTAAGGGGAGAGAAACTGGAAAGAAGATTATGTCCTGTGCAGTTGTGCTGTGCAGGAAAGATGGGTGTGAGTGCATTCCTGAGATGTGCTGAGCCTTTGGTTCGGGAGACCTTTTTCTCCACTGAACAGCTGTGTATGTACATAATGTATACATAACACACAATACCTGTACAAAGAATTGGGCTGTGGCAGCTGTTTGGTATTCCCAGGTAGCTGAAGGTGTTAGAAGGTCTTGAATATCCTTTCCAAGAGGAACTTGATGGAGTTGTGCAGGACATGAGAGTTAGTGCTGCTGATGTTTTGCATGTTTAGATAGTAACTAATAAAGTGGTGCATTTTACTTACTTATAGTACAAGGATCTTCTGCAGTAATAAACCTCAGTTCCAGCTGGACAATTGGATCCTTGTCCAGATCCTGCTAGAGTTTCCTAGCTATTTACAGGGGTGTTAACCATCTGTGAACACTGTTATCTCATGCTTCTGAATATTTTTAATTGTAACTTTCCAGTTAAAATTAAAGGGATGCAGTCCATTTGCGGTGTCTCCCCTGAACTGAAAGACAGCAGAGGGTGAGATAACACTTAACCAGTCCTGTGCATCTGGGTGGGGATTGTTGAGGTCCAGTTGAAGTTGTGTTTGGGTGTGGTAAGTGAGAGGAGGGTTTATGGGCACTGCACTGTGCTGGTCTGGGTTCCTGGCTGTGGCTGCCGTGAACAGCCCCCCCTGACTGAATTGTTTTGGCTCACAGTTTACTGTGCTTGTTGTCCTGATAGATTTGAAAATTGTTGGTGAGTTGGCAAGACTCTGTAGAGCTATGATGTGCTCGAAGAGTGTTCATTTTTTTCAGCTGGTTGTCTTGTGGTTCATAAAAACATTGAATCATTTAGGTTGGGAAAAAATCTCTGAAGATCATCAAGTCCAGTTGTTAACACCGTGTTCACTGTCCCATGCCCCCATGTGTCACATCCACACCTTGTTTGAACGTGTCCAGGGGTGGTGATTCCACTATTCTGGTGGAATTTGAGGTGTTTCTATGCTTGTTTCTACCTATAGTATCTTAATTGTTTATGAATTTGAGATTAAAGTAAATAAGGACTCTGATACTGCACAGAGGGACTGCACTTAATGATTGTAGAAGCAACAATAACTTTCTAAAGACCAGACTTACTGGTCTGTCATTTAAATATTCTTAGAATATTGTTTCTGTTGCTTAGTATCTCGTCCCTTCTCTGCTTCTAGTTTGTGTATCTAAAAATAACAAGCAAACAAAACTAACACAACAAAAATCCCTGACAACTCCATTTCAGGGTCATTAAATTAATTTCACTCAGACGGTAGCTATGTATGGTACTGCAGAAGTTACAGGATAATAGGTGTTAGTGTATTACAGAGTTAGATAATTATTTCTCTGTCCCAAACTACTTTTTTTACCTCTTGTGTACATGCACTGGATGAGTCAGTACTTTGGGATTACCTCAAGAAGGTGGCTTCCTACCAACATTGTCCAAGTCTGTCTGCCTAATCCTTTCCCTCTCAGTTTCCTCACGTGGTTTCCTAATCTCTTACCAATTTTTCCAAGTTCCTTCTATTTCCACTTCTGGTCCTGACTTCTATAGGAACATAAATCCAACAAATACATTTTTTCTTCTTCAACTTCCTCCATGTGGGACACTGTCTTCTGTATTCCTATGCCACTTCTATGTCATGTTGTTTGTGTTTCAGTGGGGAAATAGCCTTTATTTATTTATTTATTTATTTATTTATTTATTTATTTAAGGAGTAATGGGAGTAGGAGATGAAGGACTTGCTTAGTACGCAGAAGAGGCTGGATCCTGGAGCAGCCACTTGCAGGGGAGATCCAGCTTTTCTGCTGTAAATTTGGACTAAAAGGCCTGTGCTGAGCCATTTGGTGGAAATGACAAATAATTTATCCAGAGCAAGATAACTGATTTTGACCACATCTAGCAAATGAGAATTTTGAGTTTTTAACTCCCTAATATGAAGTTCTTTAGTAGTCAGTAGATATTTCAAGGGTTTTTTTATTTGTTGTCTTTTTTATTCCGCTCTTCCAAAGTTTAATATATGACCAAGTTTCTGTGGATTATTACTGGGTCTGAAGGGTACATCTCTGATGGAGGGATTATCCTTGACCGAGTTCTAGGTACCTGCTGGAAAGAATGGAGGGCCAAAAAAAGGCTTAAAAAAGAAAAAAGTTAATGTAGATCTGAGCAGATCTGGGGGTTGTATGCATATGCATCTGAACTCTGACAAATGCAAAGGAGATTTAAAGTAATACGGACTGGATTGCATGTCCTTGCTACAGACGTGCCACACTAAAACTATTCCAGCCACGTGGATCCTGGTTTTGTAAATAAAGTGTTGGATTTGTGATGCTCTGTTTAGCCTGAAGAGAATGGAGCTGATTACAGAACCTGCCTCTGCTGCCTCTTTTGAAAACTGAAAATTACTGTGTGGAAGGTGGAACAGGCAGAGGTAAAGATTCAAGAAATACTAATTTAGGGGGCTTGAGTTAGTCAAGCCCAACTCTATTTAAGTTTCCAACTGTCTTCCTCTGTACATAACCAGAGTTCAGATGCATATTATTCCAGTAGGTTGCTGTTGGGGGGAAAAAAAAAATAAAAGAGACATTTAAAAAAAATGTAACTCTTCAGTACAGAAGTCCTTTCTCACCAAAGAAGAGCAATGCATTTTGTCTTTGTTGTGTTTAATCTGAAAGGAAAGATGAGTCTGAAACGCAGAGTGCAAACCTGTGACTGTCTGTCCAGATTGGAAAGTGTAAATTTGAGTTTTGCTTTAGGGTTGTCCTTCTGCAGTGGTGTTCAGTTGATTTGGCATGTTTTTTTTACTACCCTTTTTTTAAGGTTACTTAAATAAAACAACGTGATGTTTTTACTTGCAGCACTTGAAGAATCGGAAAGTGACATTTATGTGCGGTTCATGAGGTCACACAAGTGTTACGACATTGTTCCAACAAGCTCTAAGCTTGTTGTTTTCGACACTACGCTACAAGTGAGTATTCTCCTTCCAGTCTGCCTTTGCTTGCAGTTCATTTCTTTTTTAAATGAGTGTTTCCTGAGTGTTAAATGAAATCTGATCTCTTGAAGAGAAGTACTCTCATAGTGCTGTGCTTTGACTGTACAAAACTGTATTGTTTCAACTGTACCTTTGATGTTGTGCTAGAGGAGGAGTTGGGGGAAAGACTTCCTAGCAGAACAGAAAGAGAGGATGTAATTTGTTCTGCTGTTGGAATCTCTGTCTAAAAAAAAATTCAAATGAGCCCAACTTACTTTGGCCTCTTCATGGCTACCTGAATCTACATAAAGACATTTGATGTAAGATCCTTGTGCAACAGCTAAAGAGTACCCAGGTGCTATGAGCCTGTTCCTGCTATACTGATAAGAAAATTTAGGACTCAAATGGATGGCTTAATTATGCAAATTATTACATTCTCCAGAAAATTTTTGTTTTCAGCTTCCCATTTTGCATTTAATCAGTAAATCATCTGCTAGACTCTTGGCTCTGTCTGAAGAGTTTGTTTGCCAAAAGAAGGCATTAGCTGCCTGCTATAGAAACAGACTAATCTGTTCTGCAGTGTGGTAGAAAGCTGTGGCTTTCTTTGTTTCCTGGATTTTGCAATTGGTATTTTTTTGCTTGCTTTGGTTTTTGCTGTTGCAGTGAAATGTTTTTCCTTGTAAAGATGCTACAATTCTGACTTAACTAAGCCCATTAAGTAATTTTGGTCTGGAGTGTACTACTCAGACCTCAGCTTTCCACAGTCAGAGGCAGCCATGTAACAGATACTCAATCCCAAAACATTCACAGAACCATCTTGTGTATCAGATAATTGTATATATTGCTGGATTGAGTGCTGTGATCTGAAAGGTGGAAAATCTACACTGATTTTTTCACCATCTTAGAGGGAGGAAAAGTTCTTCAATGTTTCCTTTCTT
Organism: Gymnorhina tibicen; assembly: GCA_013399875.1. NCBI lineage: Eukaryota > Metazoa > Chordata > Aves > Passeriformes > Artamidae > Gymnorhina > Gymnorhina tibicen. The sequence goes on along the minus strand of VXAZ01006720.1, from coordinate 960,936 downwards.
CTGCCTGAAAGAGGATGACTGTCAGCTCTTGAGTAAAAAATTCAGACCTCTTTGACCTGAAAAATCGGATTTAGGATGGTGGGGTTCACTGTCACTCTTTCAGCTCTTCTCAAAGACTGTTGGCCTCCTTTTCATTCTAAGAGAGATTTTTTCCTCACACCATGAGATAACATGCTGGGAGTTGGTACCTGCAGTGGGCATGACCCACAGCCTGCTTTGTCACTGCCCACCTGGCACTGTTGAGCCTGGTCACTGTTGCAGTTGGAGAGATGATTGTTCTTTATTCCATTAACCAGTTAATCTTGAGGCCATTGCAGCAGGCCACCGATTCCTTTTGGAGTCTCCAGATCTTCTGATGAATTAGATCATGCCAAATACGAGTTTTCATTGCTGGAGCTGTGTTGAGATAATGCTATTAAAGAAGTGAGAGTTTCCTCTCCAGCTGGTGAGCCAGCGTGAGCTAACACCTGGGGAAACAGAGTGTGAGTGAGCCTTTTGAGTTTTTACCATAAAGGAGAACAGATAACTTAATGGTGATGGGAAAACTTCCACCAGCACTTCACCAAAATCCCTGTTTTATTTGGCATCCCCAGTGATGGTCATGGATTACAACTAGAGGAGAACAAGGAATGCCTTGGTCTGTGATCATGGAGTCATACTCTCAATCTGCTTCTCCAGGGATTTGAAAGCGGGGAAGGGGAGTCTGGAGTTGCTCATTCAGACTCTAGTATACAATAAATATGGACCAAATCTTGAGTTTGTATTGCTGGTGAGGAGCCTTTTTTCCCCTCTAAACTGGTTTTTTTTTTGACTTTGCATTATTACATTTAATCCACTTGCATTACTTTTAAGTTACAAAGCCATAATACTCACTGTAAAGCAGGAGTCCTCTTCCAGCATGGGCACTGTCTTCCAACTTAGCAGGTTTTGCAAAACTATTTAAGAAAACACTAAACAGATAGATCTGAATGCTTACCTGGCCTACACTGCTAAGAGGTCTTTGAAATAACTCTGTTCAGTGTTTCCCTTTAGTTCTTTGCCTGGCACCCTGTGGTAATGTGCCACCATCAATGTCTTCAAAGCACATTATGGTCATTCGATTTGATTGGTGTGGCTGGTGCACAAACATGCATGGAATACAGAAATAAAATAGCTTTTTTAATTTGTCTAAAACAGCAGAATAAGTACATGGTGGACAATTAACCCAATAAGGCTGGTCAAATAAAACTTCTAAACTCTTCTTTGCATTTTAATTTTTAGTGTATAAATTATTTATTGTCCAGTGCTTCAGGACTGTGTATCAGTTCATATTTTGAAAACATAGCTCTGAAACATTCAGTGTCCATGAATCCTCTCAAATGGATATTTGTCTTTCCTGGGTCTATTTCATTCCTACCCACATCACTGTTTCTCCTAATTAAAAAAAAAAAACAAACAAAAAACACCCACCAAAGAAAAAGACCCAGTGCCTTGAAAAAGTTCTCCAGAGATTTGAATTCAGGTTTTTAATAATGTTAGAGCTAAAACACACAACATAAGGGCTCGCTTTTTGCCTCCCTTAATAAAAGCTGGTATGATCAATGGAGGAAGAATTAAAAATGGAGCTGGGTTAAGTTCTCATGGCATCCTCTGAAAGATTCTGGATTTCAGATTTTTGTTTGGCTACAGTATCCCGTCTCCCTCTGCTGGTCAGCCATCACAGCACACGTCACATGTTTCTACCCTGGAAAATTATTCATGAGATACTGTGGAAAGTATTCTAAACCTGTTGTTAGCTGTGGGAAAACTGGAGATGTTATCCTTATATATCGTGGCACCAGTCATACCACTGAAGCAACACTGATTCATAAAAGTAAATGTTTAGTCTCAGTGTCTGTGGGGGAATTAGTGTAAAGTTTCATAAGGAATCTTGTTTTAGCCCTAAGAGAGGGGATGCTGAGATGCCCTTACATTGGAAGTAAAAGGAAGGCTTTAAATAGCAGAAATAGCAGCTAGTAAAGAGCAGGATGGGCTGAGTCTCTTCAGCCCTGCTTATGTGTCAGTCAGAAGGCACGGGGGGCTTGCTTCCAGCAGCTGCCAACCGTGTGGCAGCTCCCGCTGCTGGAGTGTCCAGAGCACACGAGTGTGTTTCATCCGGCACCTGCAGCTGTGACAGCTGTGCTGTGGCTCTTGCACCGCTGCTGGCCATCAGCTCCTGTGGTGGAGGAGAGCTGTGCTTCAGCAGGGCAGTGTGCCCCTTGGCACGCAGCATCCACCCTAAATAAATACACTGTGCTGAGCCCTGCTCTGTTTACCTGCCCGAGGCCAACTAGCACAGCTCAGTGTTCCTCAGTCAGGTTTCACTTAGAGGCGCCCCAAAACAGGATCTGCATCTGGTCTGCCTGCCTGGAGCGGTGCCTATCCCATGCTGAACCCTGGAAGTGGCAGATGTTGCCTGGGAAAGTGCTGGCTGGCACAGTTTCCTTGATTTAGGCTGACAGTGGACTGTTCTTTCACCCTTTCAGTTTATTAATACTTATTTGCTCCTCATAAATATTTATAGAATTATATTGAACTTCATGGCTGTGGCTTTCCCCTGCCTGTGACCCACGACTGCTCCTTGTTTGTGACAGGCTGCAGCCTTTGGCTTTTCCCAGGGAAGATGCTATCTTTGCTTGGCACACATTAAAGAAACTTCATAAAGTCTGATCTGACCAGGAAGGGAGTCAGGAGACAATTAGATGTTATGAGCTTTCTTGTGAAGTCTGGAAATTTGACTCTGTGGATGGTGGGGAAAGTTGCAGCAGTGTGCAGCTCACAGTGGATAAGCTTTCTCATCTTTTGCACGTCTCCTGAGATGCAAACAGGAGAATGAATCCTTCCCAGCCCCTAGGAGGGGTTAGGGGGATTGTCCCTTGAAGGGCTACTCTAAGCATTCACTTACTGCTCTTCTTCATTCTAATTATGCTAAATATAAAAATGGATCTGGATTGTCTTTGTGATAGACTTCAGGAAATCACTGAGCTGAATGAAGATTTACTGGTCACCAGCTTGTGTCTTCAGCACAGCATTTGAGCACTCTGCAAGTGTTCATGCATTTAGTGTGCAGATGATCTGGGGGAGGGAGGGGACACCCAGCTCTGCCTTTCCTTTCTTTATATTGGCTTTAACCTGTTTCAGGTACATACAGTGACACAGCAATCGGATCTTTGCCCTTGATGGAAAACAATTCCTGTATTAAATTCAAAGACGAGGGAAATATAACACTTGGTTCACATTCTATCTGTCAGGTTACTTTGTCTAACATAATCTAATGAGATTTCAGCTTTTGCTTGTTGCTGCATGCATCTGGGTATTTTTAGAGACCAATGCACTTCCCCCCCACCCTGAACTGAATTAGCACTTTTTAAGGAAATGCCTCTTACCTAGCTTATAGCAGTCTCTGAAGCTTAACTCCAAAAGCTTTCTTAGGGCCAGATTTTTGTCTGACCTTGAAAGAAATGTATTAATTTGTTGTGGCTTTGCCCAGACTACATAAAGATGAGAAGGATTAGCTTGTTTTCTAGCACAGAGCAATTAACCCTTGAAGAGGAATGTGGAAGGTGAGTGTAAGACAGGGACTTCCCTGCTTTGTATCAAGCAGCCATCTGCAGTCCAAGAATGGTCTGTTAGCAAATGTAGTGGCTGTGTCATGTGGAGTTTGCATATGCTCTCTTTGGGTCAAAAGCCCTATCTAATCTTTGACTAAATGATATTCTTACCTGTTACAGGTAAATTTGGGTTTTAATAATAAAACATATGTAGTTTTTGCTCACCATGACCTTGAAACTGTTTTTAAAGCATTTGTCCAGCACTTCTTCATAAACTAGTTTATGTGGAAATGGTCGTCAGAATAAGCTTTCAGAATCCTAAAGACTCCTTTTATTTCCTTCTGTATGCTGAAGAAATCTTTGCGTGACTTGGTTAAACTATTTAACCTGTCTGTTTAATGAAATTACCTAAGTTGTTAATGGACCAGATGTTGTTATCACCATTGTAGGCTTTTGTCAGAACCTGTCACACTAGTAAGAGCTCAGATAGTTTTCTACCACATAACTAAAAAAAAATATTTTAAACAATGTTCTGGAAACTTCTTTAGTGATTTGACAAGCTGGCAGTAAATATACCTGGTAACTTGTGCAGCGCATGCAATGGACACAGCATTAGAAAAATGGAACAGGATTTATATTTCTCTTCCTTGTGCTGACTCTATTCAGTAAATGGATCTATTATTCTGGTTCTGTCCAGGTCATTCTTGACCGGGGTGTTGCCTCTCTCCACGGTAATGAGATAAATCAGGCTTTCAGGAATAATGCTCCAGAATGGTTTTCTCCCAGAACCACACAGCAGACTCTGGGTCTGCTGTCACACAGCCTTACAAAAGGATTGACTGTCCCTTAGTTGGCTTTGAGGTTTTTCCCTGATGAAGCTGCTGCTGTCTGCATTTCTGAGGGGTGTGAATACCCCTCCTTGCTTACCCTGCCCACAGAACTGTAAGAGAATCATCTAATTTAGCTTCAAACCAGCATGTGGGCTGAGGCAGTTGAGCAGCCACATAAAAGCTCCCTTCATTGAGATCAGGCTGGAATCAGTAGCATAATATGGAAAGACTGTTGTGTTTTTTCAGAGCTTCTCCTGTTGCTGGTATACAAGCATGTAGGAGTTTAATTCCTGCAGCTCTCAAAACCAATAGGAAGCGTTCATTTGTGGATCTTGGAGGAATGATAGGTGCTCCTTATGCAGAAATTTCTACACAGGCTGTGGGTAAGGTGTTTGTGCTTGGCTGACTGAAAGTCACATTTCATTCTTCTTGCCTTCTCTGCCCCATCACCACTTTTTGGATAAGATCTTAATCTGTGAAAGAATTTCTGTGCCCTTTGCCGTGCAGCTGATCCCTCTGGCTGTGCCCATCGGATTTACCCGATGTTCTTCTTAGCCCGTTGTGGTGCGAAATCTGACAGCAGAAAGCTCCAGTTTGGACACACTGACACCGAGTATCAGTGCAGGTCTTGGCTTGGTGTCTTTGGCTGGACGGGGACCTTTTCGTGGGCGTGTGGTGTGGGGAAGAATTCTGCACGTGGACATGGCACCTGCACCCTGGGGAAAGATCTAGAACATGTACATAGTTTTAACTGGAGGATAAAACTCCACCTGTGACTTCTGGGGTTTGGCTTGAGCCTGAAGGGTATTAAACCACAACATCTTAAATTTTACTAAGCTGTGGCCATTAGAAGTGCATTTTCTACCAGGAGTGTTCCCTTTCCACCACCTGTGAAAGAGAAATGAATTTTAATCTGGTTTCATATAAGCTTTCCAAAATTCAGCTGGAGCTAGAGGACCTGATTGTGAATGTTTTTGGTTGGGGTTTTTCAGATGTTGAAGCAAATGTAGCCACCCTGTTAATAAGAGATCTGTCTAATGTTTCTCCAATTTACTTGGTAAGGTAAAGGAGGAAATTCTACTTGATATGGCCCAAGACCTGGTTGTCCCTCGCCCTAGGCAAAAGTCTTTTTTGTCCTTAAGTAGCCTCTTTGTTTAACAGCATAGTCCTTTGAGAAGGAAATGCTTCTAACAAATTCATAGACCAAAGAAGAAAATAATTGGAAAATGAATTTGAATGCAGCAGTCACTGTGCTGAGATGGTTGGTTGTGTTCTTCATACTGGTTTAGTCTCCCCAGACAAATCAGTTTGTAAAAACACTGAATTATGTAAATGCACTACAAGAGAGATTTTTAACTTTTCAAAATACCTCCTTTACAGGACTGTAGTTCTCTGTAACTTAAAAAGATGTCTGGATTGGGCATCACAACTTTACATGAAGGAAAAAAAAAAAGGAATTGCAAGTGAAATATACTTCCCAATGTGAATTGCTTCAAAGTGAAAGTGCATGATGGATTTGGAGAATACTTAGTTTGTACTGCTTTTGTATTATCAGGATGATAATTGTGAGGTCTGGGGATGAATGCAGGAGTCCTCAATTCCAGCTTAGCTCATAGGAATAAGTTCTTTGAAGGTGATACCAACAGCAAGGAAGAGAAGCACTGTCCAAAGACCTTTCTGTAGCAAAGTTGTATTTTCAGCTTACTGATGTGTTTATAATATGTTCCCAAATATTGTTTCGTGGGCTTTGTTCAGGTGGCAGCCTCACACAGAGGAAGCACTGCCTGAAATCCTGGTGATGTGAGGGAGTAGCAGGGGAGATCTGTTATACACCTGTCTTATGCAGCAAGACCATCAGCTTTACCTGCAGTAGTTTTTTCTTTTTCCTCTCTTGGAGACCTGCCAAGGTTTGGGCAGCCAGAGATCTTGCCATGCTGCTTAAAGAAATACAGTCCTGTTTATGTTGGGCTAGGAACTGTTGCCTCATTCCTCATGTTTTCACATCAAAAGCATTTGGGAGTCATTTGGCTGATAAGCACATCTAGACCAAGGCAGTAAAATGTGGGTTGCCCAGGTTTTACACTGTACAAAGGTTGCAGCAGAGCCCTGATGATTTTCCTGTTAAAACAAAGACCAGTTGTGCTGCTCTGTGTCTTCCTACTTGGTAAAAACTATTGAAATGAGAGTGTTTGGCCTCTTAAGAAGGAATTCTCAGAGTAACTTTTTCTTCTACCTTCATGCTCTTAACATTGAGAACAAAGTCTGTGTCTGGAGTGACTGTGCCACATTTGCTCATGCTGTGAAGATAGAGATAATGCTGTTTTCCTTTGAAATTATAAAACTTTTCCCCTTTTACAAGTGGAAGCCATTGAGAAGCCTCCTCATGCCGTGGTGTTTGGTGCTTAGAGCATGTGAGTATATGGGTACAGGAGTTCAACCTCCTGCTTTAGTTCTTCAGCTGTTCTTACCCAGTCTGCTAAGAGTGGATGCCTTCCTCTTGTAAATTCCTTTCAGCTACATGTCAGACTTTGTACTTTGTTATGCTAGGAAGGGTGGTTGTTTCTCAGGGACTGCCTGAATGACTTGGGTTTGATGCTGTGGTCCACATGTGTATTTTTGGAGGTGTTTGTTCTCTCTAGTTGTGTAGTCCTTAAAAATAACTGTAAAACAAAACTGGGAATTCGTCAGCTTAATCAGTGAAAATGATGATGAATGTTCTAGATCACCTTAGAGCATCCATCCATCAGGAATCAGAGATGATAAAAATCACCTGGGTCTGATACTGCTTTTATGGGCGCTCTGTGCCAAAAATTAGAAGAAGGAGCTTCTTCCTTTCTATTCTGATCTGATAAAATAGACATTTGCTGGGGTTACATTAGGGGCTTTTCAGGCAGGTGCCTGGTGTTGGCTTATACAGTGAAAGATGAGGCAAGAGAGGTCCGTGTTTATCATCCTGCCCTTGGATGGCAGCCACACCACAGAAGTTCTGGCAGGTCTTTTAGCACCATCCATGCTACTGGACAATAATTTGCATCATCCTCTTCTGCTGCCTTTGAGCCTTTTCAGTTACCTTTGTCACGAGGCAGCGGTGCTGAGTCGTGCCTGTTAGCTCAGTAGGATTCTCTACTCAGCTCTGACCCTTTAGCACCAGGAACTGTGGCAGCTCTTCTTCTCGCAACAGTTTGTCAAGGACAGGAATCCTTTTGCAAGGCAAATGAAGCCAATTATTTCAACGGCAGCAGTCACACTCCTTGCCTTATGGGACAGTCCTGGAAGCCAAGTCTGAAACCACTTAGGATTACTTATGGACATAGTTACAGTTTTCATAACTTAGTGTTAGGTAAAACAAACGTGTGGGTTGTACACACACTGAATTTTTGGAAATGAGCTCATCCTCAGTTTTCCTTTCAGGTGGTTCCCTCATTCACAGATGTTTACTGGAGAGAGCATTTCTGCAAGGGCTTGTAAAATCACTGCTATCTCATAACAAGGAGTGTCCCTTTCAGTGTTTCCCATCAGTGAGGAAAAACTTATTCTGCAGTCTGGTGAAATCTTCTACTGCTGTTTCTGGTTTCACTGCTCAGTAATCCAGCTATTGTAAGAGCTCACTAACTGTAAGGGACAAGGTTTTCCAAATATTCTACCTGAAAACCAGGACTTTTATGTCTGGATCTCTTGCTTTCTTGGTAATGACTGTTGTATTGGAAGAGGCTTTGTCGTCCTTTAGACTTGCAGCGGAAGTGTTTGAATGATGTGCAGAAACAGTGACCTCCAGAGGTTATGTCTAACCTAAATTAGTCTGTTCTTTTACTCAGCATATTCACAGTGTAATGAGTTCCTGTAGAAAGAAAAGCTTGTTCCTGTTGTGCTCACTGTAGTGTAGTAGCAGCTATTGTTGGTGATCTATGATATATAGGATTTAATTGCTGTGTTCTTTTGCTTTAATGTGACTCTTCTACTTAGGGGGAAAAATCTTGGAGTAGACAGTCACACAAAGGGGGATTCCTCATCTAATTGTAGGTGTCTAGACATCTTAGTGAGGGGGGAAGTGGCATCTGTGGGATAGAAGTTAATCCCTGTGGAAGACTGGTGAGTCGTGCCCCAGCTGACAGTGAAGTTGGGGTGAATATGCAAGGTCAGGGTAAATGTCAGAACGACCTCTAAATTTGGGCAGATAAATCCTGGTTTTATTGGTTCATTGTGTGTGTTAGGACATGGTTAATAAGAACAAAAGTGCTTTGTTTAATGAGTGTTTGTACGTGGTGTTGAACAGCAACAATCTATGGGCTCTGGCTGCTGAACAATGGGTTTGGGAAGGTCAGGCCAGTCCAACACTGTGGGGTCGAGAATTAAGGGCGCTGTTGGAGGTCCAAAGATGGGACATGGTGGAGATGTTCAAAGGCTACTAACCATATATCATCAGAAAGCAAGGTCCTTGTGGGTATTTTCTGCATGAACATCACTGAAATTCCACATCTAAAAGTGCTGGGCAGAAGCTCAGCTCCACACCCCAGTGCTTTGGCTGGCCACCAAGCAGTACTTTGGGCAACTGAAATTGGTCAACCACAGAAACTGCAGGAGAGTGTGAGTGGATGAGTATATGTTTGTGCTTGCAAGCAGTTCCAGCAAATAAGAATTAAGTTGGGTTTTTGCTTTGTAATTATCTTACTTAAAAAAGGGACAAGTATTAACATTAAGAACTGATGGCATTGCTACTTTATTTAAAAGTTGGCCATGTAACGCTTTCTACAAATGAAGATGACAATAGCAACATCACTTGAACTGTGGTCTAAGGAGCATAGCCCAGGGGGTTGAGTTTAAGTATTTCTTTACTAAATTTTTGTGATTTATTACATCAAATGTTTAATTTCCTAGTGCCTAAGCTAAGGTCCTTGTCTTTTATGAAGGATTTAATTCTGAGCTGTCTTAGTAGCTGTATCTGTTCAGCAGCCCTCAGTTTTTCCTAAATGTGTCTTTTAAAGCTAGACTTTAAAGATGGTGCCTAACTGAAGATTCTTGTGATTCTTGGAGACAAATGATTTGAAAATAAATCAAACAGGATCAGGGCAAGAACTTACCCTTTGAAGAACCTTTTTTTTTCCTTCTGGATTGTTTACAAGCTCAGCATTTTGAGTAGTATAACTTTGAAACTGTCTTTCTTGAAGTATCTTTCCTGAATCTAAAGTAGTACCTCAGCTTTGCTGTCTCACCCATCTGAGTGTGGTGCTAGGTGCTGTTCTTTGCTGCTACTGTGTCTGGGAAAAAAGTAGTAGCAGGAGTTTGGAGACTGCCTGAAGTGCTGTAGTTGGCTTTCCACACCTTTTCTGCCACGGGCATGCTTCTCTTCCAGGTTATCAATTACAGGGTTTGTAAACTTGCTGGAGGAGTTGCGTTGCATGATTGCTATCTCAGAGAAAGCTATTTCCCCCTGGCCTTAATAGATTAGCTGTTCCCTTCTTGCTCTGATCCAGCCTGAACATCTTTGTCTTGTGCAAAACTGGGGACGTGAACTGACAGCGACTGTGACCTTGTGTGGAGGCTCTTGCTGGGGAAGGATACCAAAGCTGAAGGCTCGGGGTTTCAGGCAGTGTGAGTGTCCTTTCCCCTTTTTTTGATGAAGAGTGGTTAGAACTTATTTTGCTCCAAGGTGGAGTTGGTCTGTGTGAACTCACGTCTGTCTCGTATCTGCTCCCCAAACAGCTCACTGCTTTTGCTGCTTTAACTCAAAAGTGGGATGCTCTTATGTGGGAATGCTTTGTGTATCTTACCTGCAGAGTTTCTTTGTGGTTTCAGTCTTCCTCATGAGTTAGGATGCTCCTGTGGTGGATTTGGTAATGTTTGTTTAGCCTGACTCCTCCTTGTGTCAGCGGGGTGGCTGAACACCTCTGGCACCTTTCTGTTTAACCATTTTCTAGATAAATGCTGGTATTTAGTCTTCCTTGTGGCTCTGGTTTTTGTTGCTGTTGTTTTTCCCCATGTGGCTTCTTCAGTTTCAGTGCACGTAAGGGATGATGGCTGATGGTTATTCCTGTTCATTGGTGATATGGCATCTCTGAAGTCAGGAGGCAGCTTTGAGAACTGTCATCTGCTGATGTTTGGAGGATGGATTTGCTTCTCATGGTCAGGGAGAAAGCAGTCAGGCTGTGTAGATGTAGCAAGAAATACAAATCACTGCCTACATTTTTCTTTGCCCCTACTTTCTTGGATGCTGATTCCATTGACTGTGAAGCCCTTTTATTCCTAAATCTGTTGTGAAGAGGGTCCCCTTGGCACATAATTTTAAGTAGACCTTTAAGATCCTGATGTGAAATCAGGATCTGTTCAGATTTGAATTGTCAAGCAGTTGCAATTCTGTGCTATTTGGACCAAGGACCAATTTAATGGATATAGAAATATAGATTGGTTGTGTCCCAGTTTTGTGCCAGGTCAAGACCTGGGCAAGAACCATCACTTCTGTGTTGTGTTTTCCATAGGAAGATTGTTTAGGGGTGTGGGCAGGACAGGAAGGATGTCATGCTCAAGCACATCACCAGGAGATCAGGATTTTGAGGTGCACCAGTGCCTGAGTCCTTCATCTTCAGAGAGGCAGAGTTCAAAGGGAAGTGTTTCTTCTCAGAATGACACCACGACCGTGTAACCTCTGATTCTGGGGAGGATTAATTCATTAAAAAATTGAAGTACTTGGTTGATTTCTTTAGCAGCAAAACAGCCTAGGTAATTCTTTTAACTTTCAGTCATGTTTAAAATAATCAAGCAGTTTTTAAAAGTTTGTGTAAATCAGGTGTCTAAAAGCGGTAGAGGACATGAAATTGCTATTGTTTCAATCTCATTTTTTTAAAAGCTTGCTATAGTAAACATTGACTAGAACGTAGCACAGTCTTCAGGTGTTAAACTGAAGGCCCCCTCTAGTTTATGGATATATCAGAGGCTTTAATTTAGAATGTTCACAAATAAAAGAAAAACAGGTCTGGTTCTGCTAAGTTTTTTTTTTTCCTAGCTTTTTAACCATTTTAAAAGTAAAAGGCTTAAGGGTTTTTTTTGTTTGGCATTTGTGGTTTCTGTTCTGTTTTGAATGGCAGCTACCTGTTCATACTGCTTTTGATTTTTTTCTGGTGAAAGGGGAAACCCTTCTGTTGGTGTCTGGTATGCTAAATCAAGGCAAAGATTTGTTTAGTTTTTCTTTTTTTCTTTTTTTTTTTTTTTTGCAGGTAAAGAAAGCCTTTTTTGCCTTAGTGGCAAATGGTGTCAGAGCAGCTCCACTGTGGGAGAGTAAAAAACAGAGTTTTGTAGGTAAGTAGTTCTGACATTTTTCAGGATTACTTGAATTTCCAAGCTGCTTTATTGTTTCAGAAGGTGGTCTGAGCCTGGCCATCATGTTACATCCTAGAGAAATACTGGCAAAGAGAGTTCCTTTTTCCTCCTTGTGAGGAGTGAAATGGTGCCAGCTTCCACAGCATTGCTGTGCCTTGAGAATCATGATGCTTCTTTTAGGTCCCAACCTTCTGAAATTCAGTCTCTTACTATTTGCACTTTACTGTGTGTCTAAAAATAAAGGCAATGGTCACAGAAAGGAAATTTGAAAACAGAAACTATAAAGAGAATAATTTCATATTCCAGTATCCTAATATGAGTGCAATACAAGCCTGTCTCTGTCTGTGTTTAATAAGGTGCACTGAGGATCTCTAAAAACCAGAACTAAAGCTACAGAGATGTCCCATGTTGGGAGGAAAACATTAGATCTGTGTATTGCTTTTTAAAAAAATCCTATCATTAATTGCCACAACAATAATATTTCAAAACTAGATCTCTGTTGCAATTAGAGAATAGAGTTGCAGTGGCAGTGACAAATAGAATTATATATACTTCTTGTGACCTGGAACATAGGTTGAGGATTCCTGGAAATAAATGGTAGATGCTTCATAAAGCATTTGTTAAAATACTTTAAATCCAAGAGGGGAGGAGCAGTCGTTTCTTGCAATACACCATAGGAGTGCTGTGGTTTTTATTTTCATTTCATTTCATTTCATGTTCTGTCTGTAACTAAGCTCTACTGATTTAAAGCTGATCTCCAGATTAATTTTTCCCTTCCCCATTTCTTAGTTTCTTCAGTTTAGATGTAAGAGTAGTAAACAGTGGAGCAATTTCATCTTCTCAGATCTAGAACTTGAAAGCTCAAAAAAGATTAATATTTTCAGGTAACTAAACTAATCATCAATATTATATTACATAGCTTGGTGTTGGTGCTTAAAATATAAATATATATATATATGATGAATGTGCTATTTTTTTTCTTTTGAAAAGTCACATTTCAATACAGACCTTGAGGATTACCATGGAAATGATTGAATGAAGTTCTGTAATAAGTAATAGTCAAGAAAAATGTATTATACTGTTCCTTCACTTGAGTCTAGGAGTCTGCCTGACTTGGCAAGTACATAATGAGAATGTGTGTTATTCAAAAAGAAAATGAAAGGCAGGAATAGTTCTCCAACCTTGAAAGATGTTCTAAACCCCCTCTTTTCTTTCCATGATTTTGGGGGCGGATGTGGTCTGAATTCAAGGGGTTTTTTGAGTCAGATTGAAAGTGAGGAGAAGCACATAGGTTATAATTTTGAATATTACTTCAGATGTGTTTTTATTCTGAAGTACTGTGTCAATGTGAAAATGAATAGACAAGGTTTGAAATCCTGCTGTTAAGTAGTCCAGTACAAGTAGTATTTCACATGGATTTAACATTTATTATATGCTGTGAATATAAATTGAGAAAACAGCTGAAAGTTCTATATGTTAAGTATATATCTAAAGACTTTTTTTTTATGTATCACTTGTTACAGGAATGTTAACAATTACAGATTTCATTAACATACTGCATAGATACTATAAGTCTCCAATGGTAAGTATGATGCTAAGGTATAATTTGATCATTTGCCATACAGTACTGAAACTGAAATACCAAACTGAAGGGTTTATGATGATTGTTATTATCATTTAAGTCTTTGGATGCTAACTTAAAGAGGCTTGGATGCTGTAAAAAATTACTGTTCTTGGAGTGATGGTGTAGAATAAACAAGTTAAACTAGTTAGATATATGCAAATATTTTAGCTACATGGCTGAATTGCACCATCAGTTGGGAGATCTGTTGACTTCAATTAACTGTAATTTGAAATTCCCATTGGCAGTCAGTTGATGAAATTCTCTAGCTTGCATGTTCATACAAACATTTACATCCCTTTCTTGTTCCTGTCAAATCACAATTCCCCCTCTACCAATTAAAACATATGTACTATGTTTTACTAGCTAAAAAAATCAAGAACAGTTGGATGGAGCAGACATCTGATGTATTTGCCTTCTCCAAGCTCATGTTTTTAATAGTGAAATTCTCATCAGATGCCAGTAGTGTAGTGCACTGTCCTTTCTTCATGTTCAAAGAATTATTTTTCTCTCCTTGGGGATTTACGAGCAGTGGGGGGAGGAACAAATGAAAAGTGCTTGCACACTGGTGACTTCTTTAAAATTGTTTCCATGTTGTAATGACCTTCTACATCAATATTACTGATTTTTCCATGAGACTTTACCTAATGAGTTCTCACTCATTTACACTAAGGTCCTATTCGTAGGTTCTGCTTAAACTGGCAGCAGTGAGGAGGAATAGTTGAGGAATGACAGTTTTGGACTTAGGTGACTGATGCAGTCTTCTCTAAGAAAAATAAATGAATGTTCCATCAGGGAATGCTCTAGTCTTGATAGTTGAAATTATGCTGAAAATGTAACTCTTGCAGTATTTTAGTCATTCTTTCTGAATGCATCCGGACATACAGTGTGAAGTACATTTTATTCACGTGCTAGATAATATCCATTGAATGATGAGAAATATCCAGGTAGTTTCTCCCTAAAGAAGTGCTCTTGCTTGTTAGTGATCAGGTAACTTTACTCTGTTGGCATTAAGAAGTCAGGTGATCAGGGTAAGCTTTTTACTGGTGTGGGTGTGTGAGGAATCACCCGAGGGTTTACCCTGGATGCTTGTTTTAAGGTGATCCAAATTACTGAGGGGATGCCTTTGAGCCCAGAAAAGACTTGGACTGCAAACCTAGGCCAGTAAAAGGCTTTCCTGTCCCCTGAAATGATAAATCCAGGATTGTACTTCTGCACTGGGCAGGATTGTACCCTTTCTTCTTGTTACAAGAAATATTGTGTTGGAATGTTCCTACTCTGTTAGATTTTCGGCAATGAAATAAAAGGAAATTATTCAGATGATTACTATGTTAATGGTGGATTTAAAATTAAATTACTTCAAGTTGAACTTCCATCTACCCATTGTAGGTTCAGATTTATGAATTGGAGGAGCACAAGATAGAAACCTGGAGGGGTAAGAATATTTGCTACTTGGTTGATAATTTACTAGGTTCTGATGTTTTTCAGTAAAGTGGATTTTTAATTCATCATATGTGGACTTCGCTCCACATATTTTTTAATGAAAGCAGAAATAGTAAAAGCTTTTTTTTTTTGGCTGCTATTCCTTATTTTTCTATCTGAAAGAGCAATGGACTGGTGATCTGGGCTGTATAACACTTTGCCCCTCGTTCATGGTTAGAACCAGCTGGCTCTTTAAGAATGGAAAAAAAGCAAGTGGAGTGAGGCAGATGTGGAGTGGGAATGAACAGAGCTGTGCCTGAGTGAGCTGCACGATGCAGCCAGAAATTCATGCCACATTCTGGGTGTGAACACAAGTTCTGAATGCAGGGAGGCAGCTCCATGTGAAAAATAGACTGTACCCCATGGAACGATAGATGGAGGTATTCTGTGCAGCAGGCACTCACAGAACCAGAATGAGTAAAGGATTATTTGCTGTAATTGCAGTGACCTCTGCTGGTATCAAGCTTAGTCCTGCTTTTAAATTTTATGTCTTTTTAATGTCAATATAGAGCACTGTGCATAAGTGGTGTAGGATAACTAACTGTAAATTGCTATCTGCCACTTAATTTTGTACAAATGAATTAATAAAATGCTTTCATACAAAAGCTAATGTTTTTGTGTGAAGTGGTAACAGTTTATTAATTTTCTATCCACAGAGCTTTATTTACAAGAGACTTTTAAACCTTTAGTGAACATCTCCCCAGATGCAAGGTAGGATTTCACTGCTCACTCTGCTTAATTGAAATACACTAACACCATCTCAACACTGAATTTAAGGCTTCTTTATGTAAGAAGAAACAATTTACATTGTAAACTACAGTATAGTAATGAAGGACTGTCTTTTAATATAATCAAGAAGGGGTGAGAGCATTTTTTTATTGTGAGTGAGGACTTTTTTGATTATCCAAAGAAGGGAATTTTTAATTGAACTTTTGCCTTTTATCAGCATAACCGTTTTGGTAAATGAACTAGACATGGGTCAAAATTAATTGCTCCAAAACATGCAAAAAAAGCAGTGTGATGACCCTTCAAGCTAACCTGCAGATCATCTTTATTTTGTGAAAATAAAAACTGTAGAGCCCTTCAGCTGTCTTGTTCTCAGCAGTCACAGTAATTGGAAACTTAAAGTACTTTTCAAGTAACTTTCATTAACTAAAGGAAAGACAATATCTCTCTGATTTGTTCTGCTGTACCGCAAAGCTGTGTTTCTTAAAATATAAATGACTGTCATTTTCTTCTTGATGGAAGTTGAAAGAAATAGTTTTTAAACTGTCATTATGCCTTATTTACTAAATAACGTGAGAGGGAGATTTAGTTGATCGCTTAAACCTTGATTACTACTTAATTGCTGAACTGGAGGGTGAAGTTCTGGTTCTTGCTTTCAGTTTGTGGACTGGGATTTGTTTGTGCCCTGGCAAAGGCAACTGGTGAAGGGAGCTCTGGTGATAACACTGATGTAATGATAAGCTGTATCCTCAGTGGAATTGCCATTTAGTCTTGAGAAAGTCATTCAGTTCAGTCATGAGGAATGTATTTTGCATGGTGACAGGTTGCAAAGAATATCCTTAAGACAACAGAAGAGCTTTAATTGCTTTCAGTCAGAGGTGCAGCACGAGAATAAAGCAATAAAGAAGATGCAGTAAAACTTTTATCAAAGGTTACAGCAAGTCAGCTTCAGACCTGATCCAGAGATGGGCTTGGGTTCTGTGACAGTCAGATTGCAGCACTTAGGAATTGCTAAATGCTTACTCCAGGAGTGGAATCTGCAGCAGTGGGGGAATCTTGGCTCTGTGTACGTTAAATGGGGCTATTTCATCCTTGTGATGGACTCAGAACACGCAGCTTGTGTATGGCAAGAAGCCTGCTTCAGCAAGTAGGTGTTTATCAGAGTTTTACCAAATTTGTTGCTTGCTAGTTTATTGCAGTTGCTGGTCAGCTGCTTTATCATGGTCTTACGATGACCAAGGGGAAGAACAAAGTGTCACTTGCAAGAAGAGCAGACTTGCACAGGTTGGAGTGTTGCTAAATCCCTGTCTGCAGTGCATGGGAATGTTTTAGATCTCCTAAGGATAACTTTTTGCCAATCCCCAGTGATAATTCAGTGAAATTATTAGATTATTTTTTTGGGTTAATTGCATATATGCACGTAGCCATAAAAATGCTCTTTGTAGAACGTTACAGAAGTTTGGGATTGAGATTCATTAAGTGCAAGAACTGTGTTTTTCATTGGGAAAAACTCAATGGGAAAGACCCATTCTGAATGCAGGGGTACTGCAAGCACAGCACTTGGTGGAAAAACAATTTACACTTGTGAAAAAATATTTCTGCCATATTTTTTACCACAAAACGACCTTTCCATCACGTTTTCTTAATGGATTTCTATTTCCATGAGCATATAGTTGTTGATGTATTGCAAAACAAAAAGCTGCAAAAGTTAATTTGAAATCCCTCAACTTCTATTTTCTGTAACATTAAAGATAATGCAAATAATTGCCACATATATTTCATGCAGGTTTGTAAATGTGTGCATAATATCACATGGCATTACTTGTTGTTAGCTAGAATTCATTAAAAAAATTAAATGTTTTTCTCCTCAGCCTTTTTGATGCTGTATATTCGTTGATCAAAAACAAAATCCACAGATTGCCAGTTATAGATCCAGTCAGTGGAAATGCACTTTATATACTTACCCATAAAAGAATCCTCAAGTTCCTCCAGCTTTTTGTAAGTATTTAAAGCTATGCTGTGCTTAACTGGTTTTTCCCCACAGTAGACATGTAATTAAGTAATTAAAGTCTTAGTACAGAAATTTCTTGATGAACTTCCATATTCATTGTGTCTGTGTGTATCTTTTATTGCTAACAGGGAAATTAAAGCTTCATGTAAGGCCTATATTTTACCTTTACTTTGTTTAGTCCTTTAAAGAAACCTAAACACTGAGGACTTGTCTATTGGATTAATTTGCTGTCCTTTCTGGAACATCTCCTCAGCTTCAGAAGCTTATGTACATGAAAAGAAAAATGAATTGTCTCCCAGAGATGAGATTGTCATTACTCTCTGTAGTAACGTTAGTCACAGCCCTGAACAGGAGGCCAAACCAAGCAACGAGAGTTCAGAATAAACGTTCAGATTAATGCTTTTCTATTTTCTCTCTCCAGTTTTAGTGGGAATGACATAGTTTAGGATCTACAGTTTTTAGTGGTATGTTACTACAAAAAAAAGGAGCAAAAATCTTAGTTACATTGTCTTAATTTAGAGCTGCTTTGAACAGAAGCTCCTTAGGTCCAAGCTTGTTTGGGTTTTGTATTAATCTGGTAGCAGGAAACTGCAGTGACCTGTAGCCATCACTTGGAGTCTGCAGATGGATGAGTGAATGTAAATGTAAGTAGTTCCTTCTGACTCTCCTAGATGTCAGAGATGCCAAAGCCTGCCTTTATGAAGAAGAATCTGGATGAACTTGGAATAGGAACTTATCACAACATTGCCTTCATACATCCAGACACTCCTATCATTAAAGCCTTGAATATATTTGTAGAGCGAAGGATATCGGCATTACCTGTTGTGGATGAGTCAGGTGGGTACAAAAGGGTGGGAAGAGGAGTGGTGCTGAGCCCTGGGTTGATGCTGGGGTGGGGGGAAAACACAAGAAAGAGTAATAACCAAATCATGAAAAAGGCATGGGGGAAGAAAGGGAATGTAAAGAAATACTTAGGCAAAATGTAGGTTGGTGGGCTCGGAAGAATTTCAGTATTTGATAGGTTGTTTGGAGTGGTTTTTTCAGTCTTTCCTTCTTGACCTGTCATTTCTTTCTGTGTAATTATAACAGATGAAAGCAGGAAGCAAGAAAACTGATTTTGTATTTTAAGCACTTTGTTAACCTTTGTTTTTCTTTTCTTTTTAGGAAAAGTTGTAGATATTTATTCCAAATTTGATGTAATAGTAAGTGTATCTCTTAAATTCTACTAAATACTTTACATGTAGTAAGCATTTGTAAATTAATTTGTTAGTATGACAGTTTTATTTTATTCCTCAGGGCTGTAGTTAACAAACTGAATGAAAGAGATCCAATTCACTCCGCATGTAATTTTTTTTATTACTACTTTCATTTAAGTTATCCTTAGTAGTACTATTTGCACAGGCTTCTACTGCTCTGGATATTACCCAAAATTAGATCTGGCTGGGCATAATCCAGAGGAGGGGATCAAAGCTGGTGAAAGGGCTGGAAGGAATAGCCTATGAGGAATATCTAAGGACTCTGGATTTGTGTGGTGTGGAGAAAAGGAGGCTTAGGGGTGATGGGCTCATTGCTCTTGAGGCTTCCTGGGGAGGGGAGGTGCAGAGGGAGGTGCTGAGCTCTTCTCCCTGGGATCCAGTGGCAGGACATGTGGGAATGGTTCAAACCCACACTGCAGGGGTTTCATGGGACATTAGAGGAAGCATTTCTTTCCCAAGAGGTGGTTGAACACTGAACGGGCTTCTCAGGGAGGTGGTCGATGCCCCAAGCCTGTCACTGCTCAAGAGGCACTTGGACAGTGCCCTTAATAAAGTTCCTCAGCTTTTGCTGCTCCCTGGAGTGTCAGGCACTTGGACCAGGTGATCACTTCCAGCTGAACTTTCTGTTATTTTTGTTTGTTTCTATTTTTGAGTGAGGACTTCCTTTTTCCAGCTGCTGCCACACCACACTGTGTTCTCAAAGAGAATGCAGATTTCTTGCTGCAGTCGTAGTACTTTGAACAGCTTGACCTTCTCAGTGATCTAAAAACTACTTGGCCCATTCTTTTGTGTCTCTTGACTGTAGAGTCTTGCATCTGTATTCCTTCTGTTTTAGATCTAATCCACGACACTGTTCCTGTATTTCCCTCAGGATTCCAGCAGCATAGTCAGATTCATGTCATGATTTACCAGCCTCTGAGAGCAAAGGCTCTTCTATTCTCATGGCTTTCAGAAACTTGAAAAATACATGTATATTTTTATCCCTGTCCCCTCCCAGCTGTGTGCACCTGCTTTCTAATTGCAGCATCTGACAGCTACATTATTTTTTAGAGATTTCACTCCCCAGGTTGCCACCAACCAGCTGCACTAATGAAGAATCCAGATGTCTGAAACACTGCCTAGAAAGCCTTCAGTAAAATGGAGAATAGCCCCAAATGGAAATACTTTAAACTTAAATCTATCTCTGGCTGCAAACATTGCTCTTAATACTGAAAATTTTGTGATATCACTGCTCTTGCCTGTCATTTCTAGGCATTTGTCTTTGTTATTTGGGATTCTCTACTGTGTAAGATCCTGTTCTGCCATAAAAGCAGAACAGCCAGGGAATAGGCAGTAGCTGTAGAGAGAAGGGCCTGATGCGTCAAAGACAATGAAATTTCATGGCTGGTGCATTCAGTGTTTCAATGGATTTTGTAACTGTGTTAGATTTTGAGGCAGGACATGTTTCCTGCATTTCCCATTCTTCTTCAGAAAGACACCAGAAGGAAGAGGGTTCCTTATGTTTTTCATGGCTTTTCTCATTTTAAGTGATGAGGCAACAAAAATTAATAGGATTCTTAGAGATGTTGGATCATTTATTTGGGAAAACATGTATTGGGAACTGGAAAAAAAACCCACACCACAAAGACTTTAGGTTATAATTGTTTGCTCCCAGCTAGTAACATGGGAAAGAGTTACGGCATCTATTGTTTACTTGGGATTTTCCTCACATGGCCTAGTTTTCTTATTAAATTGGGGGGAAAAGATTCTATTCTGAAAAGACAATAATCTGTGAGCTTCCAGGTTTTCATCAGTCTGCTTCAGCCTGATCTTCAGCTTTAAAAGAAGAAAACAAAATGTAATCTGAAGTGTATGATCTGATCTTCCAATAAACATAGAATTTCCAAGATGGTGATTTTTAACTTGTAAACATGTGGCTAATATGCTTACCTGGTGGTTGAAGCTATGCCTGTATATACAGCTGGCTAAGTTGATAGATTTCTAATAGATTTCTTTCATTTTGAGAGTTCTGAATTCATTTTCAGGTTCTTGATTGGAGAAACCTGGGAATGGAGTGATGTATAGAAATAGCTTTATATTGCACTAGTTATTGTGTGTAGGGTGACTTCAGTTTGCAGAGGCTTTTTATGTCCTCTCAATGTCCTTCATTAGGACCTGGTTAAATGAATTTACTAAAATTGCTTTTATCTTCATGATCATCTCAAACTTGTCTTGTCACGCTCAGTGTAATTCAATCAAAAAACTTGACCTGAGTATCTTCTAGCCAAAAATTAATTTAATTTCATTGCTTGGTCCAGTGCCTTCATTTAAAAGCTCTGTTCTTCCTTCAGTGTCTCAGCAGCAAAATCAGTAGGCCAGGGTGTGCCAACCCTGCTGAAATACCACTGTGGTCTCACCTACAGAAAGCTTTTGCAGGTCTGGACAGAGTCCCCTTGCTGCAGGCATGGTGCTGTTCTTACAATGAAAGTTTAAAATGTCAGCTTTCAAATTCTTTTAATCTCTTCCTTTTAGTGGTGGGGATAGGGTTTCATTTCTACTATTCCCATAGTACTTAATGAAATACACCCAGACACACAAATTGTCATCGAATGACAGCACCAGCTGAGTCCAGGAGGGGGAGTTTGAGCCCACAAATTAGAAAGGTGAAGAATGAATTTGCTCTCCACTTAGATCTCAGCCATGAAGATCTACTCTGTGGGTGGTGTTCAGAGCAGTTGGTGTCCTCCCCAGTCCTGTTAAAAACAAACAACAAAGAAAGTGTACATTCCATGTGTTGTGAAATCTGAGAGCTTCTAAAGAGCTTCACCTTTACATTTGCTGCTCATGGCAAAAGCAGGATGAGTGACACCAAGCCAAAGATCAGATACAAAGTAAGATTTTCACTGGCCTAGTGCATATCACCAGTTTTATCAACTAACCCAGTGTGTCAGATGGTGTTTAGCATAATTGTGTGTTTGACAGTTCCCAGAATCTGAAGCTGAAGAGCATCTGCTTTGTTTAATATGCTACTTGGAATGGACTCAGCTTAGACCAGAAATGCCTATCTACTTGATGCCAAAATATTTACTTTATTGAATACTTTGTTACTAAGTACTGAGCTGTCTGATGTGGCCTGGGTTTGTTTTTTTGCAGAATCTTGCTGCTGAAAAAACATATAATAACTTAGATATCACGGTGACACAAGCCCTACAGCACCGCTCTCAGTATTTTGAAGGTGTTGTAAAGTGTAGTATGCTGGAAACACTGGAGACCATTGTGGATAGAATAGTGAAGGCTGAGGTGAGTCCCTGCACAGTAAGTTACAATTTGTGTTGTGAAACTGATAAACAGTACAAGTTTATCCTCTTTAAGTTGTTCTGATTACTTGGTGAAAGTATTTTTTAATAATTATGTGTGTTAGGTCTCAGTCTGCTCTGTAGATTCAGATTTTAGATGCTTGTAGGGATGTGCAAAATATTTTATAGTGTATCTACAATAACATTCAGTTGTTTGCATTTCTGTTTTATGGCATTAACTAAACTGAATGCAAAGCCTTCCCAAGTTTCTTCCAAGCCTGCCATAAGTTTTGGAGACAAATCATTTGTTAGCCTCCCATTTATAGCTTGGCTCAAGCCATAGCGCAATTCATTGATGCATTTGGAATACTGCACTGCTCACACAGAAATGGGGCCATAGAGCAAATTCTAGTGAGGAAGCCTTCACTAACTGCTCTTGTAAATTTTGTATCTGTGTGCTGTCCTTTCTTTTGGTGCTGTTTATCTTGTTTGTTAGTACTAGGAACTTCCTTACACACAGAGGTGAATGAGTTTGTAGGTCTTCCTCCCCTCTAAGGCTTCTCTGCAGAAGAAAATCAATATTCCCAATTTCAGTCGTCTCTGAGGTGTGATCAGCTCCATTTAGATGCCTTAACTTCATCAATTACCAGATTTATTTACTTTTTGGGTTGTACCCAGGCAAATACTTCATATGAAGAAAACTTCCACTTTGTTAACAAGCCCTTAGAACCTCCATTAGGCAATTTTTTCTTGTAACTTTCTGCATTTGCTTGAGCTTCCCCCTGAAATTGAATAATTTTAGCATTGCTGATACACAGACTTCAAACTTGGATTATTTTATTACTATCTTAAGAAGCTTTAGACATTTGGGTTTTAAGAACAACTCCTACCCTCTTGTTCAGTCTAAACACAGTGAGATTACATGTAAAAATGAGTCAGTCAAAACTACTACAAAGCTATTTTTAGCTGCCAGACAACTGCTTGATCTAACAAGCAATTAAACAAATTAAACAATTACATTGTCCATTTTTCTTGAATTCATTACACTGAGAGAGGAATAAAATTATTAAAACATGTGCATATGCAGAAACGAATAAACCTGTCTAAAAATATCACCAGCATAGTTTCATCAAAAATAAAATATTTTCTCTCAGTAGTGAAGAGACAGAATTCACTTGGGTAACAGTAAACAGGTAGTAGGCTCTGAACTTTGGAGAGACACTTTCCTGGTTCTGCAGTGGCTTTTCACAGCTTGCACAGGCCAATGAGCCTCAGGATACGGGAGTATCCAACTAATTTCCTAATTTTTAGGACAAAAGTTTTGTAGTGTCAAATGTTCCATAGAAGAGGTTTCTAAGGATAAGATTATTCTTTGAAAATACAGTCTTACTGTTGATAAATCTTTCTTCTGAGTTGTGTCCTTGTGTTTATTTGCATGGATAAATTTTTCTGTCTTAAACAATCTGTTTAAAACAAATTGTTTTAAAACCAATCTGGCACTCAGTTTCAATTGTGTAGCCCTGTGAGAAAAATTAAGTTACAACCAACTCAGAGATGTCGAAATACAACAAGCTTTAGTGCTGTGCTTCTCTGCTGAGAAAATTAGGAAGTATTTTTCAGAAGGAATTCTCATTTTATTACTGTATCTAATTTTTCGGAGATCACAGGCTGAGTTGGGCAGAGGCTTTAACTTGGGGAAAAGTGTTTGATGTGAATGCCACATTTTGAGAGCAGAAGTATTTTCAAGACCTAGATCTCGACTTACCTGTCACTGTGTATCAGATTCTGTTGCCACGTCAGATAGCTGTGTGCTTTTTAAACATGAGCTATTTTCATTTATGTAGGGCAAGCATGTTTGTGTAGCTGTGAGAGAATTGCTATTACTGACATTTTGAACCATTTTGGGTTGTTTTTTCCTACTTGTCTTCATACTGCTTTACTTTAGGGGTTTTGGTTTGTTTCT
This sequence comes from Gymnorhina tibicen, assembly GCA_013399875.1. NCBI lineage: Eukaryota > Metazoa > Chordata > Aves > Passeriformes > Artamidae > Gymnorhina > Gymnorhina tibicen. The sequence goes on along the minus strand of VXAZ01006720.1, from coordinate 936,892 downwards.
TTGTTTGTTTTTCTTTGCTTTGTCTACTTTAAATCAGGTAAATATATCTTAGACTCTTCTCCCTGCTGGCAGGTTCATCGTTTGGTGGTAGTGAATGAAGCTGATAGCATTGTGGGTATCATCTCCCTTTCTGACATCCTACAAGCTCTGGTACTCACACCTGCAGGTATGGATCTGCCCTCGGGGCCTTGCCGTGAGGCACCTGTGGTGTGCTCACCCTGCTGGCTTTCATTTATTTCACAGTGATAAATGTCTGATTTTCAACTTTTGTAACTGATTATAGTTCTTAAATGCACAAGTCATTTCAGGAAAAGCTGACAGAATATTAATTACCAGACTCCTGTTCGCTGAGGAGGGCGTACAGAAGCTTCATGAATGTCCCTGCTGATCATGTATCTTTTTTCTAGAGAAAAAAATAGGTCTTGATTAATGTTTTAACAGGATGAAGCTGAATGTATAGACAACATCTACAACAGGGCACCTTCCCCACCTTCTGAGTTTCTGTAATTTGGACAAGTGTGGGTACAGCTGTGTTTTCCCACTAAAAAAATCTCTTCTTGGAGCCTTGCTGTTGTCCAGCTATGCTGGGGTTTTTGGTTGGCACAACTTAAGTCCAAGATGGCACCTCAGCCCACCAGAACTCTTCCAGTAAAAATCTCTATTGTGATCCAGTTAAATCTCCAGTGATCAATCTAAACATAATCAGGTTCCTTTTAACAAGAGTAACCAGCAATAGGTTTATTTCTGCTGCTTCTATCTTGGTTGTTGGGGGTTGGTTTGGTTGGGTTTTGTTTGGTTCTGGTTTTAAGTTTTGCCCAAGTTCTTAACCTGCTTTATGTTCTTGATTGTTTCACTTTGACCACATAAATTACTTCAGTGTCACAAGAACTAAAGCAAAGCCCTGTTTTGTCTCTGTGAGGAAGGCAAAATGTCATGAGGATTATTACCATTTTGCCTCAAAAAAAAAATCACACAAATAGAGCCAGATACATCCTTCAAAAAAAAAGGTCTAAATGTGAGCTTACCTGCCCTGATAGATAACATAATTATGTAAAAGTGTTTTTCCTCTGTAGACTTAAAGAACCAAAAAAGGTAATGTACCTTGTTTAAATAGTAATATTTCTGTTCTGAGGAGAAGTAATCAGTGATACTGCTGGAGGTATTGGGTCAGTACATCTGGTTCCTTTTAATGACCTGGAAGAGCAAGAGCAGAGCAAGGAACCCAGCTCTCTGTGAAAGCATGGATGAGAAATCAGCCCAGAGGTCTGATGGAGGTCAGATGGAGTCCTTGCCTGGAGAAAGAAGAGGGAGGTGTAAAGACAGGCAGCCGCTGCCTCTCCAGGCAGAGGAAAGAGTTTCATCCATGACTGGAGGGTGGAAGGATCCCAGGAGAGCAGAATTTAGTGCTAATGGGGCAAAGTTCAGACAGAAGAGATGCATTTGGATACTGACAAACCAAGAGCTTTGTTGTATTGGAACTACATGGACACCTGCGTTGGAACTCTGAGCTGATCTAAAAGTGCTCTGGAATTACTGCAAAGGGCAGTTCCTGCTTCCGCTCTGGGGCAGCACCACGCTCTCAGATCCCTGAGCTGCTGTAACTCACTGAGCTAACAGGAAACTGAGGCAGCAAAAAAGCTGCCGTTTTGTCAGCCTGGCACACTGAACCTGCCCACAGAACAGTCTGGTACTGAGGACAGGGGTTAGAGCAACAGAGAGGGCAGGATTATGCCACTGGAAGAGACGAGGTGAGGGAAGGTGTTTTTGGGGAGCAGTTAAGCATTAGACTTCATTTCCACAGGCAACTGCCCAATTTTAGACTAGAATTTGGCTCATGCAGGAAGGATGTCTGCGATGTAAATCTGATTTGTAGAGTATGAAGTGGGACTTAGCTCCTAAGAACACCAGATAAATCATGTGTACAGTTCTCTTCACAGACTGGAAAGGAAAATTTATTGACTGGCAGGAATTAAGACCAGCCTGTGTTTGGGAAAAAAGTAGCAGTTGTGGTGTGAAAACTGGATGCATTTAATGAATCTTTCAGTGTTTGATTATACATTACAAGTAGCAGCTCCAGGTTTCTGGCAAGAGATTCTTGCTCTGTAGAGCTGGATGCTGAATCCAAGCTCACCACAGGGTTCAGTGATTGCCCAGCATGTTTGAGTACCTGGAGAAGAGGTGAGATGCTGCACAGTCCTGCTGGACAGGTCTGTCAGATCCCTGCTGTAAGCAAAATTTGCCTCTGAGCCAGGAAAAATGGGTCCATCAACACAGTGTAGTTGAATTCTTACATAGTTTGTGCCCAAGCAGGACTCATTTTTTTGGGGCTATTATGATGATTAAGCTTGGCTCTGTGCTGAGGGACAGGTTTGGGCTGTGGGTTTTTATTTGGGAGTTTTTAAACTAATCTTTTTTTTGTGCTGGGGAGAATCTTCAAAGGCACTTGAAGTAACTTCCCAGAAGGGTTACTTAGACTTAGCAATGAAGTTAAAGCAGTGATGGTGTTGAGGCCTTCCTCGCTCTGTCTCGCATTGGCATTTAGCAATCCTGCAGTTTAGTCTTTATAAATGTTGCTTTCAGTACTCAGATTCTGGTAATGGGACCAGGGAGAGCTGCAGCAGTTAGAATGAGCTTTTCCAGTGCTGTGTGCCCAAGGAAATCACAGCTGCTTTCCTCTTCTGTTCCAGGTGCCAAACAAAAGGAGAACGAGAGCGAATGACTGCTGTGAATGTACACGTTTGTAGGAGAACTTGAACAAAGTTTCTGGGTCGTTTGTCTCAAGAGCAGTGACTGCAATCGAACAGAGCAGGATGGTTGAGAATGTGTTTTGGGACTTAGTGACGGATGATGAGTCTCTTCCCCCCAGTGATGTCGCAAAAAAAAGCAGCATGACAAAAGCTTATGTTAAAATGTAGGCTCGTATTTCAAAATGTCTTCAAAACATTTGCTGGAAGACTTCACATGATGTCCTTCATTAAAATGCACTGTATTCTGAAACTTTTTCATTTTGTATTTGACAGAAGTCACTGGTCAGCAATGGATATATGTGACATAAGGCAAGTGTATGGCATATTCATATCATAGTGCCTTATGTCAAAATACAGCAATATGTCATCACTGTTGCCCATCACTGTCAAAGGAAGTGTTGTGCTAAACGAGACACTGTATTTGAATGTGAAAGTCTTTAAACCTAAAACCAAATCAGTTTCAGTTCTCATTAGATTTGTCATAAAAGCTGTAATTTGGGTATCGGTAGACTTCTTTAAAACTTCAATGACAGTTTTGTGTTCAATGTTGCATTCTGAACTGAAATGTAAAACAAGACTGATTTAAAAACAGCTTTATTTATTTTTACTTTCATGACAATTTTTTACACATCTTTGGTGGATAGCTAAAATTTCACCATATCCATTAATAAACTGTTGATTGTTATACAAACAAGTGGGAGATTTTTCTCATTATTTAAAACTTTGCAGTTGCAGAAGCTGTGGCCTGTTCACCAGTCTGTGTTACTTGAGCTGAAGATTTCGGAAGCGTGGATTGAAAGTGCTCTGTACTGTCATACACAGGCACCACGGAGGAAACGAGGTGCCAGAGGACAATATTTTCTCCTGTATTAAAGTGTAAAATGATGTTTGTACGACGAAAACCCAAAGCTTTTTATTGTATATGATTTGTACAGAAGCGGAGGAGTGAGGAAAGCCGTGGGGTATTTGCTAATGTAAATGTACTGTAAAGTTTGAAGTCGAGACTTTTATAATTGTAGATTCTTGTAGATGGAAGAAATTAAACCCTACAACATCAGTTTGGTTTTAGCAGTTCGTGCCAAGTTCTTTCGCATGTATGAATGTACGTGCATTGGTGCAAACCAGGAACAGGAGCATTCTTATTTTTCTTTGACTTTAAAGGTGGCTTATGCTAATGGAATACTGCAGGCAGGACTTCTGTACTGTGTTTACAGCTTGAATACTGCACTGGAACAATGCAGGAAAGGAATACATTATTTTTTCATTTATAAACATGGAGGCAAAAGGTGAACAGTTTTCAGTTTGCTTATAAAATGTAAATATAGTAGTAATAATAGTAATGAAAAACTTTCTTCAGAACTTTTCCCCTTTCTGCAAGAATTTAAATTTTGAACTAAATGTGTGAAAACTTTCTTCTTCTAGGTATCTTTCATGACTAAAAATATTCCTGTAGTACACGATGGAAACTGTTCACTTAGACATTCTCCCACTTCTTACGTTGTGAAAAATATTGTCAAGTCTTCTCCAGCACTTTTTCTGACTGGGTAAATATTGACTCTGTTCCCTGCAGTTCCTGATGGTATTGAATTGGAGCAGCTGCTTTGTCCTAACAGCAACAACCTCGGGGTCTGGTGCTGGTTGCTGCCATCAGAGCTGACACCAGCCCAGCTCTGATTATCCTCGTGTGGGAGATGGAGTGATTGAAACTAAAAAGTGGCTCTCGTTCTTCGTAGGGTGTGTGGAGGGGAGAATTTGTGGTAGGTAACTGATTAAGGGTAAGTGGGCAGCAGTGCTCCCTGCAAATGACGCACAAACCACGTAAGTGCAGCTCTGTGAAAGCCAAGGTTCTGTTCCAGCACAGGCACTGCAGCCTCCTCTGGGAGATGGGATGGCAGGGAGTTGCCCAAAAGCATTGTGAGATCTCTCTATCACTTGTCTGCATGAGCACATTCTTTGGTCTTCTGGTCAAGGTATTTTTAAAGATAAGGGTTGAACCACTGATAACTTTTTAATATCTGTTTTATAGCACAAATTCTTCTGTCCCTGTTCCATGCAGATGCTGTGGGCCTGCCTGCATGCAGCAGTGAGCAGAAAGCCAGAATGAATTTGCAGTTTTCAGATACCACGTACAGACTTCCTATTTTCACATTATTACAACTGCTGTTAACTTGTTGTGGACACAGGACTAGGGAAATTATGGAGAGCAGCCTCCTCAGTGGTACAAAACTGTGTTTAGAGAATTTCCACCTTTTCTTTCTGGAATTCAGCTCTGAACTCTGCATTTGTGAGTGGCAGAACCACGGTGTGACCCCACCAGCACGAATAAACAGCAGTGCCATCAAAATGCACTCGGCTTGTGCTGGCACAAGTGCCAGTGCTGATGCAGTAAACAAAGCTAAGGAAATCGTGTCATTTTTAATACAGATCAGTTTTCTAGAGCTAGAAAAATGCTTGTTCCAGCATAAGGGAGGTACAAGAATAAGTAAATGAGGGTAGAGAGAGGAGGGGTGACTCAGCAGCGCTGCCGCATATTCCAGATTAAAGGGACAGTGTAACTAAAGCTTCAGTCTAGGGCTCTTCACTCAGCTCATTAGAGGCCTCAGCCATGAAAAAGAATTAATAAAATGTCATTAGACTCTAGTTCTTGTGCAGTCTCCCATCTGGACAGGCACCAAGCAGTACCTATAGATCTGAGACTACAGCAACAGCTCCAGAAGCTCCTTTTCTTGCCACAGCCAGGACCATGCTGCAGATGGAGGTGTCAGTAAATGTCCCCTGTGACTCCTGAAAGCCTGTTCAGTAGTGCAAGGGAAGAAATGGGTTCTAATTTAACCAGAAGGACTGTAATAACACGTGATTGATGCCTCTGCTTTCTTCTGCACTTCCTTGCCCAGCAAGAGATGCCTGTGAAAGATAATTATTCTGAAGGGCTTCTTTGTCTTGCAAGGGCTTTTACCTACTCTGGATATTTTTAGCTGCTTAGGTGTAAGAAAATGTTTCTTTGTAGACTTCAGCCCTCAGTATTTTTCAGTACCTAGAGATGCTCTGAACTGAGGCAAAATCAGCCTTTGCTGACATTGACATAAAACATTTTCCTGTTTTACTTCTGGAATCCTTTAGGTAAAAGGTCTGAGATCAGACAGTATTTGCTCTTTGCTAGGAACTGAATTCCAGTTGTTGTGTATCTGAGGCCTATTCATCTTTCATGAAGGGATACTGTTGTGCTGGGAATGTTGGAGTAACACAGAAAGAACAAGCCTTGATTTCCAGGGCCTGAGCTCTTGTCCTCATGGCAGACAGGAGGAATCTGACTGAAGCAGTTCCAAGACTCCACATGGAGAACACTCCTTGCCATTTTTAGAGGGAGCATAGGGTAAGTTGGAGTTTTTCAGTTTTGGTCCAACTAGAAGTGAAACCACACGTGCTTAATCCTGTCTCTCTCCTGTAACTGCTCCCACTGAGCTCTCCAGGCAGCTTTAGAAGGAACCAGTTTACTTCTAAAGTTTCTGTGAACTTTCACCCACATTGAACACTTATTAAGGATAATTTCCAGAGGAAAATGCCATTCTGAATAATTTAATGCTACCCTTGTACCCACATAGTGCATTTATGCAAAAAGCATGTTCTGCAGACACTGCTCTTTACTCTTCACTTTAGGTCTTAATTTAAATGTGGTTTTGAAAATCACTTTCTTGGTACTCATTTGTTTTCTGGTGGTTGCAGTCAGACCTGTTCCCACTGAGGTGAATGGGCAGGAGGTGACCTGTACTCGCACACCAAACTCATTCCTTCAGAAAAAACCCTATGGAACGTGTGTCCCTGCCAGCTGCACACCAGGACCTTAGGGCATCAACCTGTGGTGTCAGCAGCCCCTCTGAACTGAATTAGTCCCTTAATTTGCTTCTACTAACATTTTGCCAGCATTTCTATCTGAATATCGCGAAATACAATCACTGTAAAAAGGCAGGAGGGAGCAGAAACAAGTGCAAGGCTGAACTGAATGTACTTTGTAACCTCTGTGGGCAGCTAAGGCTGTGCTGTGCCTGTGGAAGCACGCCCAGTGCAAACACTGGACACACTTCAAAAAACTCCTCGGGAAGGTCCCGGTTTGCTGAAGGACAGAGCAGGTAATTGTGCTGGTAATTGCTGCTGCAGGAATTGAAGGTACAAGTCAGAGCTGTTCTGCGTTTGGGAGCTGAGTAGCTGCCTGCCTGTGGGTTTGCACGTACTGGATTAGCATAAAATACTTGGCTGCTGAGTTACCTTTACTACATGAAATCTATTGTGGTTTTTCCTCCATCAGGGAAAAGCAGATACAGGCAACAAAAGAAAGTCATGCTCCATTTGTCCAGCCTCCCTCAACAACCTGATCTCCCCACAGGCACTCACTCCACCCCTGCTTGCAGTTTTCCCCTTTGGTATCTTGTCTTTCAGAACCACATCAGGTGTGTTGCATTCTTTGACCATGTTGTTATCTCATTTACACTAACATGAATGTCATTGATCATCTGAACTGATCCCAAGGCTGCATGTGATTTGAGAGAGTACCTGGCAGAGGGAGACAGGGAAAAGGCCTGGAGCACAGCCAGGGCAGAGGCACACGGGGTACATCACTTGCCCCAGAGTTCTCTGAACTCCTTTGTAGCTCACAATTTGCAAACGCTGTAGACGAGAGGAGGCTGCAGCAGGAGAAGGAAATGTACAGGCAGAGCCCTAATTCCTAATGCTACTGATGCTATGGAATGCTGCCCTGGGAAAACACAACCTGAGCATCACACCTGGATTGTTCTAGGGGAGAGAATTTCAGCAAAGGGGTACTTGGTGTGTGAGGCTGTTCAGCCCTAAACATACAAACAGTAAGAGTTCAGACAATGCCTGGATTAGACATTCACAGCCACAGGTGTGCTGTCCCTCTGCTCCAAAGAACTCCAGGAAGTATTTGGATTTCACCTGGGCAGGAGAAATGCAATGACATCCTTACCAGTCCAGATCCTCTCATCTCTGCTTAAGCTGCTCTGCAGGCAGTAGCAGTGTCCCAGAGTGCTGCCAAAGGCTATCAGCAGTGTCACCCAGCCCTAGAGCATGGAAAAGCAACAAACTTCCCTGAAAGTTCTGTATTTGCCTGTATTCCAAGTGTCCCAGCCAAGATAAAATGAAGCACTTACACGCGATCCTGCTGGAGTAAGGATTATTAGCCCATTCCTTCCAAAGAAACAGTGGAAGAAAAGGAAGTTAAAGGTTTTTCTTCAAAACAAACCTATGCCCAGAAAGGATGAGTTCTGTGTTCCTGCTGACAAGCATCCTAAGGTGAGATAACTCCATTACAATTTGAGGCAATAGAAGGGGGGAATGGAAACCCTGCAGTAGTGAACTCCCCTAGACAAGCACAGAGCCAGGGGCAAGTTAACAGAAATCAGATAAATAAATAGACACAGGTCCAGAAGGCAAGTGGGATAAGAAAAAGAGAGTGAGGGAAAAGACCTAATCAAAAGAAGTGGAGGGAACAAAACCAGAAACTCCCACAAATGGAAAAAATGCTGATGCTCACCACTCTGAGCACGTGGAGGGGTATAGATATATACTCTGAAAATACAGATTAGGTTTCACCAGAGTAAAAAACACAGTTACAATATACAACAGGCATGTAATAAGAGCTGTAAGGAGGTGGAAGTTGAAAGCATAAGTACTACAAACTTCAGCTATTTCTCCAAATCCACGTATATCATTGGAAAGTAATTCTTCTCTCAGTCCTCTCAGTCTTCTGGCTCAGTAAAAATCCCAAATTTTGGACCATGGCATGGTTCCAGAGGGAGCGAATGTAAAGATGATGGCACAGCTCCAAGGGTTGGTTCTGCAGGTTTATGGCTACTGCAATCCTCATGTCCTTCATAAAAAATTATGTCTTTTTTTTTAAAAGATGCAAGACAAAGAAGAATATGGTGCTGTACATCAGGCAGGGCTGTCCCTCTGCACCTCTTGGAGAGCTTTGAACAGGATCCCTGTTCACAAAGGCTGGATTTCCACAGGCTGCTGCTTTTCTGCAGGCCCCCCAAATCCCACCAGTCCCTACGGGATGATGCTCGAGGGCTGTGATGAGGTGGGAATCTGTGCTGTAGTGAGTGGAAAAGAGAAGCTGGACACAGAAAATGAGCATGCAGAGTTATATCACCACAGCCATCACTGAGAAAGTACAAAACCCCTGTGTTTCCTCATGAAATAACTATCCTTCCATCATGTACCTATTCACTGAAGGCTGTTATTCCTGCTGCTTCACAGGTTACCACCACTTGTCCTGTAAAACCCAAAAATCCAGAAGATGAAGGGTATAATTAGCTGCATTTTTTGGGATAGTCTATCTCCTAAAAGCCTCTGCTCCTCCAGAAGCAAATCACTTTTGTGTACAAATGGCTTTCTTTAGCTTTAGTTCCTCGCCCTCTCACCAGGTTAGATGAATATGTGGGAATGGATGGGTGAGATCAGGGAGAGGCCAATCCATGTCCCTTAACATCATCCAGCTGTTAAGTTGGTTTAGTTGTACCCTGCCATAATCGCACGTTAGGTATCAGTGTTCCCCAAAATGACAAAGATGCACATTGAAAAAAATTACTTCTAACTAACATTCATTTTTCAAGAAAATGTGGAAAGAGTAGATATTAACCCAAAGTGTTCAAAATCAGTAGCAGAGGGGGAAAAACAACTTTCCTGTTCTTCATGTTTTTCTCCCTTAAATTCTGCATCCATTAGGTGTTGCAGTCACCACCAGTACATGCAGCTCTCTTTTCAAAGCGGTTAAGTCTCCACAGCTTGAATCTCGTTCCCAAGCCCCAGACGCCTCCCCGCCTTGCTTTCCGTGCAATTCCCAGCACTTTATCGACGCTGGGACCCGACGTTTCTCCATAAATCATCTGCGCGCACGGGGAACGCTCTGAAGAGGCACCGAGATAAATTCAAACAAGCGCCACAGCCCGGCCGAGCGGCCCTTCCCGGAACGGGCCGTGACCCTGGAACCTGAGGGCCTCCGGGACACGAGAGGGGCAGCGCTGGATCCCACTGCCCGGGGAGAACCCTGGGACGGGGACAGGGACGGGGATGGGGATCGGGACCCAGGCGGGGACGAACAAGGTGACGGAGATTCGGGAAAGGACTGGAAAGGGGGCCGGGGCCGGGGCCGGGGCCGG